>CM076584.1:529836709-530179434 GCA_034641835.2 Pinus albicaulis | reverse complement strand
GAGGCCGATTCTGGGAATCGCCCTCAGGATGATTCTGAGAATTGCCCTCCCGCGACGGGAGGCTGATTCCGGGAATTGCCCTCCCGTGGCGGGAGGCCGATTCCCGGAATCGTCCTCCCACGGTGGGAGGCTAATTCTCGAAATCGCCCTCCCACCGGGAATCGCCCTCCCGCGTCATGGGAGGGCGATTCCTGGAATTGGCCTCTCGCCGTGGGAGGGTGATTCCCAAAATCGGCCTCCCGCCGTAGAAGGGCGATTCTCAAATTTAGCCTCCTGCTGAGGGAGGGTGATTCTCAGAATCGGCCTCCTGCCTAGCGGCCGGCCTCCGCCGTCACCTGGGCGGGAGGCTGATTGGTGGTCCCACCACAATCAAAAAATTCTTTTTTATTTTTTATTTTATTAATTTTTAATATTTTTGATCTTTAAATTTTTTTTTTTAATTCAAAAAATTTAAAATTATTATTTTTTAGTTTAATTTTTATAATTCAAATTTAATTTGTTTTAATTTTTTTTTAAAATTTTATTCATTTTTTTGTTTTTAATTTTTTTTTTTTCTAAATTTTGTTAATAATTTTTATTAAATTTTGTATTTTTTTTTTATTTAATTGATTTATTTTTGTTTTTTTTTCATATTTTTATTATTATTAAATTTTATGTTTAGTTTTTTCCTTGAATTTTTTAAAATTTAGTAAATTTTGTAACTTTATTTATTTATTTATTTGAATTTAATATATTTTTTAAATTTTTTATTTTTTTAATTACATAAAATTTTTATATATTTTTTTTATTTCAATTAAAATTGTGTATTTAAAATCAGATTTCTTTTTTTTAAATTTAAACTTGATATTTTCAAAATAATTTGTTATTTATTTTATTTTTTATTTAATATATTTTATTTAATTAATTTTTTTCAATTTTTCAATTTTAATTGATTTTTAAAGTTTTTAACTTTTTATTTTAACAATGTTTTTTTTTTTTTTTTTTTTTCCTTTATATTTAAAATTTATTTTTTGTTTCAAAATTTACCTGTTTATTCATTTATTTATTAAAATTTAATATTTTTTTTTTTAAATTTAATTTGTTATTTTAATATTAACATTTTTTTAATTTAATAAAATCATATATATATATATATATATATATATATATATATATATATATATATATATATATATATATATATATATATATATATATATATATATTATTTTTTATAATTTAAATTTAATATATTTTTTAAAATCTATTTGTTTTTTTAATATATATTTCTTTAAATTTAATATTTTTATTTTATTTTTTATAATTTTTTTTTTTTAACTTCTTTTTCTTTTTAATTTAATATTTTTTATTTTGTTTTTATTTTTATTTATTTTTTATTTCTGTATATTTTGAAATTTTAATCTTTAATTTTTTATTTAATTTTTAATTTTTAATTTTTTTCTTTAATTTTAGGTTTTGTTTTTAATGTTTGAATTAAAAATTTTATTTTGTTTTTATTTTTATTTTGTTATTCCTATATATTTTTAAATTTTAAGCTTTAAAATGTTTTTATTTTTTAAATTTATTTTTTTTCTTAAATTTTAGGTTTTTTTTTAATGTTTGAATTTTAAAAATTAGAAAATATTATTTCTATTTTTAAAAATGTCAAAAAATATGACAATTTTTTTTTTTTGGTTATTCCAACGTCAACTGGTTTTGTTTTGAGGGTGTTTTTTCAATCCTTTTCTCAAGAAACAATTTTGTTTTTAGCATAATTTTATAAAATGTTGAAATTTGACCTTAAAAAAAAACCAAGTGCATTCTGGAATACACTTTTTTTTTGTTTTTGGGGTGTTTTTTCATGTTTTTTTTAGTCTTTTTGGGCTAGAGTTCCTGTTTTGAGGTCAGGTTACCTATTTCATCGGTAACAGTGTTTTAGGCCGATAGTAGATCCCTTTGGGATGATTTACTGAGATTCTTAAGATCGTGGATGTAGTTGGTACATGTGTGCGGGCACGCAGGAACATGAACCACGAAGAATAAACAACACTTTTTTCAAGGAGAAGGGAATTTTAGGTCCATATAATACTAGTGTAGCCATTATTTTTATTGTTAGATTACCCCCCTTAGTGTTATTTTTGTGACCATGTAGTCCCCATATTGTTATTATTGTGCCCCATAGAAACTAACCATTGTTGTTGTTTTCTTAAATTATTATTGTTATAGAGGCTCTAATTATATTGTGACCCTTATGCTCTTATATATGGAAAGTAGGTTTTATCATTTGTATCATCCGAGAATTGTTCATTTATGTAATGTAAAGGAGGTTTCCCCCTTGAAGTGGACAATTTTTAAGTTGTTGATCTATATTTTCTTCCATTTTGTGAGTTGGTTACATATAACCTTTTGCCGGCTGGACTATGAAGTCCCTGCTAAACTAACCAGCTCACGAGGTTTGAAGGAATTGTAGGAATTACTTGATGGATCCTCCTACCACTAATGAAATGTTTCATTGAGCCACTGAAAGTAAATTTCACACAATGGTATTCACAAATTCTATGGGGGTCATATAGATTTAATTCTCGAGTACCAAATGTAAACCTCACTATCTCCTTTCCCTCGGTATTCGTGACTTTAAATTTCTTTATCTCTTATAATTTACATAGGAAGAGTTAGCCAAGGTTCTTTATTCTTCCTGTGCAAATATGTGACAACCCTGTGGCAAGATGATATGGAACTTCTTGCATGACAATATCGTCGGTGGCATAACTTGGAAAAACATGTGACACCTTCTCTCTATTGAACACTCTAAGGAAGGTGCCATCCGGTGAGGAAAACCAATGTGCGATATATGCTATTTCATTCATTGCTTCACGTGACATGCAAGGGGGTTCTTCTTCAAATGTGAGCTTGTAAAGCCAAATGATGAAATGTTCAGTTAGTTG
Source organism: Pinus albicaulis (assembly GCA_034641835.2). NCBI lineage: Eukaryota > Viridiplantae > Streptophyta > Pinopsida > Pinales > Pinaceae > Pinus > Pinus albicaulis. Next base: position 530,176,510 of record CM076584.1, on the reverse strand, counting down.
TTCCACTACTCCTCGATGAATGGAATCTGAAAGCGTTTTACAATATATATGCATGACCATTTCTTGTGTTGTCCATGTCCAGTTCATGCTAGGAAATAATTGTGTCCATAGCTTGCATCCAATATATATGCATACATATAAAACCTTGTTTTCTTTCCCTTGGGAGGATTTAAGGCCTATTCTACATGGGCTCTCAATTGTCGAGCCAACAAATCTAACCAATTAAGCGACTTCCCCTCTCTCAGATCCTGGTTCAATAAGACTTACCACCCTTCAGGAAATGTATCTCTGCTCTGTTGAACATGGAACCTGCAAGCTAAGATAAAAAAGAGCTAGTAGGCCTTCGTGAGATACATTTTCTTGTATAATTGTGTCGGTGTGTGTCAAAAATTTGATGGGTCTTTCACTCATCCTTTAACAATATATGCTATGTTCACATAGTTGTTTTTGGCATAGAAATATGAGTCCATTAACTTCAATAGCTTTGTAAAATGATACATGCACTGATAATATTCTACCAGAAAGGTAATAAGCTTCTGTCTTCTAGAACTGCTTAATTTCATGGTCTTCTTATTAATGTGTGAAACAATCAAGCTGATGACATCTACACATGTCAATGTTGGATATCTGCATGAAACCTTGTGTAGTCCTGACTATCAGATACTGAGATAAACCTTCTGGTCCTCTAGATATGCCTCAAGGCTCTTTTCTTAAAGAGCTTCACTAAATTTCCGCCATGGTAGTGTTGAATCCTTTTCTATAAATAGTTGAGTGTCTACATATAGTGGCAAGACTACTTGAATTTTCATAACTATTTCCCTAATACTAATTTCAATGGTCTCTTTTCAAGAAGCTACCTTTGGTTCCATGGTAACAATGGATTCTAGAGAGAAGCGCTCAACAAATGTGGTACTTGTGGGGCAAATAAGAGAGTTATGGAAAGAAAACATTAGTTTCTAAAAATCTACTTTGAAGGAAAGGTCAGGTAGCAAACTAGTTGATTGATGAGAGGGATTGTACAATTTTCATGTACAAGTGAGGCAGACTAAATGTGGGAACTAAAATTTTCACAGTGACGACAACTGAGGGTTGAACCTAAGGCTTGAGAATGTGTAGCTTGCTCTTAAGCCTAGACAATGACTGAGAGAGTTTTCCCATTGTGTAGTCTCAATGGCTAAGGTGACAGGTTGAGCCCTCGAATTATGCAGTGTGTAGTTGGGTCATCATGTACAACACATTATGTAGTTTGAGAGGCCAAGCTCTTGGCTTGAGCCTCATACGTGCGTAATTCTGAGTTGGGAAAAGTGAAAACTAGCTAAGGAAAATGGATATATGCCTGTTGGAAGTGTGGAAAATAAAAAAAATTAAGTGATGATGTGAGATTGAGTGAATATATCTATAATTATATATTAATTTATGTGAATCAAGTGTATAAACTCAAAAAACAAAAGGAAAATAAAATATGCGAGGAGAAATGCTAGAATGACAACCATTAGTGCAAAACTAGAAAATCGATGTGACATTGCTAAAGGGGAAATGATGACTTGGAAAAATATTTATACAAGAAAAAATAAGTGAAAATTCTAGCGACCATGAATTTAAATAAGGAAAACAACACTCAAAAAAGAAAAATGACAAAAAACAACAGAAAAAAATGACAAAAGATGAAAAAGGCAAAAGTCACATGAAAAAGTGACGACGACCTTACCGAAGGTTCTTTGATCTCCTAGGGAATGCTAGAGATCCAAGATAGAATGTGAAAATGAGATTTAGAGGTGTAAATTAATATATTTGAGAAAATTATGGTTTATGACATGCATGCCTAAAATCAAGGAAAAAGCAAGACTTGGCGGAAGTTTCTAAAAATAACAAATGTGCCTCATTCGAGATACTAATAATCGATCCCTATATTTTAGGGATGTATTTTTTATTTTTTAGTTTTTATTTTCTTTCGTGGGAAATTTTTCATCCACACTTTCGGGAAATACTATGCAATTGTGGGGAACTGGGCAACTTTCTGGCTCAGTGAACTATAGAGTTTCTGAGCTTAGTGAGGGATTGAACAGTTTCTGGGCTCAGTGTTGGGTTTCCTTCTATGACTACACATTTTATTAGCTCAAGGTTGGCTTCATGTCTGAACTGCTCAATTCCTATCGTCAAGGCTTCTTTCCCTCCAAGATTGTGCAGTTTCTCAAGGGAAGCCTAGAATTGGTGTAAGACCAAGTTGTGAGATTATGTTGTGACTTAGAAACATTATTTAAATGTGAAAAAACACAAAAAAAAGCACAAATGAAAATCATAAGTTTCAATAAAATCATGAATACTTGATAATTGTACAAGATAAGTTCTTTTGGATAGGAAGGAAGACTCCAAAATCGAAACATAGAGAAAATTTTGGAGGGTGGTTGTAGCCACTATAACAATTTGTGACACACTAGTAGAACTTCAGATATATTTATCAGTATTGTGTCATGAAAAATAAGTCTAAAGCTTCCACAATTAATTTTCAGTTCATTTATTACCACAAATTATTTACTTATTTTTAGTTAAAGTAGTAGTTCCTACCATTCTCTTCATCGGTGTCACAATAACCAAGCCAAGCTAAACTGATTTTTTTCGATTTTATATGAGGAGTATATAAATGCACAAGTAAATAAAATTTTCAGATTCTTAGTTTTCATATCTGGTGTTATTCCACTTTCGACAAGATTGGACAATACCCTAAAGGAGTCACTTTAGCAACACAAACATTACTCCACTGCCAGCGAGCCTGGACCAATGGAGTTTCTTTCTTCACCTTTCCGCACAGGAAGCCTTTCTCTTCTTTCACCCTTTATTTTATTTTTTTCACTTTTCATTGAACTGTTGATCCGGGTCCATCAGCTACTGGATTTACCCATAATGTTTTACTTTTGTGATGTATTGGAATTTAATTTTATCAAAGAATTAATTACCACATATGTAGATATAATTAAGAGGAAAACATGTCAATAATTGCGCAACAAAATGCAACACGTTTAATAACGAATTTCGTCTAGTGTAGACTACGTCTCTGGGCCTTGGTGTCTCAATAGTGTTGGCCACTTCATTTGGTGATAGAAAATGTGATGATGTACATGGATTTTTTTTGCTTGTATTACAAGGAAATGTGCCCTTGACATGAGTGGAAAATTCTCTCCACAAGACATTTCTCTACAAGGAATTCTCACTCATAACAAACCTCCTATCATCATGAAAACCTCAAACATGGTGACAAAGAGTATCTCACAATCAAGGCAACAAAAGGTATCTCATAACATAAATGACCATCCATGATGCATACATATCACGTGACATAAACATCAAGATTCCGCATCATATATCAAGCGGGAATCGGTGCGATATAAAAAATCTCATAACAATAATCAATGAAGTACATGGTAACAACACTTCATATACCTCAACTTTGATACTTGATGAAGAGTAGGCTACTTAGTTGCTGGATCGAAATGCACCATCGAAGTCATGATGTCGAATAGCATAAAATTGACTGTCCACACTCTAAAATTTGACACAGTTACCCCAATCTGAAAAATGGCTGAAAAATATATATCTCAAAAACTTGACTACACCACTGGATTCGTGTCGTCGAGAGGTGTAGGATCGACTTCCAGTTTTCTGAATTTTGACACTAACGGATTTTGGGTCGTAGGGAATCTTTTAGATTCCATCTATATTCCTCCAATATGATGCTCCACAACTAACTGGAAAATCTGCAACTCAAAACAGGAATCTAATCTCACCATTGAGATCCTTGCAAAATTCTAAGAAGAATGAGTATAAATTTGACCTCATTCCGACTCCAGCGAATTTCTGCCTCTAAGGAATCTTGAAGATTCTCTCAAGATTCTTGAAGATTCTCCTCTACAGGGAATATGCAAATCCTCTACTCAAAAGGTAAATCCTACCTCGCCATTGCGTTCCCTGTGAAAATGTGAGAAAAATGACTGTAAAATTGAATGCATTTGGACAAATAGAAATTTTACCCCCCAAAGAATTTTTGGGCATGAAAGGAATATTCTCCATCTCAAAGTGCTTGCCATCATTCTGCCTGTGAGAATTGTGTCATGGTTCACCTGTACAAAACCTTGTTCTCCGTTCCATTCTCAGGCTACTTTGTCTCATTCTGTTCGGCCTCCATTCGCTGGTCGAATGACAATGAGAAGGCATTTAAATATTATATGGTGGGCAGTGTTTACCACATAAGTGGTTATGGCATATTGGTTAAAAACTAAAATTCTTTGAGGAGAGGTCGGGGGATCAAATCTTGCCTCTCCTATTTTTTTGTTGGGTGCATTAATCACATGTAATATTTGGACACTTTTTTAATATGTTATATAACCATTTGATTGGGGCGCGCTATATTTAACATATTTTTTAATATATTTTGAACGTCGTTGCATGTTTTTTGTTGTGATGTATTTGCATTGGGCTGCCCATGGAGCGGGTTGGCCTATTCGGCCGAGCGGGTTCGATTCCCGCCAGCCCATATTAACATATGGTTATATATGTGTTCCATTTGTTATAATGGTCATGGAAGAGGGTGCATGGTATACTCCACGTGGCCCTGACCCAAACTTTGTGATTACCATATGTAGTTTATGTGGCTTGTGGGTTCCGACGGGGGTGGCTAGGTTGACAGCCTGCCCCCCAACAAAATTTTTAATTTTTTTTTATAATATGAAATGGTTGGAACTTTGACTGGGGGTGGTAGGGATCATGGCCTGCCACCCTTAATTTAATATATTTTTTTAATTTAAACCAAATTGACATTTTTTTTATTTTAATGAAAATAAGGGTCATTGGGAAAATTAACGAGGCCACAATTTTTCCCATTTTTGAGAGCTAGGTTCTGTTCCAATTGACAATGAATTTGTGGGATAGTTAAACTTAGCCCCTGCCCAATTTTTACTTGCTCTAACTTCTCCATACAGGCTCTGATTGGAGATCCGTTCACACCGTTGGAATCAGGGCGATGAGTACTTTAGTCTAAGCCTAGTTTGAGAGCAATAATAACACTTTGAATTTTGACCTATCATTAGCCCTCTTGGTCTCCTGAGGGTATCTGGAGCCACCTGGATCAATCCTCCCCACTGAGGAGCTTTTGGTACTCCAAAAGCATGAACTATAAGCTGCAATTGATTTTTACCTTGTCTGCACCACAAGTGTCATAAAAGGTCACGCTTCATTCTACTTCACCTTTGTCCTTCAGAGCCATAAGCGATGAGACAACACCTACATCCTCTGCAATTCTATAGCACAATATTTTCCAAATTACATGCTTAGCTAAGCGACCAATATATGACTCAAGAATTCTGCACACTTTCCACAAGTTTTAAACACATACTCGGTGGTCAAGTTTACATCAAATAGAATCAATACCCCAGCTATCAATAGAAGGCGAAAATATCATTGTTGCTTCATAAGTGATGAAAAAAAATCATCAATTTTACATTTTAACATGCAACACATGATTTACAAAGGTCATGCATGCTACCAAACTAGAAAAACCATATCTCACTTATCAAAGTGAATGGTTCATTTCTCTGTGGCGCATTTTATTTTCAAACAATCATTTCAACTGGTTCCTGCATTAATGATTTGTCCTTAAGGCATTGCTCTGGATGGAGCCTCCAACGCATGGCTCTCTGATGGCCACTTCTGTCACAATGACAACAATGAGTCTTCATCCTCCTGACCTACTTTACCTTCTTATTGGCCTGCAATGGAGAAGGACTTTCATGCCTCATTCTCTTTTGTGCTTCCATTCTCTTCCAACACTCAACAATGACATGGTTATGTAAACCACAAAAATGAAAATTTTTCCTAGGCCAATTCTTTCCATGATTATCAACATGATTATAATAAAATGGAACTTGAGAATATCGCGACTTGTTGTACCTTTATCAGTCGTCTCTGGTGCGATCATGGTGATGAGAGCATCCCTCAGCTCTTTCACTGCAATGTACATTGTCATAGCATGATGGTGAAGTGTTTCCATCATTCCCTTTCCCAAAAAATTTCAACTAGTCATTGGGAGATTTTGACACCTTCGAGCTTAGTGTACCCCAAACCTGCTAATTGAGATCTCTACACGACGTCTAATGGTTGAGTTATGCCTTTACCATTAATGCCAAGTCCTCCTCCTTTATATCCCATCTTGGTGAGGATTCATATCCTAGTTCCTATAATGGGTATCTCCACATTTACCACATAAATGATAGCATGTGAAGATGAAAATGAAGAAACATCAACATATTTTACCTCAGACGTCGATACAGAAACAACTCATGATGATTGCTTCAAGTCTCTGTTGCGCTTGAATTCCTCCAAAGCCTCTTCCACGACTCACAACTAAAGCTCCAATCTATGCTCCTCTTCTTTCTCTTCTTTTAGAAGCATCCTTAATTCAACATCCTTTTCTTGAAGGCTCTGGTCATTGCGCTTAAATTCTTCCAATGCCTCTGTCGTGGGTTGCAATTGAAGCTGGAATCCTTGGTTGTCCTCCTTCTCCTCTTGTAGAAGTGTTTTCAACTCAGCGTTATCTGCTGCTTGTTCTTATAATATTCATACAACATTTCCATCCTTTCGGACATCCTCAACATGGCCTCGTACATGTCTTTGAAATCCTCCATTGTTGCACGTTCAATTCTTGTTCACACTTGCAATTTTCATCAACAAGAAGACCGCTTTGATACCACTTGATCTGGGGTCTATCAGCTACTAGATTTACACGTGATATTTTAATTTTGTGATGTATTAGAGTTTAATTTTATCAAAGCATTAATAAACACATATGTAGATATAATTAAGAGAAAAACATTTCAACAATTGCACAAAAAAACAAAAGATGTTTAATAACAGAGTTTGTCCACTGTGGACTATGTCTCTAGGTCTAGGTGTCTCGATGGTGTTGGCCACTTCATTTTGTGCTAGAAAATGTGATGATGTACATGGACAATATTTACTTTTCATACAAGGAAATGTGCCCTCGACATGATTGGCAAAGTTTGTCCACGAGACATTCCGCTATAAGGAACTCTCACTCATAACAAACCTCCTATCAGCATGACAACCTCACACATGGTGACAAAGATTAACCCACCATCAAGGCAACAAAAGGGATCTCAGAACATAAATTACCATCCATGATAAATAGATATCATGTGACATAAACATTAAGATTCCGCATCATACATCAAGTAGGAATCGACATGAAAATAAACATCTCACAACAATAATCAATGAAGTACATGGCAACAACACTTCATATACCTCAACACTGATACTCCCTAAAGAATAGGTTGCTAAGATGCTGGATATGAATCCACCATCGAAGTCATGGCGTCGAATGGCATGAAATCGGCTGTCCACACTCTAAAATCTGACATTATTATCCTAATATGGAAAATGGCCGAAAAATGTATATCTCCTATGGAAAATCTCACTGCACCACTGGATTTGTGTCGCTGAGAGATGTAGGATCGATTGTAAATTTTATAAATTCTGACACTGTCGAAATTTGGGCCATAGGGAATCATTTAGATACCCCCTAGATTCCTCCAATATGCTGCTCCATGACTTTTTGGAAAATATGTAACTCAAAATAGGAATATGATCTCACCATCGAGATCCTTGCAAAATTCTCAGAAGAATGATTATAAATTTGACCTCATTCTGACTCCAGCGAATTTTAACCTCTAAGGAATTTGAAAGATTCCCTCAAGATTCTCGAAGATTCTCCTCCTCTGGGAATCTACAAATCCACTGCTCAAAAGGCGAATCTGACCTCGCCATTGCGTTCCTTAGAAAAATCTAAGAAAAAATACTGTAAAATTGAATGTCTTTGGACAAATAGAATTTTTACATCCCAAAGAATCTTTGGACATCGAAGGGATATTCTTTGTCTCAAACTGTGTGCCATCATTTTGCCTCCTTGAACTGTGTCATGGTTCCCTTGTATAGAACCTTGTTCTCCATTCCGTGCTCGGGCTCCTCCGTCCTGTTCCAATATACCTCTATTCGCTAGTCAAATGACAATGAGAAGGGGTTTAAATATTACATGGTGGGTGAAGTTTACCACATAAGTGGTTTTTACACATTGGTTAAAAACTAGAATTCATTGAGGAGAGGTCGAGGGATCAAATCCCACCTCTCATATTCTTTTGGTTGGGTGCATTAACCACATGTAGTATTACGGAGCAGTATATTTAACATATGTTTTAATATAGTTTTAAAAGTCGTTGCATGTTGTTTGTTGTGATGTATTTGGGTTTGGCCACCCGTCGAGTGGGCCGGCCTATGTGGCCGGGCTGGTTCGATTCCCGCTGGCCCACATTAAAATATGGTTATATATGTGTGCCATTTTTTATAATGGTCGTTGCAGAGGGTGTGGGGTCTGCTCCACGCGGCCCATGACTCAAACTTTTTGATTACCATATGTAGTTGTCGTGGCTTGTGGGTTCCGATGGGGGTGGCAGGGTTGACAACTTGCCCCCCAACATAATTTTTAATTTTTTTTTATAATATGACATGGTTTGAACTTTGACCAGGGGTGGTGGGGGTCATGGCCTTCCACCCTTAATTTAATATATATTTTTTCGTTTAAACCAAATTAGCCTTTTTTTTTATTTTAACAAAAATAAGGGTTATTGGGAAAATTAACGAGGCCACAATTTTTCCCATTTTCGGGAGTAGTGTTCCCTAATGGTTTACGATGAATTTTTGAGACAGTTAAAGTACTAAACATTGACCAAAACTTTGACTCGCTCTAACTTCTCCATACAGGCTGAGATTGGTGATCCATTCGCCCCATTGGAATCAAGGTGACAAGGATTAACCAAAAAGATAAAATTCCAATTAGATTAGGTGGTACTAGTTAAAATTCAAACATCATGATTTCACTGTGAATTTTTTTTAGAAGGAATGCATTTTGCATCACAGTATCATTGACTAAAAGAATTAAATATTCACAAAAAGAGAGGGAATAGACAGAAAATATAGCATTGATAAGAGTACAACTTCCTCTCACATTTCACCATGCTTTCTTGGAAGCCAAACATAGTATCACATGGAAATTATCCTATATATGATAAATAAAACAAATAAAGGGGAAGGAGTAGAACGGAAAGAAAATCAAACAAAATCAAGTAAAAAGAAAAAATAAAAACAAACCACTACTCCTACTACTAACCTAATCAAAGCATAGGTGATACTCACATGAGGTGATACTTCCAATGCAACCGCTAACACATTTGTTAGCCTATATGTATGCGAGGGAACACATGTAAATAAATGTATACAAGCATAAAAAAAACAAAAAAATGTAAGGAAATGGAAACCAAAACGTTTGAAGTTTGAAAGTATGAACAAAAAGTATGCATTAAAAACACATGAAATACATTCGGAGAATTCATTATTCTGTTTAGACACACCGCGAATCGCAGACATGCAAGAGAAAAATTTCGAACTATGAAAATTGGCTAACATAAAGAAACAATATTTTTTTTTTGCAATTGTGCTTGCCACATATGAATCATCCAATGACTGAGCGATAGGATCATGCGATACAAGTGGAGGATGAAAAAGTTGTAAAACATAATTATTTTAAATGTGTGTGATAGAGTGATGAGGAGCCTGGAAAGATTCAACACATTTCTAATCAGAATTTGAAATGAACGCAAGACTACGAGAACATGACATAACCATTAGCTTGGGCTAAAGTTCCTAAACAACTTGGAGAAGTTCCAACTGATCAGAATATGGATAATCAAAGATCAGTGGCTTAGAAAGACCAATGATGGGAGAATTAGAATTGTGACTGAATGAATCAATGAAAAGTTCATGACAGCCACAATCATAAATTTCAAGATCACAAGAAGAGGCATCCTTATAATATGACAAATAGTAAAGAGGGGAAGACTGAAAATAATAAATTTCACCCTCTATATTTCTAAAAACATGAAATGACACTTCATGTGTTATGAGAATTATCGAAAATAGTAATAATATCATAGACCCAAATTTCACAAGATTCAACAGGAATGAGAGAATCATGGAAAATTTCAGGATAATGTGGAAGAAGTGTGAAAGGAAAAGAGTGATCCTTGATTGGAATTTTTTGTCCATATGTAGACTCCCACACAAAATGATTATAGATGATGTGAAAATCTGGATTCTCCACACCAACTCCATCTAGAACGTGATCCTCATGAAAATCAAGAGAAATATTCAAAATTGGTGAACACAATAACTCACAATTCGAAAGACCAAAGGAAGCAAAGGATGAAAGCCAAGGAGATAACACTTCATCATAACCATAATTTTGATAGTCCAACCTTGCATTGAAATTCTAAGTATGTCGGGTGGGAGAAGATGATGGTAGATCAACGGATGAATTATCAAGCTCCCCCACCTCAAGCTACAAAACTAGAGATGTTTGAAGTGAAGGGGAGAAAGGGTCACTTGGAACACCAACTTCATCTATTGAAAATTAGAAGCTCTAATATCGAGGTATGTTGGGAGAGGTTTGAAATATTAAAGGTCATGAGGTTTATCTGAAATGTGAGCAAGATAAAGAAATTTTTCTATCAAGAAAGGCGAAAAAACATTAGCTTCACAAAATTCAAAGCATAGATGAATGAAATGATCATGAAAATTATGAATAGATTCATCAGCTCCTTTCGCAAATTCAAAATTTTGTTTCCTAGAGATTTACAATCCTGCATATCAAAATCTCAAAAAAATTATGTGAAAAAATGTTTGAAAGAGTGTATGGTTCTCCCAGGTAATGTGTTACACCATTTCCTTACGCACCCTTTGAACGTGAGAATGGATAATCGACAACCAACATCCTTACAGTGGATGTTGTTTTTTGTGTAGAATTCAAGAAAATGTGAAGTTTGCTCAAATAAGGTTGTTTCACCCTCACCATTGAATTTCAAATTTGACAAGTCATGAATAATTATCATCAACACTTTCAAATTTGTGAGCTTAGAAAAAAATGTTGGGTTTTTGATTTGGTGTAAATCCATAAATGATTGTAGAAATTCAAAAAAACTTCAAGGGATAAGCTTTTCATCTGGCCCTCCTTCTGGCGCCATAAATGTTGACGATGGTGGACCTGCCAACATTAAGGGGATATCCCCTATATGAATTCCAAACTATACCCTACACCAATTGAAGTAGGAGTCCCAACAATGGGGAGTTAATGATCTGCCTTGGTTACAAATATGCATAGAGTGGTGCACGGTGTATTTGGTGAGAACAAGTGTGTGGCCCTACAAAAATTCAAGTGTGATGCATGAATGGTTCCAACACATGAAGAGAAAGTAAGTGAGCCCGTCAAAAGCCTATAATAATATGCATATTGAAAGGAACACACAATAATAATGACATCATGAGATAACATGTGAAATGGTCCACAAGTTAAGGTGAAAAATTAATACAACAACATGCGTTCAACAAGATTCATACAAATGCAAACGAAATAGTTCATAAGCATAAGCATAAGTTAAATAACATATTGTTGAGGCCTCGAAATTCATTGCAGGAACATGGGGCATGACCACCCGGTCCAGACCTTAAAGCAGTTCCTTTTCCATTTGGAATGGTGGCTTTGACTAGTTTAACTAGGTCCAGTTACCTTCTCTCAATCTCCATTGGCTTAAAATATGAATTTTTTCTACCAATGGGAAAGAGATATCAGATCATTTCTCTTTCTGATCGGGCAAGAAAGTGATCCTTAAGCTAATTTGGGCTTAGCCAGGCCACAACAAAACTTTTTCCTCTTTGGAAAGGGGACATTTTAGGGATGTAGAATTTAATCTAAATGTAATATTATTCTAAGATACAAGAAAAAGAAACTATTTTAATCCTATCTCAATTAGGAAGATATAGATCTATCGCAACTGAGAGAAATATGTTTTAAATAATTGAGATTTGAATATGTTTATTTTAAATGAATATTAGGATAACAAAATAGTTCAATTAACCGATATTGTGAATACCAAACACATTCTATCTTGAGACCTCTTAACTGAAATAATCAATCAACAACACTTAGGAAATCGTTCTCAAAATGATATTGATCATTTAATCAATAACTTGAATAATTAAACAATAACATGTGGAAATGGTTCATAGCATATTACTATTTAATAAATCAGTTTTATAAGATAGATTTCTGAGTAAATAGTTACTCAGAAATCAAAATTCAACCCATAAGAGTAGAGACAAATAATAACATAAATTGAAGCAAATTACTCATACCGACAGAAGTGAAAAAGTATGCGAATAAATTGACACATTCATGTTATAATAAGATGAAACCAACATTTAAAATAATATTATTAAAAATACCAATTTATTAAGTCCATTTCTCCAGCTTTGGTCTCTAACAGTCTTTTACAATACCTGAACTTCTTCTTTCAAAATCAGAGCTATAGTAGTGCGAGACTCTGTTCATTATACATAACTCAGAATGTAAAAGAAAAACCTCAATAATCTCCAGATCTAAGATTCCTCTCCTCTCACCCTATACTTCTAAATCCTATAGACAATAGTGTCATCAAGAATTCCAGAATTGCAGAGGAGAGAAGCCTTTTCTACATTTTTCAATCTTCTATTTATAATATTTAAAAAAAGAATTTTTCATAGGAAAGTTTGTTTGAAGAGTGGTTTTTCTCAATCAATTTTCATTGGTTTAAATAATATTATTTAATTTTTGGAGCCTTCTCATTGATTGAGAGCATCTTCTTCTCATCCCTTCAACTATTTTCCTGCAAAAACAAATCAAAACAAAATTAAAATGTAAAAATAGAATCAAAATGCAAAATCCAGAAATTAAAATAAATCCAATTGAAACATAATTAATTAAATAATTGAAAATGAAACATAAGATTTCTTTTGATGTCTATGCTGAACTAATTGGCCAAGGAGAACATAGACGAATGCATTTTCACTCATAAGAAGTTGTAGCAAATTAAAATACAAAAGATAAAATTCAGAAAAATAGTTTTGTTTAAAAATTCGTAGCTTGATATTTAGCTGAATTTTAGGCCCAATAAGTGATCAAATATGGAAATGAAACCTCTTTAGGAATAATCTCCATCATTTTATCTTTCCAATGAGCTGTCATGGGCCTTATTTGGCCAAGTAAAACTCCATTTATAAGCCTCTAAAGTTGGTATATTAAAATTGCCAAAAATCTGGAATTTTTGGTGGTTGGGCTAAAAAATAAAAATTTTAAATTAAATTCTAATCCTAAATTAGATTATGATATTTAATTGATTAATTCTAATTAATTTTCAATTATATTATTCATCTAATTTAGTTATAATCTAATTCTAAATTAAAGTTATAATTATCTATTAATTATTTATAATTACATTATTAATTATAATAAAATCTCATTGAAAAATACAATTAAACTAATTAAAAAAATGATTTATTGATTAATTAAAATATTAAAATATTATATTAATATTATAATTTAAATTATATTAAAATTATAATTAAAATATAATATTAATTATAATATTATATAATGTTTTATATTCTAAGTAATAACTCAAAAATTATATGAAATATACACCATGTGAGAGAGAGAGAAGGGAGGAGGAGAGGTGAGTGAATGGAAGTTATAAGGTGACGTGAGGGTGTGGTAAGGTAAATGAGTCGAGAGGCATAATGAAGTTAATCCAACCTTACGTTAAAAAATATAACCCCTCGCATAAAAAAAACAAAACCAAGTCGCAAATGCAATCAGAGTTTCGACGCAATCGGAGTTTTGATGCTTTTAAAATATATGCACAAAAATTAAAGTTTGATATTGTGATATGCGATTTGAGATGTATCACAATCGAATTTCGGTAGTTTTAATACAAACGAATAAAACAACTATAAAATATTTGTGATATGCGATTTGCGATGTTTCGCAATCACAATATCACATCGCAACATTGTTTCCAATAGCACATTTGAAATCGTAATTTTTAGATTGGATTTTGGAAGGAATGATGTGTTGGGAAATAGGGAAAATAGGTGAAAAATAATAAAAATGAAGTGAGGTCAGTGTTTACAATGAATGACTATTTTAACTACGAGAATTAAAATATTGGTACATTTTACACATTTTTTAATCCAAGCAAGAAAATGATCAAAACTTCAAAGGAGTTTCATTTACAAACCATTTGACCAAATGAAGTGAAACAAGTATCGTTGAAAGCTTATGAAAAACCAAATTCAATGAAATAGTCAAAATAGAAATACGATAAAAATGAAAAATTACAAAATTACAAAATAATTAACTTAATCAAAATCCTAAAAGGTGTTTAACTAAGAATTTTGTAGAAAGGGTCCCCATTATTTGAAGTGCATAAGTCAAAAAATGGAGATTTGTGTTTTACCACAACAATGGCGTCATACAGGAGAAGAACCAGTTATCTCTGATTAAAGATAATGAACTTGAATTTACCCAAAGTTTAAAAGTAATGGAAATCACGAAATCGTCTAACAGTAAAACACTTCCATAGGTCCCGCATAAATAGATTAAGCAATGTGTGTTTGTAAAGATAAGTACTTAAAACAGACTTGAGTAAAAGTAATGAATCCAAATTTGGAGAAATTTTTGTTTTTATTTTTAATTTTCCTCATGTAAAAAAAATAGAAGAAGGTAGATATAGGAGTTTTTGATCAAGCATATATCCATTTTATGATTGTCTCTAACATTGCTTCGCTGCAAGTGAGCCTGAACAATACCCCGACGAAGTTGTCTTTTATGCCATACAAGCCTAGTCTCGCTGCCAGCGAGCGTCCATAGTCCCGACAGGTTTAATTGTATTTCTCATTCTTCCTCTTTTTATCACTCTTTTGATAAGCGCATTTTCAAGCTTTTAGTTTATGATGTATTTGAGTGAAAGAGGTGAGATGGAAAATAGAGATTTATATTTAATGGACATAATACTTTCATAATGTTTACTCCAAGTTCTTTCTCTGCAACTATCAATCAGAGGATTTTTATGTGGAGGGGTGGGAGGGATTCATTGAATTAAACTCAAATTAATTCTTTTCTTCAAAAGGTAAACTCAATCACTTAGAAAGGATGTGTGTTCCTCCATGAAAAATATTTAAATTAAGATAGATTTATGGTTCCATAAAGATATGCCTTTAATAATAAATGAAATTCACTTAATTGGATAGAGTAAAAGATTTCTCATGTATGTCAAAAATTGTAAGGTAAGGAAAATTCCTTTCACATAAACCATGAAAAATTCACCAAAATCAAATCAAAACTGGAAAAAGAAAGGAAAATAATTCCTAAACTAAAGTAAGAAAAGAAATCAGTAAATAAAAATGAAGAAAGAAAAATTGAAAGAAAAACAAAATTTAAAAGATAACTCTAACAAGATTGCTTGTATGAATTTCTCAACAAAGTATTATAAAAGAAAATAAGCATGTGTACGTTCATTCCTATGTTGAGATTTTAATCTTTTTATCTTGCAGAGTTATATAGAAATAAGGCTCTCAAAAAGTGGAAGGTGGATAGCAGTTATGATAGATAATATGCTGAATGAGAATTTTATGTCTGTTGCAATTTTTTTTCAAGGAAAAACCTGCATAAAAGCATCTTAACTATTTTATAATAAAATTAATGCTTTAAAGAAACAAACTAAAGGTTCAAAAACTCCCAAGTCTAGCTGATTCAATGAGGATCATTACTGCTTCTCTCAAGAATCTCAAAGAGCAAAAATAAATTTTTAAAACTGATCTAGTAGAGGTGTGAATGATTCATGACTACCTATAGAAATAGAGTTCAAGATCGGCAAAGACTACAACAAAAATGAAGAAATTTCAAAAAATGAAAGTGGGCACCTAAAGCTTACCATTGGAGAACTGCATTTAAACTTACCTGAGAGAGATGATTTTCTCTAATGCAAGTTAACTTATTTCTTTAATTAAAATTAATAGCATGAAGAAGTTTTATTAACCCAAAATCATTATTTATTAAATCTAAATTAAAACAAGCAGTAAACTAAAAGAAAATAAGGTTTCATGTTCAAGGAATCAGAAATAAATAGAATCCATCATAAATGAGGATGAAGTTATGCTTCTTTATAAATTGTAGCATTGAATGTTCTTTTTTGCTTTTTTCATTCTGAATTTATATCAGTCCCAAAGTATTGAAATTGATCCAGAATCGTTGCTAATTTTTTTGCATCACGAGATTCTTTGCCACGCACAACTTAAATTTTGTGACTTCCACTTTTTGTGATATGTGATTGAGATATTTCTATAAAAATTAAAAGATAATGGTGGAAAGTCAAATATCAAAGTTTATCGCATCAAAAGATCTTCAATACAAAGCTTCATTTAAGTTTAGGAATACGATATAAATTTTGTGATAGAAAAGTTGTGAATTGAACATGTGCGATGGGAAACTACGAAGGGATGAATGTGATATCAGAGAATAATCATATCAAAATATTAATGCTTGTGAATGATATGAAACGCTGATATAATTCTTGTGATAAGGAAAATGCGGTAAATGATTGATGCAATGTGACTACAAATATCAAAATATATGCACGAAACTTTGGTTTTGTGGCCTACACAAATGGTGATGAATCACCCACATTTCCACTTCGCATATTTTATAATTTCCCTTCCCATAGATTTCAAAACTTAAATCTTTTTCAATTTTGCGATTTTGCGATTTCACAATTCGTAGCGAACTCCACATTGCTGGTTGCAAGTCTTATTGTTTAACATATTACTTATCTCGTGCGATATGTGATATGTGTGTTATCACATCCAATACCCTTACCTTTTCATTTATCGCATCACAACTAATATAACTTACCGAGTGAATTTTTAATGATAACCACTAAAATTTCCGATACGTGAAATGAATTTCGTTGATGTGCCGATGTGTGATTAAGAACAGACCCAATATTTTATTATATGAATTGTAATTTCATATCGAATCCGGGACATTAGAAACTTTAAATATATGTCCCTACCATTATTATGATTGAATGGATGCAATATTTTATTATGAACTTGATTTAAATTTTATATCGGGTCCAAAATTATGTGGTTATTGCAATATTTGGATAAATCAACTATTGGATAAATGAAATGCGAAATGTGATATCATTTTGCAAGAGAATGAGTTAAAAATAACATCAAAGGTATTGTATCAGCAATTTTTATCAGTAAATGATAAGAGTCCCTTCTAATGGGAAATTGTGATACAAATAGTTGTGGTATGGATGATGCAATATCAGACGGAAGGATCATCGGAAATTGGAGGGAATAAGAATATCGAGAGATCAGGTATATTTAATGTATGTTCATTTCAGAGCCTCTGATATGATATTTTCCATATATAATGAGCCATATGTGGGATCGATTATTTCATTAAAGTATTTAATTCAAAAAAGAAAGTGAGTGATTTAAATTTGCTTTATAAAAAACAACCCTTTAATAATTTAACTAACTGTCGAAATTTTTTAATTGGAAATCTATTTTATCATAACTTTCTTATAAAGAGAGTTGTGAAATAAAATGATTTGATATGATTATTCTAACAAATTATTAAGACTTATCAGGATTTCAATATAAGCAAAATTTAGATATCCTTCAAATTCAAATGAAATAACAAATAGTTCCTTGAACATGTTGCAGATTTTGGAAACAAGGGTCAACTGCTTGCTTATCTCAGATCTACATAATCAAGTTAATGAAAATCTGCACACAAAAACAAAATAAAAATAAGAAACGACCTTTGAAAGAAAAAAAATAAACAATAGATGATGATGAACCTGTAAACACATACATGGAGGATAATTTATTGTAAATTTTACCACATGAATCTTCAAGTTCTCCCAAATTTTCTCAAAAGTTGCATAAGTTCAACATCACCTTCTTATTTTAATCTAAAATTCTAAGTAATGAATTTTCTGAAATTGCATCCATTCCAAAATTACATCAGAATCAAGAGTGGTAAAAATGAGTTCTTAGAATTTCTTATGAATAAAAAATTGTCAAGTGGTAGAAAATTCATGGAATTTTTTCATGTATGATCAATGTTATGAATTGCGAAAAAAAATTAAAATTCAAGGCTTGACAAATAAGTATTATTTGATAATTCAAGAACTTCTAAAATGCTCAAGGTTGCTTTTCTATAATTGAAATGGGATGTTCAAAATAAATTGGATTCATTACTTGTTTTATTCAAAATCTGAAATAATGAAATAAATGCAAACATAAAAGAAAATTAATCTATTCCTATTTCTAACTCAATGAAGGAAACATGACTAGGTATAGTCATACTTCCAATGTAACCATGTAAGCATTTTAATTCTTGCATGTATGTACATGTCAAACATTAGTAAAAATGCAAATATAATTAAGCTACAAAAACTAGATCTAAAAGTAGAATGTATCTTTATTGTTAGTAGATTATTCATTGTTACCTTCCCTTGAAATGTCCTTTCCAACTGAATTTAAATTGGATCATAGAAATTTGGATGGATTTCCATTATTGAGTGGGATAGGTTTAAAAGAGAAAATGACAGGCCAAGTTGTAGAAATGATCTTTCAGAAACAATAGCCTGTGTGATTTTGTTAGTGTTATGTTTAAGTGTTAAATTATTAGAAATCTTCAGTGAAGGAAAAATTTCCAAATGTCTTTCAAATTGATCAATGAAAAATGGATTGAAGTATGATAAATCCAACATAATATTATTAATTGAATTGGATTGTTGGTTATAAAGTGAAAATGCACTCTCTTTTTGGCACTGCTCTTGAGAAGAAAGAAATAATTGATAATGAATGAACATTAATTGAAATTGGAAATTTAATAACTTTTGATGTTCACAATTATGATTTGAAACTTCATTTTTCCATTGAAGTAACACATTAATTGAGTGTTCAACATTGAGCTGCTCAATATGGCAGCACAAAGTATTTAAAAATCTAGGAATAAAAACATAAAATATATCCGAAGTTAAAAATAAATGAAGAAAAAATAACAAAATTGAATCATAGTTTACACTAGTGTTACAATTATTGTTACAACACACTTGGGAGTGATTTAAAGTAATTTCCTTTTCACATGAATTGGGAGGAATAATGCAATTAGAATTATTGTTGATACCCACTTGTGAATTAGAGATAAGGCTATGACTTTGAATGGGAATGTGAGCTTGATCATCATATAAATCATAAATTGGAATGGTTTGTTGAATGCTGAAATCATTAGTATGATTATTTGTTTGAAAATAAGAACTATTTAGAACAAGTTCTGAATTAGATTTTTCTTCATTTTCACATATGATTAGACTTTGGTTATAAGTGTTCAGTTGAAAAGAATACAAATCAATATCCTCAATGTCAAAGTAGCTATCATAAATGACCTCAAGACATTAATTAGAATTCCCTTCGATATTATTCGATGTATCAAAACAAGAAGGAATATTAACGTCATGTTCATTAATGCTAGAATAATGATCATTAATTAATTCTCTACCCTGATAAAAACTAGTTGGGAATTAATTCAAATCAACCTCTTTTTTTTGTGAAATATCTTTAATGTGAAGAAAGGTTAAATTACTATTAGAAAAATTATTAGGATAAAGAGAAAAATATGAATCCGAAACAATGCATTTGAAAATATCTCTATTTGAGAATTCTTGTGCATTTTTTCCATTGCAAATTTCAGATTTAAGATCATTTACTTGGCTACTTATACTTTCTTGAAGAATGTTGCTTTGTTGTTCTGAATTTGGAATTTGCTCATCATGAAAGAATTTAGAAATTTGTACAGTAGTTTGCATACTATTGGAAACTTTAATCATTGCTGGTACTTGCCGGATTATGATCTGATTTTTTGATTCTAATGCACACTGATTTTTAGATTTAAAAATGGTATTTTCTTCAAGAGTGTTGCTAATATTTTCTTGCAATTGATCAGTGAAATTTTCCAAGCTTCGTGATTGAAATTCACTAACATATAAAGGTGCACCTTGATCTTTCTCAATACTGTAAGAAATGTGCAGAAATTGAAGGAATGGATTATACAAAATAGATGCCCTTTCATCATCATTTGTTTGTTCCTCCATATTGGAATTTTTACTTATGTTAATGAAATTAGAAGCAGATTGATCAAAGTTTGAAATAATTTCACATGGGTTATGAATAGAAGGAAGTCATTAAATATGTTCAAACCATTATAATAATTCTTCTTTCGAAGGTTTATCTTTAGTTTTAAATTTTAAACAATTTAAATGAAACCTGATGGTAAAATCAATTAAAGACTCACCTTCAAACCTTCATAGATCTTGAAAATCGTCACATACCTGTACATAGATATATCCATCAAATTTACAAAGGAAGATTGTGATAACTTGTTCCCAAGTGGATTGAGGCAACTGGAAGTGATTCACACCAGTTTCTAGCTTTTGCCAAGAGTGTAAGAGTAAAAATCTTGCATAAAATAGCTTCATCAATTTCATGAAAAGTAGAATTCGAAAATTTTTGAATGAATTGTAAAGTATGATTAAATGCAGAAGTATTCCTCTTAGCATTAAATTTTACCTAAGACAAGAGTATTACTATTTATGGTGGAGTATTGGAATATGCACTTCTAGAAATACAACTCCAAATTGGAAGTTTTAAAGGATCCATTATAATAAAAATAAAATATTAGAATACAAAGAATCGAAAGGAAAACAGATCTCAAGCCCTCCTTCTAGAAAGAACATAGGGGATGACCACCCAGTCTGGACCTTAAAGAAGTTCCTTTTCCATTTGGAATGGTGGCTCCGACTGGTTTAACTAGGTCCAGTTACCTTCTATCAATCTCCATTGGCTTAAAATATGAATTTTGTCAACAAATGGGAAAGAGAATTCAGATCATTTATCTTTTTGATCGAGCAAGAAAGTGATCCTTAAGCTAATTGGGCTTAGCCAGGCCACAACAAAAGTTTTACCTCTTTGAAAAGAGGACCTTTTAGGGATGTAGAATTTAAGCTAAATGCAATATTATTGTAAGATACAGGCAAAAGAAACTATTTTAATCCTATCTCAAGTAGGAAGGTATAGATATATCCCAACGGAGAGAAAAATGTTTTAAATAATTGATATTTAAATATGTTTATTTTAAATGAATATCAGGCTAACGAAATAGTTCAATTAATTGATATTGTGAATACCAAACACATTCTATCTAGAGACCTCTTAACTGAAGTAATCAATAAACAACACTTAGGAAATAGTTCTCAAAATGATATTGATCATTTAATTAGTAACTTGAATAATTAAACAATATCATGTGGAAATGGTTCACAACATATTACTATTTAATAAATCAGTTTTATAAGACATATTTCTAAGTAAATAGTTACTCAGAAATGAGAATTCAACCCATAAGAGTAGAGACAAATAATAACATAAATTGAAGCAAATTACTTATACCGGTAGAAGTGCACAAGTATTGGAATAAATTGACACATTCACGTTATCATAAGATGAAACCATCATTTAAAATAATATTATTAAAAATACCAATTTATTAAGTCCATTTCTCCATTTCCGGTCTCTAACGATTTTTTACAATGCCTGAACTTCTACTTTCAAAATCAGAGCTACAGTAGTGCAAGACTCTATTCATTATACATAACTCAGAATGTGAAAGAAAAATCTCAATAATCTCCAGATCTGAGATTCCTCTCCTCTCACCCTACACCTTTAAATCCTATAGACAATAGTGCCATAACGAATTCTAGAATTGCAGAGGAGAGAAGCCCTTTCTACATTTTGCAATCTTCTATTTATAATATTTACAAAAAGAATTCTTCATATGAAAGTTTGTTTGAAGAGTTGTTTTTCTCAATCAATTTTCATTGGTTCAAATAATATTATTCAATTTCTCGAGCCTTCTCATTGATTCAGAGCTTCTTCTTCTCATCTCTTCAACTGTTTTCCTGCAAAAACAAATCAAAACAAAATTAAAATGTAAAAATAAAATCAAAATGAAAAATCTAGAAATTAAAATAAATCCAATTGAAACATAATTAATTAAATAATTGAAAATGAAACATAAGCTTTCTTTTGATGTCTGTGATGATCTAATTGGCCAAGGAGAACATAGATGAAGGTATTTGCACTCATAAGAAGTTGTAGCAAATTAAAATACAAAAGGTAAAATTCAGAAAATTAGTTTTGTTTAAAAATTCGTAGCTTGATCTTTTGCTGAATTTTAAACTAAATAAATGATCAAATATAGAAATGAAACCTATTTAGGAATAATCTCCATCATTTTATCTTTCCAATGAGCTGTCCTGGGCCTCATTTGGTAAAGTAAAACTCCATTTATGAGTCTCTAAAGTTGGTATATTAAAATTGCCAAAAATCTAGAATTTTTGTTGCTTGGGCTAAAAAATCAAAATTTTAAATTAATTTCTAATCCTAAATTAGATTGTGATATTTAACTAATTTGCAATTATATTATTCAGCTAATTTAGTTATAATCTAATTCTAAATTAAATTTATAATTATCTATTAATTATTTATAATTACATTATTAATGATAATAAAAACTAATTGAAAAATACAATTAAACTAATTAAAAAAATTACTTATTGATTAATTAAAATATTAAAATATTATATTAATTATAATATTATATAATGTTTTATATTTTAATTAATAATTCAAAAATTATATGAAATATACACCATGTGAGAGAGAGAGAAGGGAGGAGGAGAGTTGAGTGAATGGAAGTTATAAGGTGACGTGAGGGTGCGGTAAGGTAAATGAGTCGGGAGGCATAAGGAAGTCAATCCAACCTTACATTAAAATATATAACCCCTTGCATAGAAAAAACAAAACCAAATCGCAAATGCAATCGAAGTTCTGGCGCAATCGAAGTTTCGACGCTTTTAAAATATATGCACAAGAATAAAAGTTTGATATTGTGATATGCGATTTGCAATGTATCACAATCAGATTTCGGCGGTTTTAATACGAACAAATAAAAAAACTATAAAATATTTGCGATATGTGATTTGCAATGTTTCACAATCGCAATATCACATCGCAACATTGTTTTTTATCGCACATTTGAAATCATAATTTTTAGATTGGATTTTGGAAGGAATGATATGTTAGGGAATGGGGAAAAAAGGTGAAAATTAATAAAAATGAAGTGAGGTCAATATTTACAATGAATGACTATTTTAACTACAAGAATTAAAATATTGGTACACTTTATACATTTTTTAACCCAAGCGAGAAAATTATCAAAACTTCAAAGGAGTGTCATTTACAAACCGTTTGACCAAATGAAGTGAAAAAAATATCATTGGAAAGCCTATGAAAAACCAGATTCAATGAAATAGTCAAAATAGAAATCCAATAAAAATGAAAAATTACAAAATTAAAAAATAATTAACTTAATCAAAATCCTAAAAGGTGTTTAGCCAAGAATTTTGTAAAAAGGGTCCCCATTATTTGAAGTGCATAAGTCAAAAAATGGGGAGTTGTGTTTTACCACAACACATACATAGAAAACACAACAAAAATAGTCCTACTATATTCACAACGTATGCATGAAAGTGTCCCAACTCCAAGATTTCATTAAAAGTAAAAATTCGAATCATATATTCACCATTAACAAACCACTAGCTCGAGTTGTGGAACGTCAAAGTCAGCAACACCTTCTCCTCAAAATAAGTATACTAATTATATGCTACGGAGAAGCCAAGGCTCTCACAAAAATACCAAGCTCTTCCTGAGCTTAAGCATAGCCAAAATATTGGCTCCCAAAAGCCCTTTACATGAGTTATGAGGATATATTTATAAAAAATAGGGGTGATTCTTCACATTCACCTTTGTGACTCTTGGACTCCCCTCATGACTCTTCAATTTCTTTACAAAGTGAGTCATTACATTACATCACGACTCTTCATATTCCAATATTGAGACTTAGAATTTCACTTTACAAATAATAAAAAATAATATTACATTTTACACTCATACCCATATAAGACAAAATAGGGTAGAGACAACTTGACAGCCTAATAAGACAAAACACTATGATGCTTGAGTTTGAGGAAACTAAAGCTCAATAAATTCCAATTGATACTTCTCGGTCACATATTGGTGCCAAGCGCAATACTGTGCGATGAAATCCCTAAACTGTGTGATGGTGTCTGGCTGGAAGTAGACTCTCACCTCCATAGAAACCAGGTACAATGACCTGGAACCAAGTTTAAATTGCCTCTCAATCAGGAGCAACATTGTTCTAACGTAGACAGGACCATCGATGTAGTTATGCAGGTTCTATTTGTTCATATCCAAATATTCCTTGGTGGAAATATGTCTAAGCTTATCCAAGTACTCTTCAATGTCCTTCTTGACATGGTGTCTGCGTTTGGCTTCGGTGAGCGATCTAACTGATGGGATCGCTTGTGCTTTCACCAAGAAATGAAAACTGTTGTATTACCATACATATGAGGCTTGAATACTTCCAATGAATGAGGTGAGTTGTTTGTTGTTCCGAATCAATATTCAAAGTCTTCCTTTCTCTAGCTCTACATATGGTTTGATTTTATTTGGAAAGCTAAGTTATGCTCCTTTGTATTGCATTGTCCATTCCTACACGTTAGAAATGGAAGCTTTTACAATCTTAAGAGTTTTGAAAAAATATTGTATCTGTTGATGCAAACCATGGAAATGGAAAACTGCCTTATGTATGGTTATGAGGTCCTCATAGAGGTCCCACATGGTCTCTCCAAGAGTTTATTTTTCACCAAGTATTATTGCTCTCATTTATTCTAGGTAGACCTGTGCGAAATTTGTGTTTTATGCTACTTTTGTGTAGATGTTCTATCTCTTCCAAAGTAGTGTGTAAGTTATGTGCCAATTTTTTATTATCGGCCATCAAATATTGAGAGTTTAATCTTGCTGCATCTAAAAAGGGAAATTTTTCTTTGAAAACAGAATTTTATTCTTGTTAGTGTCCACCACTATCACCCCGTCTCTAGTGAATGCACATGATGCATGATCATCTAGGAAATTCTTTCTCCATGCTTTTACAATTCTATTTTGGACATCCCCATAACATAAATTGTAGAAATCCATTACCAGATCATCACCAAGAGGAACAACATCCCCTTCTTCACTCAGATCAAACTCTACCACTGGAGGTGGTGGAGACTGAATGACAACCTGTGGTTCTCTTGGTATGAGGTCAAAATCCTAATTTTGTGGCTCAATTTTGATCTCCATATCTAAAACTTCAATAAAATATTCAGTCTATTGATCAAGTTCCCAATCATGCATATGTTCACCCTCCTCTTCTATTGATCGGTGGTTTTGTTATTTCTCTTCAACCTGTATTGGTGTTGTTTCTTCTGCTATGACTCCTTGCCTTTCTTATTTTTCCTGCTTCTGCATCTATTCCTTTTCTTTCCTCCTTAACTCTTGTTCTTCCTTCAGTTCTTGTTTTTATTGCTTCAATCTCAGTTCTGCTTCCTGCAAGATCTTATTTTTATCTTTCTCTACTCTGATTTCTATATCCTTTTCTTCCTAGTTTCTTATGTTGCTAAATATTCTTTCATAAGGATTGGATATACATTGATATTACAACTTTGTACTCCCCCTTGACAATAACCAACATTTATCTTTCCCTTATATTGTATAGGGTTGCTAGCTTATGCTGGTGTTGATTCTAGAGTTTTTTCCTTCTGCAGAGTGGCCTTTCAGTTCCTTGCTAAACTGAACAACTCACGGAGTTTGGAAACATTGTAGGAATTCCTCCATGGATCATCCTTCGACCAATGAAAGGTATTGTTGATCTGTTTAGTGTGAATTCATGCACAGTGGTATTCAAAATTTATATGGGGATCATACAAATTAAAATATCAAATACCGAAGGCAAACCTCACTATCCCCTTTCCCTTGGCGTTTGTCACTTTCAAGTTCTTTATCTTGTATAATGTGATTTGAATAGAAGGAGTTGGCCTAGGTGATTTATTCTTTCCATGAAAAACTACTGAAAACCTTGTGGTGAGATGATATGGAACTTCTTGCATGAGAATTTTATTGGTGGGATACCTTCAGAAAACTTGCGGCATCTTATCTCTATCAAACACTCTAAGGAAGGTGGCATCTGGTTAGGCAAACAAATCTGTGATCTCTTCTATTGCATCCATTGTTCCAGGTGACATGCAAGGTGATTCTTCTTAAAATATGAGCTTGTAAAGAAGAATGATGAAATAATCAGTTAATTGTTCCATTAATCCGCAATGATTTCAATCTCAAATAAATTTACAATATATATGGATCAAAGTTTCTCGTGGTATCCATGTCTATTTCACGTTAGGAAACTAATTTTGTGCACAAATCGTGTCCAGTAAATATGAAGATATATAAAATATTTCTTTCTCTCCCTTGGGAGGATTCCGGGCCTACGCTACATGGGCTCTCAACTGTCAAGCCAAATAATATGACGAATTGAACGACTTACCCTCACTCACAATGTGGTTCAATAAGTCTTCCCACACTTTAGGAAAGGTCTCTCTGCTTTGCTGACCGTGGATTCGACAAGCTAAGATAACCAAGAGATGGTAGGCCTTCCTGAGAGACTTTGCCTTCTAAAAATGGGTGGTTGTTTGTCAAAAAATTTATGGCTCTTTCACCAAGCCTTTAACAATATCTCTTGCATTCACATATCTATTGGTGAAATATAAGTATGATTCCATGAGCTACAAAGGTAGAAAGATTATTTCCACTGGCATTGCTTAATGTCACGGTCTTCTCATCAATGTGTGAACAATCCAGCTGATGACATCTACACATGGGAAGGCTAAATATCTGCATGAAACCCTGTGTAGTCCTGACTTCTAGATACTGAGATAAACCTACTAGCAAGGAAAATTTTACGGGCTAATATTCGTAGGTGGGCTAATTTTCCATGTTTTTTCCAAAAAATATATTCCGCCAATTTCCCATTTTTCTAAAAATGATTCACCCACATTTTATAGTATACAATTTTTTTACCTTAAAAACCACCAAAATATTATATAGACTAATATAAATCATTGGAAATATAAACATTTTTACAAAAATATTGCCAAACATTTTACAATTTGCATATTAGTGACTAGCAACATTTGCCAAGGTATGTAAACTTTAAGATAAAATTCCATCCTGAAGAATTTTCCTTACCTACCAGTCCTCTAGATCTTCCTCAAGGCTCTTTTCCAAAATAGCTTCATTAACTTGATTCCATGTTAGTGTTGACTCCTTTTCTATAAACAGTTGAGTGTCCACATATAATGGCAAGTCTAATGGTGTTTGATCAACTACTTGCCAAGTACTACTTTCAGTGGTCTCTTTTGAAGAAAATCTCTTTGGAGCCATTGTAACAATGATTGATGGAGAGAAGCACTCAACAACTGTGGTACTTGTGGGAAAAAAAAAGACAGTCATGGAAAGAGAACATCAATTTTTCAAAATATACTTTCAAGGCAAGATCAGGCAGTGATCTGGTTAACTAATGAGAGGTATTCCATAGTTTTCATGCATAAGGGAGGGAGACTAGCAATGGGAATTATGCATTTCATAGTCCTAGCAGTGAAGGGTGTAGCTTGAGGTTTGATATTGTGCAGTGCATAGTTCAGACTGGGAAGTGAGTGGGAGAGGCTACACATTGCAGAGTCTTAATGGCCAAGGTGACATGTTGAGCACTGAAACTATGCAGTCCATAGTTGGGAAAACCTATACTATGTATTGAAAATTCCAAAAGGCCAATATCTCAGATTGAGCATCAGACTTGTGCAATGCCGAAATGGGAAAAGTTAAAACTAGCAAAGGAAAGTGTAGATCTGCCAGGTGGAAATGTGGAAATGAGAAAAACTAAGTTATAATGTGAGATTCAATTTATATATGAATAATTATATGTTAATCAATGTGAATCAAGTGAATAAACTTGACAAACAGAAGGAAAATCAAATATGTGAGGAGAGTCGCCGTAAAGGTGACCATCGGTGTGAAATAAGAAAATCAATGTGACACTTGTGAAAGGAAACTAACGACTTGAAACAAAACTTCTACAAGCTCAAATAAGTTAAAACGCCAACAAACATGAAGAGAAATAAGGAAAAAAACACTCACACAAGCGAAATGAAAAAAAGAGACAGAAAAAACGACAAAAGACGAGAAAAGAGAAACTCACCGGCAAAAGTGATGACGACCACACTCAAGGTTCCTTTATCTCCTTCGGAATTATAGAGCTCCAAAACAGAATTTTAAAATGATATTTAGAGGCATACATTAAATAGATTTGAGCAAATTAGGGTTTATGACCCGTATGCCTAAAATCAAGGAAAAAACGACACATGGTGAAAGTTTATAAAAATAATGAATGTGTCTCCTTCGAGATACTAATAATGGATCCCTTTATTTTAGGGATTATTTTTCGCTTTTTTATCTTCTTCTTTTTTTCGAGAAACTTGCCATGCACACTGTCGGGAAAGACTGCACAATTATGGGGAACTAGGAAATTTTCCGACTCAGTGCACTGTGTAGTTTCTAAGCTTAGTGAGGTATTCCACAATTGCTACGCTCACTGTTGGGATGCCTTCCATCACTGCACAGTTTATGAGCTCGAGAATAAATGTCAATCTAAAGTGCATAATTCCAATCATCAAGGCTGCTTGCCCTCAAGGATTGTGCAATTTCTAGAGGGAAAGACCAAAATTGTTGTAAGACAAAGTTAGGAGATTAGCTTGTGACTTAGAAAGATTAGTTAAGTGTGAAAACAAACAAACAAAAGCACATATGAAATATGTAAGTCTCAATCAAAGCATAAATACTTGATAACAATGCAAGATAAGTTCTTGTGAATAGGAAAGAAAGCTCCAAAATCAAAGCATAGGAAATTTTTTGGAGAATAGTTGTAGCTGCTACAACAAAACCATATTTACCTATTTTCTCCCTTAGATTTTCAAAATAAATTATTTTTTTCACTATGTTTAAAAACTATCTGAATGTGATTCTAAAAATGTTTACTTCAGTATTAAATTTTAATATTTATTCTAATATTAAAAAGAAAATATTTACCAATTTTCTCATTTAGATTTTTATAGGAAATTATAATTTTTATTACGTTTAAACACTATCTAAATGTGATTCTCCGTTATGTTTAAACACTATCTAAATGTGATTCTCTAAAAATGTTTATTCTAGTATTGAAATTTTAAAGTTTATTTTAATATTACCCATTTTTATCCAGTCACACCTCATAATAATAAATAACAAAATTGATAGATACATTGTTAGGTTAAGTTAATATTTCTATATTTTATTTATTTTTTCGTTTCTTTAACAAATTTAATTATAAAAAAATTACTACTAATTTACTTTATAATATAAACATAACAACACTTTTTTACTGTAAACTCACTCCATACAAAATATATTGTTTCTTGTAGTCATTTTTTTCTTGTATTCAATCACTAAACACAAATATGCAGAAATACAATGTTTTTTCTGAGACTGCCTATGTCAAATATATTGTTTCTTGTAATAGTTTCATTATTGTATTCAGTCACTAAACACAATATGTAGTTTTCTAAGACTGTGTATATCAAATATATTGTTTCTTGTAGTCATTTCATTATTGTATTCCATCACTGAACACAAATATGCAGAAAAACAATGTTTTCACAAGACTGTGTATATCATTTTAAGTCTCTTGCGACAATTACAAACCACATGCGTATATCATTTTAAGTCCCTTGCGACAATTACTAACTAAATGCTTGTAGTTAACTTTCCTATAATTACAAGCATTAGGTGGTAAAAAATCAATATTTGTTCTCTTGAACCGATGGGTGGAATCCATTCCCAAAATACCTTTTCTTATATGTTTTGGGAATCTATAGTGCTCATATGAATATGTTGTATTGCTTATGTAAGATTATAGCTTATATGACTTGATTTTGTCGGCCTGAGGGCTATTCAATCATCAAGTTTTTGTTGAATTACGTATCAAATCATGTACACATTTTTTTTTTTTAATTTATTTCATTCTTTTATAGATTTTAGATTTCTGTGGTGTGAGTTTTGAGTTGTTGAGTTCAGAATCTCCACAGTAAGAATTTTTGTGTCAAAATGAGGGGATGCTTAAGTTTGTCCATCCATCAGAGTTAACATATTCTCTAAATAGAAAAATAATGTGGGAAATATGTTGTAAAGTAATTGGCAGTAAAAAAAAAAACGTATGACGAAGATGTTTAAGCCTTACACTTTTTAAAAATATTTCAGTAGGAAATTTAAGTAAATAATAGGAGATTTATGTTAATTAATTTGCGCTCATAAAATGTGAATTTGTTCATGTTAAGTAAAATATTTTAATGTCAATTGTGTATATATTATATATCATTTAATATTTTTGACATATATATAATGAAAAAAATATTTTTTTATGGTTAAAATGTTTATTTGGTCTTATATATACTCTATATAACATTCAAAAATAATTTAAACAATGAAAAATTATACATTGTATTTTTCACTCTAAAGATATTTGAACGTGAAGAAATTTGATCCCTCTAAAGAAATTTGAACTTGAAGAAATTTGATCCCTTTGGGCTCATGTTAGATTAGTAGTTAAAATAGATCTAGGTTAGTTTGTAATAGTTTTCATGTACTTAAAGGTGTGTTCATTTAAGCAGTTTCTCACGATTAGATTATGGGATAGCAATGGCAATAACAAATTGTTAAGCATTTTATTTTTTTGAATGAATATAGAATTAGCAGATTGATATAAATTAAATAGATGGTAAACATAGGTAAACATCAATACATTATAATATATTATAAACATAAAAATGCGTGTCTCATTATAAGTTTCACATTTCTAAATTTAAAAAAAAATTAATAAAAAATAATTCAATTATATTTATAATTAATTTTTTTAATTAATTATAAAAATAATTAATATATAATTTAAATTTTAAAAAACCATGTAAGAAGATATTTAACCATGGAGATTTACCTCTATTTTATCATGGATATTCTTTATTTTGTTACTCATCAAAATCACACACCCAATAAAACACAGCTTGTTTTTTATCACAAGTGTTCCTATAATATTTTTTTAATTAATCAGTTCAATTAAAATGGAGAAATGAACATAACTACTTTGGAGATAAATATTGACCTTTGATATGTGTATACTATACTATTAATAATATTTTAAAATATTGTTGATGTTAAATATCTACCATCCAATATGACACTTGTTCTTATAAAAAATTGTAATTAATCAATTCAGTTAATAGGGACAATTTAGCATAACTACTTTGCAGGTAAATATCAATCCTCGATATGTGTATACTGTACTATTAAGAATATTATAAAATATTGTTAAGATTAAATCTCTACCATCCAATTAGTAACTATTCCGAGTCTTACACCTGAAAAACTACACCACAGAAACCTCCATTCTACCAATTATTCATATTTAAATTAAGATGTTGGAAGTTCCAATTCCAAATTAGACACGTATAATAATAATAATAATAATAATATTTGTCTCGATAATTTCTTTGAATGGAGTGTTGAGAATTGAATGGATAATGTTATCATTATTTGAGGATTGGGAATGAATAATGCTATAGATAGAATGTGGAACTCTATTGGTAGAATTACATTGTTGCATTGGAATGTTGTAACAAACTATATGTGTTCTACTGTTCTGAATTAAAATAGAATAGATTTTCTCCCATTTCTTGGGCATATGTATAACAAAAACAAGAATGAAAACTATAATAGAATAGAGCCATTTCATATAGAGTAATTTATTCATATTTAGGAAAATTGATCTCAATGTGATTGTGATTATAGAGAATCAATTACCTTAAAAATATAGAAGTATTCATATTGATGAGGTGAATGAATTTTAGGCCTGGGTGAATGTATGACGGTGGGTTACACTTTCGTGAAAAAGGCACCCGAAAATTTCGCTCTCCCACAAGTTTGTTCAAACTTTTTATAAGTTCAGTGAAACTTTTGAAATTACTTTGGCCGAAAATTTTCTGCCGTTAATCAAAATTATTCCGCTATTTACGTTAATGGAAACGGTAACCATATTTTTGGTTGGGGGCAAAGAAACTGGTGTAAAAATTTTGGTCGGAATTTGTTTTTAAAAATATAGCGGTCGACACACCAAAAGAATATTTCCGTCATTTTATGGTTTATGATCATTGATGGGTAATGCTCGTGATCTCTACGTTTGTGCTCATTTTCTCTGTGTCTATTCTCATTTGCTCTGCGTCTGTGCTCAGTTGCCCTACCTCTATGCTTGTGCGCCCTCTGTCTGTGCTCGATCGTCCTACACCTATGCTCTTCCAGGTATTCTTCAAAACAACTTTTTCTTTACTCAATGTTTTCCATGCTGTTGTTTTTCATGTTTTCCATGCCATTATTTTTCATGTTTGTAGCCCACTCTGCATCTATGCTTATCCGCTCTGCGTCTATGCTCATCTGCCTTGTGTCTGTAATCAGTTGCCATGCACCTGTGCTCTTCCAGGTATTCTTCAAAACAACTTTTTCTTACTCAATGTTTTCCATGCTATTGTTGTTCATGTTTTCCATGTTGTTGTTGTTCATGTTTGCAATGTTGTTTTATGCACAATTATATTATAGTTTCCATATGTACTTTCCTAATATTCATAGATGTAGAATTTTTTTTTTTTTATTACCGGCATTTACTTTTGGATCTGGTTAATAGATTAGTCACGAAAACAAAAACATAAATGTTTGGATAGATAAAGAATTAGAAAAAAACAATTTTTCCACAACTTCATTTGGAAAGAATTTCTCAGGATTCATGGTTGAAATCATTTGCATAGGAATCGTCGACCTCCCACTTTACAAGGCTAATCCAATTCCATTCTACAAGAGGTAAAAAATCTATTTGTCTCTCCTTCCAAATAATAATTTAAAAAGAGTAGTTTGACGTTGAATATAATTCAAAAGCGTATAAAATTTTCATTGAAGATTGTTAAATTTTTTATAGTTGTATTATTAATAATAGATAGTAGAATGTCTTGGAAATTGTGTTCCCAATGTTTTCACTCTTTCCTTGCTTATCAAGGCTGATTCCATGTCAAAAATTATTTGTGTATCTTTTTATAAATTTTAGTTTTACAAAAAATAAGTTTCAAAATAAATATAATTTAAAAACTTGTAACCTTCATATTGAATATTAAAAAAAATAAAATTATGATTGTGTTAAGAATGGATATTAACATTAACGGGTCTGCAACAACAAATATATTTATATTTTCTACCCTATTTTTGTTTCTCATGTCTCTTTTTGTTATGAGAAGAGAAGAAGAAAGGCTCACTGACAGATCACTCCAACTCCTACAGCTACTCGTAGTGGCCTAGTCCTCATGTTCTGCTCGTTTCTACTATTGTTCATGTTTTCCATGTTTTTCTATGCATACTTATATTTTACTTTCCATACAAACGATCCTATTCTATATGGTCGATGTTGTTGTTCATGTTTTCCATGCTGTTCTATGCACAATTATATTGTACTTTCCATATGCACAATCCTATTGTATATGGTACAGTGCATAGGATTATATATCATGGTATTGATCAATAAAATTCCAATGCAATGTACACACACTGATTATTTTATCAATCTAGCTTCAATGATTCTCTTCTATTCATATCTCTTTTGATCATTTTTACCATGTTCTCACTAATCTAAAGTGATAGCCTTTTCTACTTTATACATGTTTCATATGAACTCTGCTCTCAATTTCTGAATTTCTAGGCCATTAAATGTTTCACAAATATTACAATTATGTTGTTATTGTTAATTTTTTTCATGTTGTTCTTGGTCAGGAGTATGTGGTGGTGATTCTCTACATAGTCAACTTCTTTAGGTTATTGTGATTAGTCTCTTCTTTTTGCTTATGACTGTCTTATTCTTGCTTATGGTTGTCAGTCTCTTCTTTTCGTGTCTTGTTACTTGTACTATGTCCCACAGCATTCTCAGTTTCCTAACTATGTCCACCTTTTAATTCTTGCACATTGTTGTGATTAGTTTCTTCCTCTTCTTGTTTCTTGTTGTTGGTCTCTTCTTCTTGAGCATTTTTTTCATCACTTCAGCTCCCACAGCTACTCGTAGTGGCCTCCTCCTCTTCTTCTCGTTGTTGTTATTGTTCATGTTTTCCATGATATTCTATGCATATTTTTATTGTACTTTCCATATGGAGATCCCTATTCTATATGGTTTCTATTGTTGTTCATGTTTTCCATGTTGTTTACTGCACAGTTATATCATACTTTCCATATGCACAATCCTATTCCATATGGCACCAAGTATACGATTATATATCATGGTATTGATCAATAAAATTCCATTGCTATGTACACACACTGATTATTTTATCGATCTATCTTCAAAAATTATTTTCTATTCAGATCTCTTTTGATCATTTCTATCATGTCCTCACTAATCTGAAGTGATAGCCTTTTATACTTTATACATGTTTCAGATGAACTCTGCTCTCCATTTCAGAACTTCCAGGCTATTAAATGTGTCATAAATATTGCAATTATGTTGTTGTTGTTGATCTTTTCCATGTTGTTCTTGATGAGGAGTATGTGGTGGTGATTCTCTCCACAGTCAACTTCTTTAGCATTTTTGTGATCAATTTCTTCTTCTTGCTTATGATTGTCTTCTTCTTGGTTATAGTTTTCAGTCTCTTCTTCATGTGTCTTGTTACTTTTTCTCTATCCCACAATATTCTCAGTTTCTTCACTTTGTCCACCTTTTGATTCTTGAACGTTGTTGTGATTTAGTTCTTCCTCTTCTCTTTTATTGTTGTTGGCCTCTTATTCATGAGAATTGTTGTCATAACTCCAGCTCCAGTATCTACTCGTATTTTCCTCCTCCTCTTCTGCTCGTTGTTGTTGTTGTTCTATACACAATTATATTGTACTTTCCATATGCACAATCGTATTCTCTTTGGTTGTTGTTGTTGTTCGTGTTTTCCATTCCATTCTATGCACACTTACATTGTACTTTCCATATGCACAGTCCTATTCTATATGGGACCGTGCATATGATTATATGTCATGGTATTGATCAATAAAATTCCATTCCTATGTACACACACTGGTTATTTTATCAATCTAGCTTCATGAATTATTTTCTATTCAGATATCATTTGATAATTTGTGCCATGTCCTCACTAATCTGAGGTGATAGCCTTTTCTACTTTATACATGTCTCATATGAACTCTTCTCTCAATTTCTGAATTTCCAGGCCATTAAATGTGTCATAAATATTACAATTATGTTTTTGGTGTTCATGTTTGCAATGTTTTCCTTGGTCAGGAGTATTTGGTGGTGATTATAGCCACAATCAACTTTTTAGCGTTGTTGTGATCAATTTCTTCTTCTTGCTAATGTTTTTCAGTCTCTTATTGTGTCTTGTTACTTTTTCTCTGTCTTAAAGTATTCTCAGTTTCCTCACTTTGTACACCTTTTGATTATTACACGTTGTTGTGATTATTTTCTTTCTCTTATTGTTTATTTTTGTGTATCTAAATGAGGAATAGAAGGCTTAGATGTATATGATAATAATTGAGCTAACTCAATAGATTCATCTATTTCCTTAAGAATAGTAGCATTTATTTCTTCAAGTTTATCGTGAGTTTTAAATTTCTTTGATTCAGAATCTACTGCAATATTTTCCTTATTTTTTTCAAGAAATGAAATAAAAACATGACCTATAACAACACTACTTAAATTACTTTATGATTTACTTTTGAATAAATAATGTTCAAAGTTCAAGTCAAACTCTATGTCTTGTAAACTTACTAACTCTTTTGGTAATGAATTGGGTCTAATTAATGAAAATTTAGCATCTAAATCTTCTACTTGTTTATTCTCTTTAAGGGTCTCTTCTTCTTGAGCATTGTTGTCATCACTGTAGCACCTACACCTACGCGTAGTGGCCGCCTCTTATTTTGCTTCTTGTTGTTGTTGTTGTTCATGTTTTCCATGCTGCTCTATGCACATCTATATTGTACTTTCCATATGCACAATCCTATTCTATATGATTGATTTTGTTGTTCGTGTTTTTCATGTTTTTCTATGCACAGTTATATTGTACTTTCCATATGCACTGTCCTATTCTATATGGTATTATGCATAGGATTATATATCATGGTATTGATCAATAAAATTCCATTGATATGTACACACACTGAGAACAATAAAATGGCATTTCTTTTGTAGAATAATTTATTAGTTTAAATGATTATTAGATTTGGTTTTAATAATTTGATTTATTTTGGAGTTCATTTTAATTTAATTATATTTTCCTGAATTTTAATATTATTTTAGAATGAGAACTTTTGTATAATAATTTATTAGTTTAAATAATTATTAGATTTGGTTGTAATAATTGGATTGATTTATTGAGAAGAACTTTTTTCCTAAATTTAAATATTATTTTAGAATGAGAACATTTGTATAATAATTTATCAGTTTAAATGATTATTAGATCTAGTTGTAAGAATTGGATTGATTTATTGAGAAAAATCCCTGAGTAAAATAATTTTTCCAAATTCATTTACCCACTATGATATAAAATTGTTTCAAGAGAGATTTGAACAAGTAGCATTGGATCGACACATAGTTGTTTTTGATCAACTCATCAACTTATACATCATTATACAAGCATCAACTCAAAATTTAGTTGTCAAGCCTCCCAAAAAATAACAAATTAAAAATGTGGTTGGAATTCAAAATTATCTCGATGGTCATACAAAAAGATAGTTTGTTTAGTATTTATGTAAATTTATTCTAAATTATAGAATATTTAAAAACTTTTATTATAAGTGAAGTTAAATAAATAGTTACCTTTTTTTAATATTTATGAGATTCCTAAAATATTTTAAGTCTACGTACAACTACCTTTACAAAAGACGGTTTCACCCTTGCTTCAGCCAAGAAGAGTAGGGGGAGGCATGCTATTCACCCTTTCATGAAGTGTAGGCACCTATATAGTCTTACTGCCAATTCCTCCCACTAGTGGCCTCTAGTTACTCAATTTCTCATTGAAATCAAGGCATATGATAGGGTTCTAGTGTCATCATAGTAGCATTATTCTCATTCTTCGTAGTTTATAGTAACCATCATCTATGCATACTATACAGATCCATCATCTCACCTGTATCATAAACATAAAGTCCCCATGAGATGTTCAAATAAAGAATTGAAATATATATAATTTACAAACCAGATTGAACAAATATGAGATTATTATCATAATGCTTGGCACTTGTATGCAGTAGCAACCAATATTGATTATGGGACTACATATCCAATCAATTTCTACCTGTAATTTGTCCTCCCTCACATAATTTTCATTCAACCAAAAAAATGTGAGTATTCAAGCATATAAAATTTCATTGCCATATTTCCAGTAGCTTTTGAAATGATCTTAGAATTATGACATACTGATCATTCCATTATTTTAAGTTATAAACATATTAAATGAAATTAAGTTTCATTAACTATATATGCATTACTATAATAGAAAATCATTCACAAAATGCATTCAAGCATATGCGCTAATACTCATTTATACATAGTCAAACTTTTATATTATGAAACCAGCTTCAAAAATAGAAGAAAAGAGAGATCAACACCTTAGAAATAAGCCACTTCGAGGGGGATAACTCCTTTACATTACATTAATGAACAATTCTTGGATGATACAAATGAAAAAACATCCTTCTATATATAGGAGTCCATGGGGTCACAATATAATCCTAGACGACTTAACAATAATAATGTAAGGGCACAATAATAATAATATTAAGGTTTCAACGGTACAACAATAACAATAAGCGGGTTACACTAACAACAATAAGGGACTATAATAGTAATATAGGGACCTAACATGCCCCTCTCCTTCAAAAAATTGTTGTCCTGAATGCTTGAGTAGCTCTGGATGCTTCTATATAAAATTATCATCCTCCCATGTATAATATTCAATGGGTAGGTTCTTCCATTTGATGAGATACTTTGAAATTGATAGATTTCGTAGCTGTCAATTTCTTGTTTCCGTGATTTCTTTAGGTTCCAATATGGTTTTTCCTTCCTGATCAAGTTCTTGGAATATTGTTTCAACTAGAAGTTTTTCCCCTATAACCTTATTTAAGCATGAAACATGGAAAATTGGATGCACTCGCGAAGAAGCAGGAAGCTCCAATTTGTATGCCATAGTACCAATATTTTGCAACACCTTGTAAGGACCATAGTAATTTGGTGATAATTTATAATCATTCTTAGCTTTCTTGAGGGACATTTTTTTATATGGTTGTAGCTGTAAAAATACCCAGTCTCCTACATCAAAACTTCTCTCGTTGCGATGTTGATCTGCCGGTTGTTTCATTCATTTTTGTGCTAGATTTAGGTTATCCTTTAAGAGTTGGAGAACTTCTTGTTGATTCTTGATGTGATATTCCACTGTTTGAACCTTATAATTTTCTCTTAAATAATATGTGATGAACGGTGGATGATATCCATAAAGTGCCATAAATGGGGTCATTTTTGCTGCAGTATGAAATGAAGTGTTATACCACCATTCAACGAGAGGTAAGCACTTGACCCATTGTGTTTTCTTATTAGATACAAAACAACAAAGATATCCTTCCAAACATTTATCCACTATCTCAGTTTAACCATCGGATTGAGGATGATAATATGAGCTATGAGCTAGTTGAGTGCCCAAACAAGAAAATAATTCTGTCCAAAAATTTATAGTAAAAATGGGATCTCTGTCACTTACAATAATCTTTGGGTTTCCATGTAGATTTTGAATTGTTTCCATAAATGCAATAGTAATTTTACTTTCTTTAAATGGATGAGATAATGCACAAAAGTGTGCATACTTGGTAAGTCTATCAAGTACCACAATGATGACACTCTTTCCTTTTGACTTAGGTAAACCTGTGATAAAATCCATTGAAATATCCTCCCAACATTGAATTGGAATGGATAAAGTTTGTAGAACACCCGGGGTCTT
The DNA here is from genome assembly GCA_034641835.2 of Pinus albicaulis. Lineage (NCBI taxonomy): Eukaryota > Viridiplantae > Streptophyta > Pinopsida > Pinales > Pinaceae > Pinus > Pinus albicaulis. The sequence goes on along the minus strand of CM076584.1, from coordinate 530,137,325 downwards.
AATTGTCTCAGCTTTATTTTGCTGGAAAAAAAAACGTTCCGCCAAAAATTTTTGAATATCAGATTTAAGTCCATCCCCAAAAAAAATATTTCTTCACCCTATGGTAGTTTTAAAAAAATCCTAAGTGTCCTCCTAAAGGAGAAGTGTGCAATTCCAAAAGAATATTTTGTTTAGTTTGGAATTATTTGAAATATAAAAGCGATCTTTGTACCATAAGGAGTCATTTTTCCAACTAAATGTATCATATTTACTAGGATGTTGTTGCAACTTTTGAATGATTGTCCACGCTTCTTCATCCTTCTTCTATTCATCCCTTTCTTTGGTTATCCAATCTGGTTGGATAATAGAAATGGCACAAAGAAATGCTTCCACCTCTTCATCCTTTCTTGAGAGTGCATCTGCAACAATATTTAGATTCCATTTTTTTTATATGATTTCAAATTCATAACCCAACATCTTTGTGACCCATTTTTGCTGCTCTTTTGAAGATATTCTTTGTTCCAAAAAGTGTTTAAGACTATCATGATAAATTTTTACCTTGAAGTTTCTTCCCATTAGGTAATTTCACCATTTCTTTAGTTCATGTAGTATTGCCAACATTTCCTTCTCATAAATAGATTTCTGTAAATACTTTCCTTTGATTGGACGACTTTCAAAAGCAACAGGTCTTCCTTCTTGCATTAAAACAACACCAATTCCATTTCTTGAGGCATCACATTCCACAATAAAGGTTTTTGTGAATGTATGGCGTACATTGCATCTTTAAGATGTTTAAAGGACTTAGTTTCTTTAGGAGTCCATGAAATTCATCTTTATTCAATAATGATTTTAGAGGTGCTGCTATCCTCCCATAATTCTTAACAAAGTTGTGATAATACCTTGTTAACTCGAGAATTCCTCGCAACTTCTTTATGGTTGCGCGCACTTTCCATTCCTTAATGGATTTAATTTTTTTAGGGTCTACCTTAGCACCCTCGTGAGATACAATATGACCCAAATATTCCACCTCTTGTACTCCAAAGAAACATTTGGATGTGTTTACATATAATTTTTTCTCCTCCAATAGTTTGAGCACCATGTCAACATGTTGAACATGATCCTTGCAAGACCTATTGTAGATTAGTATGTCATCAGAAAATACTAGCACAAATTCTCTAAGGAAGGGTTTGAAAATGCAATTCATCAACCCTTGAAATGTAGAAAGTGCATTGGTAAGCCCAAAAGGCATGACCAAAAATTCATAATGACCTTCATGAGTTCGAAATATTGTTTTTGGATATCTTCAGTATTAATTCTAATTTGATGATATCCCGAACGAAGATCCAACTTGGTAAAATAAATTTCTCCATGTAATTCCTCCAATAATTCATCAATCGCACGAATGGGAAATTTATCTTTAATAGTGAACTTATTGAGCTCCCTATAATCCAAACACATGCGCCATGGTCCATCCTTCTTGTGCACCAATACTACGGGAGCAGAGAAAGAAATTTGACTAGGTTGAATTATACCAGCATCTAACATTTATGCAATCATACGTTCAATTTCGCTCTTTTGGACATAAGAATATCTATAAGGCCTGGTGTTTGGAGGAACACTTCCTGGAATCAAATGAATAGCATGATCATGATCACAAATAGGTGGGAGTCCTTTGGGAGTTTCAAACACCTTGGAATGATTGTCTAACACTTTTTGGAGATCAGGAGAAATAGATGATTTTGATGTTGGAACTTCTAGTGGGCATAATTGTGAAATTACACTTTTTTTTTCTTTCTTCAGAAGTGTTGTCATGACATGAGAGCTTATTATCTTTCCTAGCTTCCCTATGATACCCCATAGTTCAATTTCTTTTCCTTTCGAAAAAAAATTCAAGAAAAGTTCTTGATAATTAAAAGATACCATCCCCAAATATTATAACCATTGTACTCCCAGTACGACATTAGCACCTCCCATCGGAATGGAAAGAAATGGAATATTCAATAAATATTCACCCATGGTTAACTTGATATTATGGCATTTTCTAGAGAAAATTATTGTTCCTTTATTTTCAACCATCACTTGACATTCTGGTGCTGGGTATAGGAAACAATTCAATTCCTTGGCTACCTTAAAATGAATAAAGTCATGGGTACTACCCGAATCAATCAACACTATTACATTTTTCTTCCTGATATGTCCTTCTATCTTTAGAGTTTGAGGAGTGGTAATTCCTTCTAATGCATTATACAATATGGTCAGACTCATTTATTCTTCTTCTAGGGTTGGTTCTTGGTGCATATCCTCTTCTTTTGAAGATTCTTGTTCATTTTCTTCCTCCTCTTAACAATATATGTAAAATAATTTCTTCTCAGCACAATTATGACCTTTAGTGTATTTTCTATCACAACTATAGCAAAGCCCTTTTGCTCTTTTTTCTGCCAATTGTTTTGGTGTCAAACTTGTATGTTGTGGAAGTCTAGGAGTAGAAACATTTCCATCTTTATAGATGTGAGTGGTAGGCTTCCTTGTTGCCATAATTTTGCATCCAATTTTTCTTGCCGACCTGAATGCATTCTCCAATGAATCAGGTTCCCAAATGTGAACTTCATATTGGATGTTATTCTTTAAAGTCCCTATGAAGACATCAATCATGTGTTCCTCTGGAATATCATCTACCCTTATATTAAATTTTTGGAACTCCTCAATGTGCTCCACCATTGAACCCTTTTGTTTGAGATTTATCAATTGGCTAAAGAAAGTGTTTCTCTTTCTATCTTCATAATGTGCTATCATTTACTCTGTAAAAATTTACCAAGTGACAATTTTTTTATGGGAGAAAAGCCATCGATACCATAAAAATGTATTTTGTTCTAAATGTAAAGTTGCAATGTGTACCTTTTGTGTGTTTTGTCCATTATTGAGATAAAAATATTGCTCCATTTGTATTATCCATGTTAAAGGATCCTTGCCATCAAAATTCCTCATATCCATCTTTGGAATATGGTGGTTCTTCAATCCAACATTAGAGTTTATTAAATCACGATTAAAACTTATTTTGTTCTCATCATGAGTTTCCTCTACCATCTTTCCGCTATTAGGAATAACTTCTTGTATTAACCTTCTAATAAGACCTTCCATGTCTTATTTTAGATCATTATTCATGTATTCCATGTTTTATTTCCTTTTTTCATCTATCTTAGCTTCCATGTCATCCATCTTAGCTTCCATGCCATACATAATAGCTTCCATGCCATTCTTCAAACCATCCATCTTATCCTCCATGCCTTTCTTCAAACCATCTGTCTTAACTTCGACACCTTTCTTCAAAACTTCCATTTCTTTTTTTGTTGCTCTTTGCGAGAGTGAAATTTGGTGCACTTTCTCTTGTAATTTCGATATGTCATGTTGGGATTATTCCTCTTCATGAGTCATAGTAGAGCCTTCTGAAGACTTAATGGGTGTTGAATTATTTTTAGGTGGCATTTTAGAACCTAATACTGATATCTATGCTTCAATATGCCCTTGGAATCACTTCAAACTAATTTTGCACACAAGAATTATACAATTCAAAAAACAAAATACACACCTTTTTCTTGCTTTTAAGGATATCGATATTGAAACTGCATTATCTATTTCATTTAGATCTTCAATACCTGAAATTCGGCCCTGTAATATTCCTCTGAATCTTCTTTTCAATTCCGTAAGTATGACTGATTTGAATTCTTCAAGACAAAGTTATGCCCAATCTCCCATAATCACCTAATTATGGATTGGTTCAGTAGAATGAAATTGTATGACATTCCACTTGTCATTGTTTCCTACTTTGCCTCTAAAATTAATACACAGGAAACTACAGTCTGTTTACTTGCAGCCAATTTTTACAAAATTCAAATCTGATGCTCAAAGAGAGAGTTATGACAATTTTCTCACTATCACCTCTTTGAGATGAAATTAGGGAGTGTGAAAAAAATCCTAACTTCCACAAATCATATCTCTGAAAATATTGTGAAGCCATATCTGAAATTTTTACAGGGAATTCCTCAGGATTTCAGCTTCGCTGTGTAAAACATTCAGCTTCTGAACCTTCATAGAAAAAATTTTATAGTGAAAATTCCATGATGAACTATTTAGGTGAAATTCAAGAGCCTAAAACAACCCTAACTTCCACAAATCCTATCTCGGAAAATATTTCAAACCAAGATCTAAAAGTTTTGCATGTAATTCTTTAGGATTTTGGCTTTGCTCTGTAAATATTTCAGCTTCTGAAACTTTGTAGAAAAAATTTTATAATGAAAATTCAACGACATCCTGTTTGGATCAGCAAACCCTTAGAATCCAAAGCTCTGATACCAAATGTTATGAAACTAGCTCCAAAAATAGAAGAAAAGAGAGATCAACGCCTTAGAAATAAACCAATTCAAGGGGGAAACCTCCTTTACATTACATAGATGAAAAATTAGTGGATGATACAAATGAAAAAACCTCCTTCTATATATAGGAATCCATGGGGTCACAATATAATCCTAGCCGACCTAACAATGATGATGTAACGCCACAATAATAAAAATATTAGGGTTACAACGGTACAACAATAACAATAAGGGGGTTACACTAACAACAATAAGGGACTATACTAGTAATATAGGGACCTAACATTTTCACATCTGCATAGTATACTTCATACACATTCATAGGTCTTTCACATTCACCACACTCACTCACTACACCCTTTAAAGACATTCAATACCATCCTCTGTTGCATTCCATACTCAATCCATATTGATATATGTATCTTTTCTAACTCTGTATCATTGTATTCATCATCTTCACTTCCTATAAATTTTATAAATCCTTCATGTCTCTAGACTTACATCTCTGTATCATTGTCTTCATCATATTCACTTCCTATAAATTTTACACATCGTCCAGGCATCTAGACTTACATCTGCTATAATAATTACAATATATCACATGTCATACCATCCTCCTTGAACAACTTCAAAATTCACTCAACTCTTCAACACATCTGGACACCTTCTTCTTCAATCACCACACACAATGAATTTACCCTTCCTTCATTTCTCAACAATCCCTAAAGAGCCCTTCCTTTCACTACTGAATAGTCCCTTAGGAAAATTTTCCTTCTCTTAACCAACTCAACATGACATATTATCCTATTAATGCATAAAAAATATTTTGTCACAATTTTGATATGTCCTCTAGGGTTCCTTCCTTTACCATACCCCTACTTGGGCATAAATTCACATACATGCATTCATAGGTCATCGCATACATATCAATTGAGATATTGAAGCATAAATAAAGGAATTATTACCCAATTCCTTTCATCCCACATGATATATTGGTATGATAAATTCATACATGCATGGTTTCCATAATTATATCTAATGTTACTTGATCAGCTAATTCCCCTTTCTTTATCAATGGACAATCAACAATGCTAGTAGTTTTGTTCTTCTTGAATTCTAGGCATAAAAAATCACTTAGTGTAGCAACAACATTATTATCACGATTTGGGGTCACATCATCTTCCTTATTGTCTCTTTGATCTGGTGAGATCCAATGTTAGGATGTGTTGTTACTCATTCTCATTGGCCGTAAGCTATTATGGCTAGGATAAACCAACACTATAATGTGTGACTTCTACAATTTTAAGGACTCTTAAAGCAATATCTTGAAGAGTACATGGTGCTTTTCCAAATTCTTTGTTTAGTAATAAATCTGTCCTTGAATTTCCAAGTCTTGAATGACTGTTTGAACCATAATCTACTTAAAACAATATCGTTAAGAGTACATGGTACTTTTCCAACTTCTTTGTTTAGTAATATCATCTTCCACATTGTCTCTTTGATCTTGTGAGCTCCAATGTTTTGAAGGAAGTTGATTCGATTTTCCTTGAGGATTTTCAATTAGTCGGGTTGTCCTTTTTAATAGAAAGGATGCTTTCAAAATCACATCTATCATGCTAGTCTCTTTTTCTCTCCTTTGAGGTAGCAAGGATGCTTTCAAATTAACATTTGTCATGCTAGTCTCTTTTTCCTTACTCCATGTACATGTCATTTCTTCCATAAAATTTAAGTCGTTTACAATAAATGTTCATTTAATAATTTATTAAAAAAAATTTTAGGGATAAAAAAATCCCACTAAACATGATTGAAAAATGGACATGATGCATAGATGTTTCTTGTTATCCCAATTGAAGAAAAGCAATGATTACATATGGGATATGAAATATTGTAACTAACAAAGTCATCCAAAGGAAAATGAATATACCTGGAAGAACAAGAAACAATGAAGCATATTATATTGCATTAATAGAAGGCTTGAGAACTGCTTGGGAGTATGGATCAAATGAAATTGTAGTTTTCATTAATTCTGAACTTGGGCGCAACCAGATGAAATGTGTGTACTAATTTAATAAGGATAGGCTAAAGCAACTACATGGAAAAGTAAACAATATTGTCAGACAATTTCAATCATTTAGTATAAGACATTGTGCAAATGTTAATAAGATGTCTGGTGATCTATTGTATGGGGCAATGGCAAATAGAAATTCATCTTCCAAAAGTGAATTAGCATTGTATGGGGCAAAGCCAATTCAATATTCATCTATAAAATATGAATTAGTGTTTAGACACTTTCTTCAAAATTCAAAGATGAATTAGTGTTGCGACACTCTCCTTAAAAATTCAAAGATGAAAATGAATTAGTGTTGAGATGCTCTCTTCAAAATTTATTGATGGAAATTGTAAGATATCACTGATATGTGTTTTTTTTAAATTATAAATGCATCATTTTTAATGACCATGTGTTTTTGCAGTTATATACCAAGTGTGCTCCCACCATATAAGCACAACATGGTGAACTTCATGTTTTAGAGGATTTTGTATTTAATTTTCAAAATGCGCAGGACTTCAACAATTTTTTGTTTAAATAAAGTGAGTTTTACACATCAATTTGTGCTTGGAAAGTTTTGTGTTTTACATAATTCATGTTCAAGTTGTGCTCCAACATTTGCGTAAATTATATCAATTTTTAAAATTTTGTTTAAATAAAGTGAGTTTTACACATCAATTTGTGCTTTGAAAGTTTTTTATTTTACATCATTTGTGTTCAAGTTGTGCTCCAACTTCTTTGAAAGTTTTTTGTTTTACAACTTTGTGTTCAAGTTGTGCTTCAACATTCAAGTGTAACATCAATTTTTTGAATTCTTTTGAAATGATTTTAAATAGTAATTTTAAAAAAAATTGTAAATTCATAAGGTAAATTTTTAAACATAATGTATCCATGTATTTGTAGATATATCCTTATATATCATGGATGATAATTTTCCACATCATTCTTAGAGGCTTTAAAAACTATGTGTATCTATGTAACTATAGATATCCACTGTAGATATCCATATATATATATATATATATATATATATCATGGAGGATTATCATTTGGCACTGATTCTTCGAGGTGAACATCATTAGAGTCCCATGCCTCTACGAGAGAGGGGGATCATGGATCGACGGATGTTCATGGTATTTATATTAAATGTGCATGTTCTTAAATGAAATTTGAATATATAATATTATCCCCATACATAAATGTATACTAGTGGAATTCATTTTTTATTGAATATATAATTTTATCCCCATGTACATAAATGTATACATATGGAATTCATTTTTTATGAATTTTGTGAGTCAAATTATTTTTTAATAAATTTCATTTTTTGGAATTTTGAAGGAAAATAGTATCTACTCAGTCAATGGATCCTGGCCATGGTTCATGCAATCATGTTATGGCTCATGAAATATACTCAATCATACATGTATGTATTTATATGTATGTATGTATTTTTGAATTGATTAGAAATTAATATATTTTTATGAAGCTTCCCTCTCATCACATGAGGGTGGTGGTGGTACACATTCCCTGGGTGTCTAATCAATCATTGGTGGTCAATCGTGTGAGGGTGGTAGTACACGTTCCCCCGGTGACCAATCAATGGGCGGTGATGTTGGTTCTCAACCAATGGGTGGTGACCAATCACTGGGAGGTCATGTTGGTTCTAAACCATCTCATGCTAGGCATGATATTTCTCAGTCATCTCCAAGTGGCCATCAATATGAATATTATTTTCATTCAATTATTAATTTGTTAAATTGTTTATATAATTTTTTTATGGTTAAAAAGAAAATTTGTACAAATTTGTTCACATGTTTTTTTATTTATACATAATTTTATATATTGATGCAGAGGGTGAAAATGTTGCTTAAAAAATATGTAGGCCAGACCACCGTATTCAAGAAGAAGGTCATATACCAACCGTGACTTATCCTTTTGAAATTTATGAATTATATTTGGAAACAAACATCCAATAATACACATTACAAAGGTGTGAGAATATTTATTCAAAATTGAAGAAAGATCATGTCTTTGAAACTCCCTGCTAAGAGTCGAGAAAGCTTCAAAATAGTTACGCACTCTTTAAGCACACTTGTATATGCTTACAAAAATCTTGGGCCAACCATTGATAATTTTGTACAAGTGATGTGGAAAATAAATGGAATAGTAATAGGTCCTGATACATGGGACAATGTTAAAAACAAAGTTACAAAAGAACTACAAAATCTATGTTTAATTTCAAATAAGGGCCGAAATGAAATATGCTAAAGGTGAAATATTTAAATCACCCTAATATAGCTTGCCATTTGTAAGATAGGCACCTTGCAGCCTATGGAAGACTAGCAAGGAATGACAAGGTTCCTCTTTATTTTTCAAAATTATTTTATGCATAATTCTTTTTTAGAATGGAACCCAATTATAATGACCTTCCATATGAATTTTTTGGTCTTGGGAAAGTTCTATTATGTGATCATAGGGGCGCTAAGTGTCATGCTAAGTTGCCTCTCCCCAAGCCACCATTGGTAAGATGACTTCTTCGTGTGGAAACTTTGCAGTCAGAGATGGACTCAACTTCTCAAATTAGTTGAGAAGCAAGGGATGCCATTATAGACAATATTTAGACTGGACTTGGTGGAAAAGATATTCGTTTGAATCGACAAAAAGCACAGGAGAATTCACGTGCTAATTCTGTGTATAGTACAGATGATGAGATAGACAACATAAGTATTGAAGAGCTTAGAAGATATGCAAAGCATTGTTGTAATGGCTGGAAGGACAATTATTCATGAGGAATAAGGCATGGGATGAGCATGTGTTAATGGTAGGGTGAATATTTTAATGTAATTTGTAATTTACATATACATGTTTATTTGTATATGTTAATCTAATAAAAATGTATCATATGTTCACCATTTGCAGTTAACACGCTTGATGAATGAAAATTTTGATAATATCACGGTCGAAGGTTTAGGTTCTAGCAATCAAGATGATATGTTGGGAAATGTTAGTGTTTTTTAAGTGTTCATGATGTTGATGTACAATTATTATTCTATTATTATATCGGTATCATGATGACATATTTTTAAAAGAAATAATTGTGTACACATGTATGTATATAATTAAATGTTAACAAATTCCTATTTTGTACGATGTTCTCGCAATGGAGCCACCCTCTTCTTCCGTGTTAGGAGATGTGCCAAATACACTGCCACAAGTATTCAATTTTCCACTTGTGTTTAAGTTATAATTTGAAGTGAAAGTTTCATTAAAAAATGAGATCTAGATCTTGAGTTATTTTAGAGTATTAAAATTTTTGAATTTTAGGTTTGTGGAGATTATTTCCGTTCTCTATGGACTATTTTCACAATGGAGCCCCCATCTTCTTCCCTATTAGGAGCTGTGCCAAATCCACCATCACAAGTATTCAATTTTTCACTTATGTTTAAGTTATAAATTGAAGTGAAAGCTTCATTAAAAAATGAGACCTAGATCTTGAGTTATTTTACAGTTTTAAAATTTTGAATTTTAGGTTTGTGGAGATGATTTATGTTCTCCAAGGACTTTAGCGATGAAGTGTATGATAGAAATAGGAACATCCAAACAATTTGAATAGAAAGTTGTTTAATTTTTTTTTAAATATTATTGGATTAGTTTATGCATTTTCATTTCAAAATTTTTAATATATATATATATATTGTACAATTTATCGTGGAGGATGCATTGATGCACGAGCAACACAGGACAATGGAGGGGGAACTACATGAGGTATTGCATGAGAATTTAAATTTTTTTTTCATTTAGTTTATTTTATTGAAGTTCTACATTCTCATTCAATTTAGAAAAAAATTAAATTTTAATTTTAATAAATGTAATATAAATTTGTTATACATGTGTACATGTACATATGTATACATGCAATTACGGTCAACACGGGACAATGGAGTGGGAAGTAAATGCGGTATTTCATGTTTATTTTTTTGGTTTTTTTTTGTTTTTTAATGAATTTGTACATTTTCATTCAATTTTAAAACATTAAAGTTTAATGTTTACACGTTGTGTAGGTTCCCCATTCTTCAAAGAATATGACAAGGAGTCTTAAGAGGCTTCTCAAAAATACATTGCATCCAAATTCTCTATTTGATTGATGTACGTGAAACATTTTATTTGATAGATAGTCTTATTTAGTTTAATAGATAGTTAGTCTTATTTATGAAGTCATATTACGTTTCTATGTAACTTGATACTTGTAACACTATACAATGTTATATATTTACTTTTATTGAATGATTTTAAATTTTGGATAATTGTTACATATTGCATGTGATCACATGTTGTTATATAATGTTAACTTAGATGATCTTAGATTATGTTTTTTTTGAACTTGTTGTTTTGTCACTTGTCATTTAAAATAAATCTAGCTTGAAATTTAAAATTACAAAACACATGTCATACATGTTACAGATTTGAACATGTGTGAATGTTATATAATTAGGATGTCTGTTAAAGGTGATATTTAGGTACATTTTGCATGATATTTTGTCATTTAAAATAATCATAGATGGTTTTACATATTTTAGTTCATGAATATGTAACAATGATTGAAGTACATTTTCATCTAGTTGTTACATTTTCCATACATGATCACATGTTTTTATAATGAACTAACTTAGGCAATCTTAGATTATATGTATTTTTTTTTTAAATCAAGTTGTTTTGTCATTTTTTATTTAATGAATCTAGATTGAAATTTCAAATTACGAAATACATGTGGTACATGTCATGCATTTGAACATGTGTGAATGTTATATAATTAGGATGTCTATTAAAGGTGATATTTAGATACATTTTGCATGACACGTGTCATTTAAAACAATCACAAATGGTTTTACATATTTAAGTTCATGAATATGTAACAATGATTGAAGTACATTTTCATTTAATTGTTAAAATTTTCATACATGATCACATGTTGTTATAATGTTAGCTTAGGTGATCTTAGATTATGTTTTGTTTCTAAAACTCAAGTTGTTTTGTCACTTGTTATTTATAATGAATCTAGATTGAAATTGCAAATTATAAAACAAATGTGGTACATGTTGTGCATTTGAACATGTGTGAATTTTATATAATTAGGTGTAGATGTCTATTAAAGGTGACATTTAGGTACATTTTAAATCGTCATGTGTCATTTAAAACAATCATATATCTATGGTTTTACATATTTAAGATCATGAATATATGTAACAATGAATGAAGTTTTTTAAAACGAATCTAGATTTAAATTGAAAATTACAAAACAAATGTGGTACATGTTATGCATTTGAACGTGTGTGACTGTTATATAATTAGGTGTAGATGTCTATTAAAGGTGATATTTAGGTACATTTTGCATGATCATGTTTCATTTAAAGCCATCATGTATCTATGGTTTTACATATTTAAGTTCATGAATATATGTAACAATTAATGAAGTATATTTGCATTTAGTTGTTACAATTTGCATACATGATGACATGTTGTTATAATGTTAACTAAGATTCAATCTTAGATTAAATGTTTTGCTTTTAAAGCTCAAGTTGTTTTGTCATTTTTTATTTAAAATGAATCTAGATTGAAATTTCAAATTAAAAAACACATGTGGTACATGTTAAATGAATTTGAACATTTATGAATGTTTTTTTTTCTAAGTAAATTTAATCTATTAACAAGTGGGTATAATTACATCGAGACCGAAGTCAATTACTGCTGCCTTGGAGGCAGAAAATTCAGGAAAAAACAGTGTTGAAGACTGTCGAGACCCACGCAGGGGTGCAGAACCATAGTTTTCCATGGGATACTGTGACCCAGAAGATACAAAAAAAGGCCAGAAAACATCAAAGCTTCCATAACAGAAAAAAACCCAGAAGTTTGGGTGACAGAGACAGAAAAAAGACCAAGCAATGAACCCATTAGTCTTCCGGAGGCTCCTCCTCAATCCTGCACCAGCCGGTGGCATGCATGTCAGAAGCAGGCTCATCATGAGAAGCCGGGGCAACATGATCAGCAGAGATCATATCTTCATCCAGAACCGGTTCTGCAGGGCGAGACTGAGGCTGCGCTGGAAAATTGCCACCACCCAAATTGAAAGCCGAGAATTGGGTGTCAGGAGCAGAAACGTTCGCCACTGGAGCAGCCGGATGAGAGCCGACCTCCTCCTGAACGCTGTCTTCCAGGAAAACCACCGAGAGAATTGTTGTTATCTAAGGGCGATTGAGACTGCTGTTGAAAGTAAACTGAGCCGAGCCTGTAGTTGGAGCCGAGGAGGCAGGAGGAGGGTGCAAATGAGGACCCCAAAAAAGGCGATAATCATGCGTGCGCCCCCGACCAGAACGAGTTCTGGGATAGTGGCTCGAGCCTTCCCCAAAGGAGGAGTCCGGAGAAGGGCTGGAGAGTGCATGGGGAGGATGGCTCCGCTAGCTTCCCCTTCGGCTCCTTAAGCGATGTCGTAACCTCGGCATGGTGCGAAGGAGCGGGTACCAGAAAGCGCTCAGGACCACAAAGAAAGCCGAAAGGGAACTGAACAGCGGGTTCCAGAATGCGCCCAAGACCAGAATGAAAGCCGAATGATTAACCGAGAGTGGGCTCGACAGCGACTTGACAATCCCAGGAGAATGAGCGTCCCTCCTCATAAAACGCACCATACACTGGTCGACTCTCTCCCACCTGTAGACACAGCGAACAAAGACTCCAGAACAAATCTGAAGGAAAGCCATGAGCCGGGGATAAATATCCTGTTGCAAGCGAAACCCATCCGCATCACGCCAAGCCTCAACATAAGCCCAGTCCGTCCTTTCCATACCCAGACGATCAATAATCTTAACTGCTTTCATGGTGAGAATCCCGCTGAAGCATGCGGAGGGGAGGTTAGTGACAGTCAAAAACGCGCGAGAGCAGAGGTGTGCAGTGTCCATGGCATTGGAATGATGGGAGGTTAAATGGAGCCAGCCGTGGAGCAGTTGTCCGCTTAACTCCTCGTACCCACAGGCCAGATGGCGGCAGAGCTCAGAAGCCCTCCGTCCCATCCCATTAAAATTACATTGAATCACCCGCATCTGGGGGAACATTTATGAATGTTATGTAATTAGAACATACATCTATTAAAAGTGATATTTATGTATACATTTTTCACATGATCATGTGCCATTTAAAACAATTATATATGGTTAAATACAAATTTAAGTTCATGAATCTGTAACAGTGATTGAAGTATATCAATGCATTTGCTTGTACATTAATTTTTGAATACATGATGAATTGTTATAATGTTAACTTAGATTCAATCTTAGATTAAATGTTTTGTCATTTGTTATTTAAAATGAATCTAGATTGAAATTGCAAATTACAAAACACATATGGTACATGTTAAGTGCATTTGAACATGTATGAATGTTATATAATTAGGAAATACATCTATTAAAGGTGATATTTAGGTGTATATTTTTCACATGATCATGTGTCATTTAAAACAATCATATATGGTTTTACATATTACTTGGGTTAAATACATATATATTTAAGTTCATTAATATGTAGCAATGAAAGAAAATTTGCATTTAATTCATACATCTTCCATTTGAAATCATTCTTATAATGTTTTAATATAAAATACATATAAATGTATATCTAAAAACAATCATAAAATTCTAGGTGTTCATATATGTGTCAAACAATCATAAAATTTTAAAATTGCATTAAAACATATTAAGTACACACCATTTTTCGTTAATGTACATAGAAAGGCTACTGTGGATGTCATTTGATAGTAAAATGGAAATTACAAAACATGTACCACACATTTTGCATTCAATAATGGATATTATAATTTTCTTTCGATGTCTAAAAAAAAGTCATAATTTAAAATTTGCATTATATCAAATATGCTAGATACACATGCACATTTTTCAATAATGACATAATGACATAAAATGTACCATAGAATGTATGAAATCATTTAAGACCAGAGAATCTACATGTATGTGTACATGTGTATAAATTACTTGTGTGCATGTGCCAAAACAATGTACATGTGCAAAAACTTATACATAACATACAATATACATATTATAATAATGTAAAACTTAAGAATGCACAAAAAAAGGCCGAAGAATTTCTAGTTGAGTTATGTAAGTTCTAAAAGATTTCCCTAAAGCTTGATTTTTCTTTACTTCGAGGATCCATGTCTTGATTACATAACTCTGATAGCTCGATACATTTATTTTAGTCCTCCTTGTGCCTCCATGCCAATTTCCTCTTTTATTCTCTGTCGATTCATAAGTTTTCTAATGCCCATGCCCTTATCATGATTACTTTGTTTCTTTAAGCGGTGCAAATGGAAATATATAGTGGCCCTAGCTATTAGTATTATTTATTTCATTCTTCAACATGTACTTCTTTTTAGACATTTGGTTCATTAGATACTTATTCCTTTTTATGCCCTTACTATATATTCTATTTAAGTTATTCTATAAGTTTCAAGCTCAGACTCTTCATTAACAATGTAATGAAATTCCATAAAAGTTATATTTCCTGAAATTAGATTCAATTCTGAAAATGCTTGTCTTGGTTCCGACAGTTAATTAACAACCTTTCATGGAGTTTAATCAGTCCAAAGTTACAGAAACATATTCAGAGCCTAGTTTTTCCATAACTGGTGACGCATTAGTTCGGTCAAACTTTGATTAACAGTTCGGCCGAAGTATTTTTTGCGTCGACGACTCGTTAAGTCTAATGACTTAATAGTTCGGCCGAACTATTTTTTGTGTCGACGGCTCGTTAAGTCTAACGACTTAATAGTTCGGTCGAACTTTTAATCAAAAGTTTGACCGAACTATTGTATAACTTTTCGTTGGCCGGAAATTTTTGTGGAGCCCCTACTAAAACACATTTCACGGCAATATAAATTGCCGCGAAATTATTCACATTTTTCGCACATTTTGCACATTTCATCTCATTTTACAAAGATCTTGGTTTGGGTTTAAAAATTTTTCTTCAAAGTTTGGATTTAAGAGCATTTCTTGGAAGAAAACTGATTTTACAAAGAATTTTTTTGGGTTTAAAGAATTTTTTTGGAAGACATTTCTTGGAGGCGGCCTGATTTTGCAAAAAAATGTTTTGAACTTAAAAAAATTTCTTGGACGTACATTCAAAAGACATTTCTTGGAGGTATGTACGTTTTTTGAGTTGAAGTAAATATTTTGAGCTTTGTTTCATTTTTATAAGACATTTTTCTCTCGAATTTTTTAAAGTAAGTGTTTTGGATTGGAGTATGTATTTTTTGCAAAAAATTTAAACTGAATTTTTTTAAATTAAATCTTTTGTGATATTTTTTGTAATCGAGTTATTGTCTAATTTTTTGAAGGAATTTTTTTTAACTTCATACCCTATTATCATGGGAAATCGAAGAACTTGTGCGAGAAAATATGATCGAAAAAGAGACCCTGCGGAACGTAGAGAAGAGACAAGACAATCTCGCAAAAGAAAGTTAGAAGCCCTCTCAAATATTAAAGAGGAAAATAAACCTCAAGCAAAAATTGAAGCAGGTATGTCAATGTAAATATTATGATCTATTGATATATTTAAAATTTTCCTAATGTAAAATGTGAAGCTTAATTTTTATTTGATGAACTAATTTGAAAAATATTTTGTTTAATGTAAACAAACAGAGATATTCCTCAAAATATTGAAGAAGAAAATCAACCTCAAGAAGAAATTGAAGCAGGTATGTAAATGTAAATATTATGATATATTGATATATTTAAAAGTTTCCTAATGTAAAATCTGAAGCTTAATTTTTATTTGATGAACTAATTTGAAAAATATTTTGTTTAATTTAAACAGACAGAGATATTCCTCAAAATATTGAAGAAGAAAATCAACCTCAAGCAGAAATTGAAGCAGGTATGTAAATGTAAATATTATGATCTATTGATATATTTAAAATGTTCCTAATGTAAAATGTGAAGCTTAATTTTTATTTGATGAACTAATTTGAAAAATATTTTGTTTAATGTAAACAGACAGAGATATTCCTCAAAATATTGAAAAATAAAATCAACCTCAAGCAGAAATTGAAGCATGTATGTAAATGTAAATATTATGATCTATTGATATATTTAAAATTTTCCTAATGTAAAATGTGAAGCTTAATTTTTATTTGATGAACTAATTTGAAAAATATTTGAAATTATGGATATATTTATTAATTTAGTTATTTATTGAATATTTACTATTTTTTCGAATATGTATAGATGAAATCACTATCAATAATGGGATGTTAGAAAATGTTGACACTCACACATATGGAGATAAAAAACCTGACCATGTTATACGATATCGTGTTAACTGCATTTTTGAAAAGTATTTCTTAAATGAGCGGGTAATAGTTCAAGCTCAAATATTGAAATGTCTCCTATCATTAAAGAAATTAAAAGAAGCTACGCCACTATTGGGTATTCGAAAATCAACCAAAGATAAAAAAAATGAAGGAAGATGTGATAAAAAATATGAGTAGTGCTATAAAGTCAATTAAGAGCTCTAGAGAGAAAGATGTTTCAATTGTACGTAGAGGAATATAGATGGCAGTGGTTTCATCAAGTACTCAAGAGAATCGTTTGGTAACATCTATGGCATGAGCACTGGGAACCTCGCGAAAAAATTTACACAAACATCAGAAATTTCGGCTGCAAATAGATGTAAATGATGAACTTGCTTGTTGGAGAGCTATTTGTAGGCAACCATACAAAGATAGACTTGGAGAAAATGTTAAAAAAATAATATATGAATATTGGAAGAACAATTCGCGTGTTTCACCAACTGCAAGGCATGTGATGTGAAGAAGAATAGCACGAAATCAGTACAAAGAGCATGAAAAATATCTCTTGGAAACCACTCAAATAGAGTTATTCAACAAGTTCAAAGAAGAGAATCGTCAAATTCATGTTTCACTCAGTGATTTTGTTCAACAAAAACCATGGTATGTAAAACCTATCACCGTACACGATACTTGTTGTTGTCGTTATCATGTGGAATTTGAGTTATATTATGACACATTCCTTGATTTTGGTAGAAAATTATGGAAGGATTCACCTCCTCCTTCCACTATCTATGATTTCATATCTCAAATTATATGTGAAAGAGAAAGCAATGAACTATTTTACAAAAAGAAATGTGTTGGTGGTAAAAAATACGATGATTGTGGAAAATTGACTAAATTTAAAAAAAAATATCATATTGATATAAATGATCAATCATTGTCCAACATGAAAGTGAAATGGAAGAGAGATGAATATATCGATACATCGATTCAAGGTGCAAATAGTGTTAAAAGAATTGAATTACTAGAAGATGAAATTTTTCTGATATAATTTTTTAGAAAGTTTGAGGCAGAAATTTACAAATACACCAAGCATTCCCATAGAGCTCGATGGCAAGACTTGCAATTCAAAAAATCTCGTGAAGTTTTTCCACCAGGGACCATTTTGTCAGTGATTGATTTTGCAGAAAACTACACATTTGTTCCACAAAAAGAAATTTAGAGTGAATACTATCATTCTGACCAAGTATCCATGCTCGTCCATATTCTATATAGACGTGCTGAACAAAATATCGATCATATAGAAATCACGAGTGAAAATCGACATATCATTAAAGAATATCACTTTTATATCAGTGATGATTGTACACATGATACATGTTTTGTACAACATTGTTTTGGAAAAATTTATGATTCATTGAAAATCGTGGAATAACATTCAATGAACATTGGATATGGTCAGATAGATGCGCGGGTCAATGCAAATCTGCACGATCATTCTTTCGGTTGTGTTGTCTTCATAAGAAAACCTACATTAAACATTGTTGGAATTTCTTTGAGACTGGCGATGGAAAAGGAGAACATGACGGTGCAGGAACATGCATAAAACGAGCACTTTGATATCAAATGGACCACTCTGCAAGCCGACTTGTGAATGCTGAAGAAGTTGTTCAATGGTGCATCACTGCTCTAAGCCATGAGAGAAACCCATCAAGATAAGTGCGAAGGTAAATTCAATTTAATTTATATTGGAAATCTAATTTTAAAAATTGTACATTTATCATGCAATTATTATCTTTGATTGTATTTTGATATCATATTTACGAATTCTTCTTCTAATTTTCCATATAAAGGTTTTTATGGCATATTGGAATCGAAGACGTAGATAGATCAATTGGAAATGATGTTGAAACAATAAAAGGGAATCGAAAATTGCATTCAATTCAAACAAAGTCGTCCAGAAATGTGTTTGCATTGGATAAAAGAAAATATTCTTGTTTTCGTGATGTTTTCATAGACAACACAAAATCTAATGACGTTTGTGAAAAAAAATGTACGTGAACGATTGGAAACATACAGAGCTAAATACAAAGGGCAAAATGTCTATTGCAATGTTTGAAGAAATTCAATCAGAGGAAACTACAATATCATCCGATGGTGATAGAGTTTCTGATCTTGTTAGAGAAGGTAACATTTGAATTACTCTCTAATGATGTAAAAATCTAGAAATAAATTTAAATATGTATAATTTTGTTAAGTTTATTTTATTGTGCATGAGATGTTTTTGCTGTAATTGCACCTATTGACAACGATGAAAATGTGAAGTATTATTTGATGCGTTGCATTGAATGAAAAATGAAATTATTACAAAACTATAATGATCACGAATTTCAATATGACAGAGGGTCTGTTATACAGAAAGTTTATCTTTTCAGACAAACTCATCAAAATGGAGACTTCTTTTTTCTTTGAAGACTATGAACCTGATTCCATAAGTTGTCAATATTGTCACTTGGTGTGTGCAGCACGCATAAAGTTGATAGAAGTTCAATCAAAGAAAAAATCAAAAATTAAGAGATGGAAAATGTCAAAATCTGATCATGAACGGATTATTGAAGATGGAATTCCATTAGAATTTTTTTGAGTGAATTATCCAACAATTTATTCTCTTTGGATTAAATATGTTTTAGAACTTCCAGTGCTCAACTAAAAATTGAGTTTCCTATGTTATTTGTGCAAGTGTTTGCACATGTAAAAATTGTTTTGGACAATCACGTGCTCTAGTATCAACTGAAAGTAGCTTTTCTATACATGTGCATTGATGAAAAATGTTATATGTATTGGATATATATATATGTTCTAGAATGCAATTAACTAGAACTAGTTTTTCTATGTGCATTGATGAAAAAAACGTTGGATTTTCTGGTAAAAAGTATCGAAACAATGTAGATAAATTATCTTCAGTATAGTTTTGTACGAAAATTCCTTTCAGACAAGAGACTCGGAGCACTTCTCCGACTTTTTGTGGGATTTGACCCACATCTCTAATCCTGATTGAAAATCTAGTACAAAATTTTCTTGTCCAATGGTCGGATATGTTCAATGTGCATTGATGAAAAATTTTACTTGTCTTGGATAGATATGTTCTAGAATGCACAGTTAATGGTTCCAAGTAGTTTTTCTATGTGCATTGATGAAAAACTAGTTGGATTTTCTGGTAAAAATTTTCCATAATGTAAATAAATCAACAAGGCTACCTATTTGAGTGCATTAACGACATTGACTCAAATTCAACAAACATGTATATATGTACTAGAATTATATTTCAAATCAAAATTAAAGGGATAATTTGTACACATATCTACTTCTTTAAACTCTTTTTTCAATTAGAGCTCAATTGATACATGGTTAGTTGCATTGAAAAGCTATGTTCTTCCTATTGGAAAATTTTCATTCAAACAAAACTACATGGAGAGATCAAAAGCAAACTTAAAATTCCAAATGTACTTCAACCATCCAAAAGGGATTTGTGCAACATTACTTGACATGCCATGCCAATTATAGTGAACAACTATCCAATAGAAACATTTAACATTATATACCACATGTGCCAAATGTATATTGAAACCATCCAAAAATTTAAAATTTTAAAAACTTTTGATAATATATCATGCAACATTAAAACATTAAACATCACATGTGAAATGTAGATTGAAACCGTTCAAAACTTGAGTTTAAAAAACTTTTTGATCATATATAAATCGTTACTTGACATGCCATGCCAATTATAGTTCAACTAGATGGACAATAGAAACATTTAACATTATATATCACATGTGACAAATGTAGATTGAAACCATCCAAAACTTTTAACTTTTAATTTAACAAAAAAATATAGATCACAACATTACTTCATATGCCAAATGTACTCCAAGCATCCAAAACTTAAATTTTAAAAACAAAACGAATTATAACACATGTCATTACATAACATGCCAAATGTAGTTCAGATGACAACATTAATTTATAGATGACAACATTACTTCACATTCACATGCCAAAAGTACTAAAACCATCCAAAAATTAAATAAAACAAATTATATTAACAATGTAATAAAATATGTCCAAAAATTGTAAATCTCACAAGTATCAAGTATCAAACTGTATCAAGTTTAAAAATTTTTAAGACCATCTAAAATTTGGAATCAAATCTATTGTAAATCATGTCCATCAAATAGAGACATATCTAGCGTCTTCCCTACTAGGGTTTCTATCTGCACCCTATCATGTGAATGGGAAACCTACATACACAATGCACATGTACTTGAACATTAAAATTTGATGTTTTAAAAATGAATGAGAATATATATATATATATATCTAGAACTTCATGTAAAAAACAAAATATAACAAAAAAATCATGCAATACCTCATAAGGTTCCCTCTCCATTTGATGAACAAGTTCTCCCATAGGAACATCTACAGTGGTAAACTGTACAATACACATATACAGTTATATATATATATATATATATTAAAAACTTTCAAATGAAAATGCACGTGTACATATATAAACTTATTTTCAATAATATTAAAAAAAGGAACTAAAGACAACTTGTTCAAATGTTGTGGATGTTCCTATCTCCATCGCTAGAGTCCGCGGATTAAAGAAATCTTCTATAGGAACCTAAATTCAAAAAAAATTAAATAACTCAAAATATAGATCTCTCTCTCTCTCTCTCTCTCTCTCTCTCTCTCTATATATATATATATATATATATATCTCAATTTTTAATGGAACTTTTTGAGGTAGAATATATATATATATATATAACTTTTAAACATAAATTTTAAACTTGTGAAAAATTGTCCATACTTGTGGCTCATCTCCCAAGGAAGTAGAAGGTATATCTCCCAAGGAAGAAGAAGGTACCGCCATCCCAAAAACATCAGACGGAATCGGTACCTGTTAAAACATTTTATCAGATTATATATATACATACATGTACATGTGTGACAACAATTTTATTTATTTTAAAGTCACTTAAAAAACACTAACATTTGCCAACATATCTTGATGGTCAGACCCATCTGCATTGTTTGAACCAGAGGTCCCGAACGTGATATTAACATTTTCGTCACGCATCATGTGTGAGAAATGCAAATGGTGTTTTAACATATAATCATACATTTTTGTTAGATTAATGTACACATACAAATAAATGTATACATGTACATACACATGTATTTATTACAAATTGTACACATGTATATGTAAAAATAATTTCAAACCCTAAGGTCACTAACACATACCGTTCTGGTGCCCTCTTCCTCATGAAAAATTAGGTCTTGCAAACTATTGCGACAATTTATTGCATATGTTCGGAGATCTTCAACATTCATGTTGTAAATCTCCTAATCTGTACAATAAACAAAATTGGCACATGCATTTTCACGTGCTCTTTGTCAATTTAAACAAAGATCAACTCCACTCAATCCGCTATGAACATTGTCGATCATAACATCCCTTGCTTCTCGACTTATTTGAGAAGTCGCATCCATCTCTGATCACAGAGTTTCGACTCGAAACGGTCCACTCATCAATGGCGGCTCAGGGCGAGGCAACTCCACATCTCACTTAGCGCCCTTACGGTCATATAATCGACCTTTCCCCAGGCCAAAAAATTCTGAAGGAAGGTCATTGTAGTTGGGTTTCATACCCAAAAAAAATTCTGCATAAAACATTTGTGCAAAATAAACAGGAACCTCATCATTCCATGGAAGCCTTCCATAGGCCGCAAGATGCCTATCATACAAATAACGAGCTTTGTCTGGGTGCTTGAAATACTGCACCTTCAACATTTTTCTTTTTGGCCCTTCCTTATAATTAAACATTGACTTGGCCACTTCTTTTGTAACTTTTTGTTTTATGTCCTCCCATTTATCGGGACCCATCACTGTTTCTTTTCTCTTTCTCATCATTTCTACAAATGAATCAGTCGTTGGCCCAAGATTTCTGTACACATTTACCATTTCACCCAATGAATGTGTAACTATTTCAAGGCTTTGTCGACTCTCAGCAGGTAGAGACAAAGCCACAAGATCTCTTTGCAATTTTGCATGAAGGCTTTCACACCTTTGTAAGGTGCATTCCACCATGTTGGTTTCCCATGGTATATCAGTAATCTCGGCCGGATAAGTTGTGTTGGGTTGACAGCCTTCTTCTTGAATGTAGCGGGCTGCCCTGCGTCTATTTTGACCACTAGCTCGAACATTTTCGGCCTCTGCATCAATATATATAAAATTTCGTATATTAGAAAAAACACGTGTAAAAAAAGTTGTACAAATTTAATGAAAAAATATTGAAATTGATGGCAACCTTGACGTTGTTGGTTAGCATCTTCTCCAACATGACCCTGCTGAGAACTAGACCCAGAATGATCCTGCTGAGAACCAGACCCAAAATGACCCTATTGAGAACCAGGAGCCGTTGATTGGCCTTCAGGGGAATAAATATCACCCCCTTCACGCAACCTGCTACCACTCATACCTCGACCGGTTGAACCATGGGCACACTCCATGAATGGAGTAGAAACCCTTCTCCTCTTACCTCCTAAAAATTAAAATATGAAACTTATTAACAACTAATTTAACTCACAAAGTTAATAAAAAATAAATTCCATATGTACACACATGTATGGAGATTTAAGATTATATTTAAATACCGTGAACATCCCCCGATCCCTGAACCTCCATATGGGATTCGACTGATCTTCGTCATTCATCCTCCATGATATATATCTATTGGTTGACATTTACACAAAATAGATTTCAAAAAATCAATTTGTAATTTAGTGTACACAAATTATGTAGAACACAACTTTCAAAGCAATAATTGATCATGTGTGAAACTAAATTTAATCAAAAAAGAAATTATAAAAATGATAAGTTCACCAAATTGCACTTTACATGGTGGGAGCACACTTGGTATAAAATTTACCACTTATACACTTTAGTTTGTGGGAGAAATGACACATGTACATAGTTTACCTTAAATTTTTTGTGTTTTATGGATATTAAAAAGAAATACTTCTATTTAGATCCATTCCAGAGATTGACTGTAGGGGAATTTACTAGATATGTTACCTTTCATAAAAGATGAGATCTAGAGGCTACTTGGCCCTTTACAGACTCTGCCTATAGAACTTGTAGAAGTAAACACTAGAGGCATTAACAATATCAAAGAACGTTTTCATGCTCAGACATGGGAATGTGTCTCTTTCCCTACGCAAAAAAATATTTCAAGGTAGTTAATATTCATAGACACGTCATCAAGCAGGTCAATGTGATCATCCCCAACTTACTTTTCATGAAATTAGGCTTGGAATCCTCTATAACCTGGTGGATGGAGTTGAATGGGAACTAGGTCAAGGACTTTACAAAATACATGCTAGTGAATAACACTTACTAGGTTATGCCAACAAATAAAGTGGGAGAAATGTTTTCTCCTCGAGGTTATCCAATTGGGTGTGTAATACGAACTTCACCCATTTCCTACAAGTTTCTCTCTTAGGTTACAAAGTGTCTTCCACCTTATTAGTTATATATTTTTCAATTTCCCATGGATTCCTTGAATTTTTTCCCCTACCATCTCCCTCTCTCACTCCCCAAATTATTGTCATCAAACATGCACCATTGAGGATCTGGAGCAATGTTTGCACCATACTTAGAACTGTCATTGCTGCTAATTGAAATTGGAGAGTCATGTATACTAGATTTCTTGTTTAAGTGGATCTTACTTGGACAATATCCTGAGATGAGTTTGACATGATGTTCATATGAGGTTGGAAGCTACTTGGTGTAATTTTCCTTAAATCTTCAAAAAACAGAGCAAAAATGTCATCTTCGATCATTTTTTATTAGCTTTTGCATACAGCAAATGTTATCACAATTGCAACACAATCATGTTCCATGAGCATGAATTATGAATGTCGCAAGCCAAATTGCAAGAAAATTTGCATTCATTTTAGGCAAAAGAAGGCTATGACATTAAGGTCCATGCTAGAAAAAATTATGCAAATAAGGTTGCTAAGTCTTGATACTTACCATGTGTTTCAAAGCCATAATGAAGGTTGGCTTTAAGAGTGTCCTCCCAAAGCCCTGTCTTGAGATGAAATTTAATTCAAGGTCTCTTACAGTTGCAAGGTGGAATTGATAGAACTATTTGATTTCTTTACCATATATGGATATCGCCTTTCATCTATACCTTTCTCTACCATCTTATTTCCAAGTGAAATGGGAATTTTCACATTTTGAATGCCATTACCATATAATTTGGTAGTTTGCTAGCTAGACCTATCACAAGTAAGGTTGTCATATCAAACTATTTCTCTTGCTCAACTCAATGACCATGACTCTCTTCTCACACTGCTTACCATAAGATCTTTAATTGTACATGTCACGCAAAGTTGGGGGTTCTAGGTCTACACCTATTAGGTAAAGTTGAATTTTATGGAATTGTGGTCCTTAAATTTGGAGGTGTTCCACCTGAAAAAGTAAGCATTAAATATGGATGAAAAGGATTTGTTTTAACTTTGATAGAATTTCCTCATGGAATTACTGAATTTCTCGACGACATCATGCTAGATTTTCTCAGAGAAGAAGGTTTTGGAGGAGAAATTGAATTATTTCGACTTATTTTTGGCATTGAAGTTTGAAATAGTAGTTTTTATGACTCCATTGATGACCTTGCTGAGGAATTTGATGCACACAATATTGACTTTGAAGATGGTTTAGAAGACGTTGAAGAAGTTGTAGATTTTGGTGTTTTCACTGAATTTTTCTTTGTTGTTGGACTTGATCAAGACACAATTTAACTTTACGACCAGATTGAAGACCTTGAAGAGGTTTTAGATTTTGTTGTTCTCATTGGAGTTTTTTGTCTAGTTTTGTTTCTTAGACCATCATTTCCATAGGACATTTTTGGTGAATAGATTCTTGACCTTGATGAGAGGATATGATACCTTGAAGAGGCTACATATTTTGGTAATGTCACTAATTGTTTCTCTATTATTATGTTTGTTAAACATCTCACTTAGGGCGAGGAAAATCCACACATATTGTACAGTTTATGGGACAGAAATCAATATGTAGAAATATTCACTTGGTTTTTATAATTGGATAGAAGAATGACTTAAAATGACCTTGTATGTCTTCTCATTTTAGAGCTCAAATTTTTAGGAAGGATTTAAGTATCCAACTTTCAAGAATCACTAGAAGAGGTTGATAAAGAATATAGGAAGACAAAAAACTAACTAGTGGTGTAATAAATGGATTTCTTGGGAGGTAGATTGGCATATGGACTTTTGGTAGCTAGAACTTTTCCAAATAAGTGAATGTATTTCAAAACCAAACCTCTATTTTATTTTGGTTTAGACAAGGTCTAGAATTTGAAAAGTGAATTCCCTCTTTCTTCCTCTTACATGTCCAATGATCGAAATCTGGATTGAGGGAAAAAAATTTCCTAAATAAAAATTTTGCATTTTAGTTTTTGTACACATGTGTTTTTAAAAGCTAATTAAGTCATAAATTTCTCACAAAATACACTTAAATCTTACACATAAACCCCTTCCTAATTCTCTAACTTTAGACAATCCTAAACACATTTTTATTTAACTAATGAGGGAGATAGCCCAATAAAAATAGTTTTTCCATATTCAAATCAAGTTGGTATCAAAGCACAATTTAGCTCATTTTAGTCAAGGTTAGTTAGAAGAATTAGCTATTGGTTTATGTCTTCAATTTCCTCTCAAAATGAATGTGTACGTGCTTTTGAGAGACACACTAGAGGAATAAGGTCAAAATTTTTGATGAAAATGTGCTATGAAAGTAAAGGGTTAAAGGTAAACATGTACAAGGCATAGTTGAGTACAAGGCATAGTTGAGCCAAATTTTGTTGAGGAAGGGCCTAATTATTTGGGTCTTGGTTATGGAAAACATGATGGAGAATGCTCCAAAGCCAAGGAGGCACATGAAGCTATTCCAAGAAGGAATTTTATTTTGTGTTCATTACCTCAAGCTTGTGAAGTTTGTGTTCATGATGAATGGAAAAGTTTGACACCCACTTTGCAAGAAGATGTTAATAAACATGCAGTTAATGAGAATGTAAAAGAAGAGGGTGTTGAAAGCTCTATCTAGTCATTGAATTCATTGCTAGTATTTAGAGGAGAGCCACTACCTCATCAAATTTACCTCCTCAAGAAGGCGACAACGGTGAATGTTCAAGGTATAAATTTTCCTTTAATCAAATTTCTTTTGATTATGATAAACATGGTAAATATTCACATAAGATGTAGAAAAGAACTTGCACATGTTCCTTTTGTGGTTTGAATAATCAAAATGTTTATAGATGTTGGAAGAAGATATCCATGCACATTGAAACTTTTTAAATAAATGAGGAAAAAAGTCAAAGGCCCATTGGACAAGGAAAATGCTGTTGAAAATAAGATGCAATTGTTTATTACTCATTGCCATAAGAAAGGTTACCTTGTAGACAAGTGTTGGACTTTGTATCCAACAAGTCACCCACAACATTTGGAGAAGGTGGAAAGAGATAACGACAAGAATGGAAAAGAGGATTCCATAATCGATGAGGGTCAGGATGATTCACACGATGATGAAGTGTAGCTAAAAGAAGCGCCATTGAAATGGTTTGCTAACAGATGGATAGATTTCTTATCCAATTAAGGCCTTGCATGTATTTTGATGTTTCGTGAATTTCTTTGCAAATTCAAAGTATGTTGCATGTTGCATGAAGCAAGATGTTGAAAGTAGAGTTATGTTGACACACTTAAATGCAACAAATATGGAAATTTGTACATGAGCTATTATTTGACTTGAGAGTCAGTTGTTTGAAGAGGCATGTTTTGTCAATTTGTGTTTGGTTGATGGTTTTGTACACCAATATGTAAGATTACATGGAGATATTCACATGATGTGAATTTTTTTTCTTTGAAGGAGAAAAATGATATGTCAGCGAGCTATGTTTCTTGCATGATGTGTTTTTCAGTTTGATGGTTTTGTTTGTGACAAGACGTCACAACATTTTGGGAAGGTCCACTCTTGAGCGAGAGCCTCATGATTACAACCTAATCATGAGAATCAAATGGGAATGCATCCTTATTTTGAAAACAAATAGGATTCTAAGCTACCTAGGACTCAAACCATCGTTTTTAAATTTGAAATATCATGGTGTGTTGTTTTAATGCCTGAATCCACAACCCTAACATAAATTGTTTTATTCTTTTTTTGTAGGATTTAGTTGGTTATATTAAAAGTCAGTTGAATTTAAAATTCTTGGCTTAGTGGCATGGACCAAACATATTGTGTATTAAATGAGGAATTTCGCTCTCCCAATCATTTCTAAATCACCCATATCACCATGAAAACATGTTTTAAAAGAACATACTTTGGTATGGGAAAGACCTTAGGTTTCAAATATTATAAGAAGGCTTTTGATATGGTTGAGAGAATGTGGAAAATAGAATCCATAAACAAATTATTTTTCAAAACGTATTACTTTCAAAGTATCAACAAGGAATGTACAAGGGGGTTCAATGAATTAACGCTATTTATTTAAATTCCATGATGTAAATCTTACTCATAATTTTAACAAATTATTAAATAATGATCTAGATTGGATAATTATATTATTTGTCATATATTTTGAGGCTTATAGAGTGAAAAAACTGAAAGAATCAACTTGTAGGGTCATTTTAATGGTGGGTGGAGAATTGGGATCTAAAACCTTTTGGAGTCATTTTGAGGTTTTAAATGACATTTTTGGGGGTCAAATGATTATTCCTTGTGCCGAAATCTGACCATTATTCTACACTTAAAGACATATAACCAATGGTGCAAGAAAAACATCAAATTAAGTTCATTCAAAATTTATTCCTTTAGTAAGTTGACCTATATCATGTTGACCACCATGGTACAAGAGAATGACATTTTAGCCCCATTACTCATGCATAGCAAGCTAGCTAGATGTGGAATTTTAACAAGACTCCAAAAGGTCTAAAATCACAAACCTCGTTAATGGTTGACGGAGTCAAATCTTACACCTAGTTGGCTATCATGCTATGTTAAATACTTGACCACTAGGAGGAATAAGATTTCCACTTGTTATTGTATTTTGTTCCATAGTTGAAAATACAACTAGGAGTGTGAAGTAAGAGAGAAAAATGTATGAAGTTAAGTTTTTATAGCAACCTTACATGCCAAAATTCTTAGCTAACTCTAGAGAGATTACCTTAAACATATTTTCCATACCAGAAAAGAGAGAGTAGAGCATGTTTACATTTTAGTGTTGTTTTTCTCCCATAAGTATTTCCTAGGGAAAAAAAGTCTAGAGCATCATTACTTTTTAGGGTTGCTTGTCTCCCATAAGGATTTCCTAGGAAAATAATTGTGTTGATTGTCTAGAGATATGTATGTGTGTGTTTCATTATGTTCTCTATTTCTTACGTTGTGTTTCATTACGTTTTATATTTCTTACATTTCTGCCCTCCTATTTTTCTTTCCAATCAGGGTTTATAAAGTAACATGACAAGAAACATGAGACTTGGAACAATCATTTTCATTATCTATATGGAAGGCAAGAAGGATTATATCCCCTTAAGCTTAAACTTATGTAGTTTGTCAATTTTTATCATATATTTTTTGGTAAGGGTAAATGTTTTTTTATCTATAGTACAAGTCATGAGTGTCCCAATTTTACCTTAAATGTAAAGCATGATTCTAGGATTACTACAATTTGTACTTTGTTTTTTATTGTGATGATGCCCTGTCTCAATCACTTGGCCATCTCTCTATGGGTAGTTAAATCTTTATAACAATACTTAAGTAATATTTATCTATTTTTATTATGTGCAATGTAAAAAATGGTATACTATTTTCATAAAATTGGGTTGAGTTTATCATATATTTTGATGAAAGTTTATTATATGACACGTTTTCTTTAAAAGGATCTAAAAATTTTGTTAAGGTATGAATTTTGAATTTTGTGTGGCTCTCTATTAACCTTCACTTCCTCATTTCTAGAAAAAATCTACTTTCTCATTCGTATACCCACTTTCTATTCAAATGCATGAGTTTTGAACTCTCGGTAACTATGTTTTTCCACACATGAAAATTATATGTCACATTTTATACTAAAGTTCTAAATATTATTTTGAAGTTTGGATTACGGTTATTATTTTATATAATTTAACATTAGATATATGTTTAAATTGAAAGCTACTTATATGAAATATAGGTTAGGTATGGTATTTGCAAATTATTATCTATTTATTGAACTAAAGGACATAATTATTACACATGTTTAATTTACATTCAAATGCTTCTTTGATTTATCTCCTATAGCTTAATGTAATGCTAGATATATAATTTAAGTTGAAGGCCCATGAGATAAATATGACTTCTATGTGAAATTTGTGTTGAATCATCTATTTGTTGTGTTATATGAACATAATTGGTACGCATATCTAATTTGCATTACTAATATGTCATGGTTCTTTAATTTATCTTTTATAGATGACCGGAGCATCCCTTTTTAATCTATCCCTTTTGAATTTGGATATGTGGGAAATATTCATCTGCATATTTTTCTATCATAAAGCAGTGAGTAAAATTGTAAATTCCATTTGTGTCAATGTTAAGGTTAAGCACATGGATTAAAGTTTTATATATTAGATGAGGAGGTTATGTATTACATATGGTCTTGAATGAGCTTTTGGACTCTTTAGATATATATCTAAAGAGTCCAAATGCTCATTCAAGACCATATGTAATACATAGCATCCTCATCTAACTTAGCCAGGGATTTGCAATACTATATTTGGGTTGGCTAGCTCCATTTCAAGATATTACAATGTTAGATTATTATTTATATATAATTTGATTATGGTAGTAAAATGTTACAAAAAACTAGAAACTGTACAAATAATATTATTCTAGATATATGTAAAAAGGACATGGTAGAGAAGATCAAACAATATTAAACTTTTCATAAATAGTTTAGATAAAAATACATTTTCTAATTTTGATTGTAAATTCTAAGGCTTAAAGCAATAATTTTTCTAATAAATTTTTTTAATTAATAAATAAAAAAGAAACATTTTCAATCAAAATCACATCCAACACATAATAAAAATAATTTAAAAACAATTTAAAACTACATACACTATATGACATTACTATGAAAAAGAGCATAAAAATATACAAGCAAAAAATACATACAATGCATCCATTACATTGGAGTCTTCAGAACATGCAATGCATACATTAAATTTGACATATTCACGAAACAATTGGTGTCATTTGTTCATAAAAAATTGTTGAATATGAATGTGAAAATAAGGAGGTTGAAATAAGGAGGTTTCACATTGGCTTTGCAGAATTGAGAATTTAAAAACTTTTTTTGCAGGTATTACTTATCAACATATATATCATGAAAAGAATAATGTTACAGATGAATTGTCAAAGAAGGGGCTGAAGGTTGTTTTTGGAAATATTAATTACCAGCTATATAACATGCAGGGTCTTTAGGCTGAAGGTTCAGTCCCCATCATTTAAGTATAGTGGGGTTCAGGGAGGCCGTGTTTTCAGATTTCAAGTTTAATATGTGTTGTTACTTTGACAGTAAAATATTTGTTGTCCCTTTTTGTATGAGCTGTTCCGTAGATCCTTCTACTGTCACTTTTTGGGCTCTTTAGGGGCTGGGATAACAGATTTTCTCTATTTTGAAATGGTATTTCTTGGGATGTATTATTTCATTTTGTCTTTGTTTGTTATGTGGCGAAAATCTGACATATTCACTAACTTTGGGAGTGGAGGATCATGATAAAAGTTCTCTGTAAAGTCCTTGTTGTTTTATTCCTGGTACATAATATAAACCAGGGCATTTTTCTTACTGAAAAAAAAAAAAATAAGGAGGTTGAAATTATGTGTAACCATTAGCAATCTATTTTAAAGGGAAGTGCTACCCAAAATGGGAAGATTTAAAGGAAAAACTGTAGAGTTAGGGAGCACGCTAAGGGATCTAGAAATGAATCTGCATAGGGCTAGAAAAGGGAATCCACCACGCTCCAGTTATCCAGAAGGGAAGTCTTCTATGAGAAACTAGAGTCTAGAAAGGTTGGAGAAAGAAAATTGCAGATACCAAGTTGAAGATTGTGAAAATGAAGGTAAACATAAAAATGAGAGAAGACATAAATCAGTTATGTGGAAAAATTAATTTTAGTTTCCTGGTACAAGAGCCACGATGTTCCCATTGAGAAGATATTTCATAAGTCGAGCAAGAATACAAATTGGCAATGAAGGTAGATCAAGAATACACATCCTTAATGATTCATGACTTTTGTTTTTCCTTGCTATTTATTGAGGAGGATACATGCAAGAAACAGTAAAAAAATATAATCGATTACTGGAGAATCCCACGATCTACATTTAGAAATCAAAGGCGACAGAGGCCAAATCCCGAAAAAGAAATGAAAGAGAGGAAGAAAGGGAGGAGTTTAAGCGGTTAGTGCCTGTATCCTAACTATTATTATTTAAGCATTCAAACTATTCATTTTTGTTTTAATTACTAATCAATAATCCGGCAATGTGCAAATCTTCAATTGTATAAAATTTGATTTGATACATGATCCCCTCCACATAGTTTAAAAGCTCTATCAAGTCGAGACATTAAACACTGTCAAGTTGAGACATTTTCTTGATACATAATCCCCTCCAAGTAGTTTAAAAGCACAGTCAAGTCCTGAAATTAAGCATTGCTAAGTCGAGACATTATCCTTGCTCCTAGCTCCTGGCTTTACATACTTTAGAATTTATTAAAAGAGGGAGTCCATGCACAAGCTATGACATTACAATAAGTTCGAGCTCAAATTGGAATTCATAAAATGGAGTGCAAGAGAACCACGAAGGCAAGAGACAACCAATGTGGAGGAGGTTAAATTGTTGTTTCAATTGAAACCTAATATAAAACTAATACAATTTAACACAAAAAACAAAGCTAAAAAACAAACAATGGAATAGTTGATCAATTTTTTGTTCATTATTCCTACTCAAAATTATTGTGGAAAGGAGTCATACAAGTTGCAAGAGGTTCGCTCGAACATACCCGATATACAACAGCAACAGTGCCGACGAAACGAGCAACGAAAAGAGAAGCGAACAGTCATGGACGGGAGAAGCAATAGGCTGACGGGAAAAAACGCACGAACAAAGCAGCGAATAGTCACAGATAACATGGGAATAATCAAACCGGTAAACAAACCAACATTGCGGGCAATTTATTTATAAAAACTAGTTCAGCCGAACTTTTTTAAAAGTAAAAGTTCGGCCGAACTCACAGTTCGACCGAAATTTTGTTAGAAGTTCGGCTGAACTTTTGTCGCCGGTTTTCCCATCTTTGACGAAAATTATGTTTGCCCACGTCGTAAGTGCGCCGTCAATCTAAAAGGAATCACGATTTCGGCTGAAATTTATAAGAAATTTCGGCTGAACTATTCCATATTTCGGCCAAACTATTGCCAAAAAAAAATTTCAGCCCCTGATTCTCACAAAAGTGTAACCCAGCTTCACGTTTCCACCCTACTATAATTTTATTTTCCTACAAGTATATATTTATTTATTTTTATCATCAAGTATGGATCCCATTCTATTAACTAGTTAAATATTTATAGTCATAGATCTACCGGCAAGCTGGAAACAAGACCTTGTGTCCAAAATTACCAAAACATCTCTGCCCATAATGGGAAACCGGATGACACCTAAAACGGGTAGTAGAGCCAAAAATCCAACTTGTAACCAAATAAACCTTCTAATACTTTTAACTATGTACACTATAGGGCTAAGATCCCACCAATAGCTAATCATAACAAAAATAAGGGCACCTAATTAGTCTCAATCCTGGTTCTCCCCTCTCGGGCTATTCGACTCTTGCATTGTCATGGCTTCCTCCTCTTCCTCATTCCTGACATATTTTGATGGAGGCGCATAGTCAGGTCACAGAATGTTGAGATACCCTACAATCATCAAGGTGTCTTGTAGCTTCCGGATACTTTTATATAGCCCTTACCTGATGCTGTGGAGGTTCTCTCCCATCGCTTGATTGATTATCCTTCTCTCTCCTATCAGTCTGCCGAGGAGGATCTATTTCACCCAGACTGGTTGCACCTCGACCCCCCCCCCCCCCCCCCAATTACTCCCACCACAGGGACATGACCAGGTCCACCTCCATTTTTGAGATGGTGGAGGCATCCTCGTTGTCATTCTTGAAAAATAACATAGCCTCTAAATCCAACCTTTTACCCACATTCTCCAGTTGAGACCTGTGCCACCCGCCATCTCTACTTATGTCCACCTCTCCTCTAACCCTACCTCCTCCATGCCCCACACAACGTCAACCCTCAGGTAGGTGACCCTTCATCTCCCCTCCTGGATGGAACGTCAATAGACCACTACCATTCACCCTGCTGCACTTGGCTAAGATGATTCCTCCTCATCCCATTTTCTTCTTTATAAACCCATCCATCCCACCCCCACTCTAATTTTCCTTCTTCCCTATGCCTTTCGATGCCAATAACTCCTCGCTCGAGCAGTCTGGGACAAAGATGGGGCCTCCCTCCCTTGAGATCTTGTGTTCCCATCACCTCCGCCTATGCTTTCTGGTTTTGCATTCCACTCATGGTTTTCATCTTCTTTCCCCTGCTTAAATTATCATCCTCTATCATTCATGCACCCACATCACCGCTTGCATGCACCTTACGCGTGCTTGACCTCCAGGTGGGTACATGACACCTCTCGTGCCTCCCTTGGGCCTTGGTCACCTGCATCTGGGGTTTCCTACATGTAATTATTCAAGTGTTACCTTAGGCTTTTATTCTTTAATAAGAGAAGTGTTATATTACGTAATTTTTTTTATTTGTATAACACAACTTTGAAAACTTCATCTACACACTAAAATTAAGTTCATCCAAGGATATCGCAAAAAAACATCCATATAATCAATATCTATAGCATAAAATTTTGAATGCAAAACATGTTTATCCATGAAAATCTTCAAAACTTCAAAAAACTAAATATTTTCACCCTTAACTTTTATGTTTTGAATATTGTTCAAAGGTAATTTCAATCTTTTAACAAGATTAAAATTGAATAAATTATGCCTTCATCTAGGGTTGAAAGAAACATTGTTCGTCTCTTGCTAAATACAACCATGAACTTGTAATAAGAAGTTGACACATGAATATAAATTCTTATCGCTCTTTTATTTCTTCTTCTTAGCATTATATCACATAGATAGAATGCATGTTCATATGTTTCATTCATAAGTTCCTCCATTTTATCATTGTCAAATAGGTTACCTTATGTTGCTTGGTCATCCTCTAGATAACAACCAAATTCAAATCTCCAATTTGTGGTCAATTTTATTTTATCCAATTGATAACTTATTCAATACAAGGAAAATTAGATTTTTCTCAAAGGTACATAATTTTCAAAAATAAAATGCTACTGAGGATATGAAGAAGTAGCTTACTTTTCAATGGAACTCCTTTATGTCACCATGTGTTGAGGCATAAAATATAAAATGATAACAAATTTGGTTATACTTCTCTCATTGGCTAATATGACTCATATTATTAAATTTCACGACTTCTCAAAATCTATTAACATTATTTTAACTAAAATATGTGCACTTTATCAAAAAATATCTAATCTATTAAATTTTCTAACATCACTGAAAATTCGTAAAAATTATCGATTTTAAATGGTCAATAATTTCACTTCCTCGACTTAATTTTGGATGATATTTTTATTTAAATAATGCATTTTTCTATATCAATATGGTTCTCACATTATATTCTTCATATTTTACACAAATTATTTTTAAAAATGACGTGAATGTTAATTTTATTTTTCTCTTTTTCTTTTTTCTTTCTTTCAATAATCAGTAAAAAGGAAAAAGCTCTCCAACTTTATGCCCAAAGATACACCCACTTCATTATCATGAAAGTGTTCTGATACCACTTGCATTAAAACTTCAAATGTGCTAGAGAGAATACACCATAAATTCAAGGATAAACAATGTACCAAAAGAATTCACCATAAACAATACAAGAATAATCAAACAACCTTTAAGGTAAGGTAATACTATCAAATATTCCTCATGTAAAGAATCACTATATAAGCTATCTCTTTTACAAGACAATATAAACCATTACACTTCCAACACATTGATAATCATGTGTATTTATACATTTCAACCTAAATATTGCTTCAATGCAACTAATGATTTATTATTTGTTTTTAATAACCAATTACAATGCCTTAAACTCACAATTTGTTTGATACGTAGTCATAGAAAATTTAATGTTTTCTAATTTTCATAACAAGTGAATTTTTTTTTATATAGTTAAATAACTTGCTTATTTATACATGTACACATAAACACCTTCAAAATATTTTCTTTTCTTGTGAGATATAAAATTACAATTTTTCTTGAAAGAAAGAAAGAAAATATATCCTCTTCATTTAAATCTTTCACTTCAATATGTTAGTTCAAAATTGTTTATTACCTCATAACATTGAAATATCAACAATAATAATAATCATGTGAGATATATATATCCTTCATTTAGTGTTTGATAAAGAATTATTAAGCTAATAAGGTAAGTGAAATTATTTTTATAAATCTCTCTCTCTCTCTCTCTCTCTCTCTCTCTCTATATATATATATATATATATATAAGAAAATCAATAACAATTTGTCTTATTATGTCACATCTTATGCACCGACATCTATGATCGGTTCAAAGTTATTAATTTGTCGCTAATCATGTAATTTTTCATTTTTCTATAGTGAATATTAGGACTTTAGTTGAAATATTTGCATCACGTCAGCCCGTCACCACATGCATGGCTCCAAATTTCGAGAGTGGACATCATGATTCCATGCACGACAGACCCAGGTTGATCTGATTGTACAATGCAGGTACGAGAAAGGGTGATGGTCCATAAAAATCAGAGTTAACTTGGGTTGTTTTGAGCTCTGCTGGCGTAAATTTTATTTTAATAATGTTGGTGGAGAATTTATTATGGTTAATGGATTATTGATAAGAATATTAAGTTATTTTCAATGTTCAAAGGGGTTTTTGTGGTGCTCATTAAGGCTAGATTTTCTATTTATGTGCCTGCATTTTATTTTCAGCATAGTTCCTCGTTGTTAGTGTTTTTTGTTACCAATTTTTTTTTTTTACCTCTCCAGATGCAAGCAATAAAATTTTGTTGAAGGTGTTCGGTTATGTCAGAGGACATAGGATTTCCAACCTCATTGAGGACCATCTAACCAATAAATGTGTGGACATTATTTTATGGTTTAATGGTCATGGTGCATAATATGGAGTTCTAATGGTTCATTGTTTCGCATTGTTTTCAGGTTATACTTTAGAATCTAGAGCATAACAATTTTTTGGGTAAGTTGATTGGTGGATTCTACTGATGAAAACCTACTGAGTTTTTTATTTCTCTCTGTGGGAAAAATCTTGTGTAATGGGTGATTTTATGTATTCACAGAAGTTTTAAACACATTGTGGAGTCAAGTTTCAATTTCTTTCATGCAATGCTGTCGGAATAAACCAGTAGTGGTTGAGCATGACTAGGTTGAAGGTCAGACCATATTTGCATTTGCGGAAGTCCTATGAGCAAGGTGCCAATCCAAATTTCATTTGGTATCCTTTTAAATTATCTGCCGACCTGGATTTCATGTTTTTCTGTAGAGGTTACGGTGAAGTTTTCCTGAAATTTAGTTAGAAATTTGTGAATTTGCGAGTGTATGGATCTTTCCATTTTCAGAAGGAGAAAGAGAAAGCTGGAAGCTACAACTTAATATTGTGTTGGTTTAGTTATTCAAGGTGTTGGATTTATATTATAATTATCATCTAGCTCTAGAAGAAAATAACTCCGAACTCATTCAGGAGTGATGCATAGACACATGGATCTTTTAATTATTATTAGGTTTCTAAAATTTCTGATGTCGAAAGTTGACACATGTTTCCATTTTAGCAGACTCATGCACAAGGTCTCGATCTAGACTCAATATCGTGGTATTTTCAATATTCAGAGAGTTGGAATTATATTGGAGTGAATATGTAGGTGGTGAAGGAAATAATGCTGACCCAAGACGGGTTCGATGCATAGCCATAGCATTTTAAGTTTCTAAAATTTTCAGTGTCAAAATTTCAGCATTCTTTCCATTTCCACAAGTTCCTTGAGTAATAAATCTATGAAATAGTAAATAAATAAGCTATGTTCGATCATTTAATTTGTAGCTTAGAGCTTCATCTAGCGTATGCTAGTTTTCTCACAGATTTTACATTCATCCTATTTTCATAGGACACATTGGTGCTATTAATTTGTTTTTTGAAACAATAAATTTATTGAATTTATTTGAATAAAAGCTATAGTTTAACATGAAAAATTAAAGTTTGAGATAGTTCCCAACTAGAGAAACAAGGGCATAAAAGAATTGATGCCAAAATTCATCTTTCAATGATATTGCAGAACTTTTGAGACTGATACTACCAGTATTATGAGTTTCCAACAGTAGGATTTTCTAATGTACCTTCTTCCTAGATTTTATGCATAGAAGAACATGCTTGAGCCACGGTGGTAAGTGTATGTTTAAAAAAAAACCGGTAGTCGAGTTTAGGCCAAGTTTGTGATCACGAAGTCGGCGTGTCTCTGGAGAATAATCATAAGGAAAATTTCGGCCTCTGACCCTTCTTGGTAAAGGTTGAGCTTCAAGCGATATTGAAGTTGCAACTCGCGTTTAAGTTGGTTGTTTTTTACTTTTGAAATTTATGAACCATGTTGACATTATTTTTTTTTTAGATGAGGCATAAGGGGTTCATATAGTTTAAACATTTTAATACTATTTTTTTAATTTGTATGTATTTTTTGGAGCTGTTATGTTAAACTTTTATATATAAATAATAATAATATTTTCTATAGAGTTTATTTAAATAAATTTGTCTTATAAAAATAATTTATTGAATTGATTTTCTATTGATAAAAAAATAAAATATTTTAATTAAATTTATTAAATAATATTTTATATAGAAAAACAAAATAATATACTTTAGACACATTTGTTTCTTTTCTGGGCCTTCGTATAAGCAAGTTCGAGGTCATATTGACTATGAGGTCGGAGGTGGGCGTTGTAAGCACGCATGACTATACACACATATTTTGTTTGTGTACCCTGCACAAAGCAAGTCGGAGGTTGGCCCACACTATGAGGGTGGAGGTCGAAATTATCATTTCAATAGTCTCTGTAGACACTCCTGACTATTGACACTCCCGACTACTAACAACACTCGACCAATTCGAATCTAGCTTCAATATTTCACATGAGTTGTTGTGAGGTCAGAAGAATTCAACGGAAGTTACAATATCTTCTTGATTTAAATACTATTTTAATCAAATTTTTTGGCATATACATTAATGTTAATATTATGTGAGATTAAATTACTCTGACAATAATAAAGTTTTTTTATTCAATATGAATTCAAAATATAAATTTTTGTGTTTTGTTTCCTAGAATCCTTGCTCAGTGCTATTATTATTATTATTTCTTATAAACACTTTAAATGAGCTCTATGATCAAGTTTATCATGAGTTGATATGTTATACATTAATTCTTCAATATCCAATGAAATTAGTTGTTATTATACCTTCATTCTGTAAAATTTGGCAAAGAAAACAAATGTTAATGCAATTTTATTTTTTTAATAAATATAAATTAGCAAGGAAATGGTTTTTATAATAATGTATATTATTTATTGCTGATTGATTTGTATCATTAGAAAAATAAAATAAAAATAACCATATTCATACTATTTTTTTCTTTAAAGAAGGGATAAAGGGTTCAAGTGTTTTAGACATTTTATCCTATAAGAATAATTTATTCAAATTTTTTTTTTTTTTGATAAATAAAATAAAATATTTTAAATTAAATTTATTAAATAATATGTTATATGAAAAAAAAAAACCTATAAAGAGGGCAACTATAAGGATGTGGTCCAATGGCTAGGTGGGAATTATGGTCCCCATATGTCTTATTTGATTTTATTTGTGTTCTGACACATATTGGGCTTGTAATGTATTTTTTTTTTCAATATTGATTGAAAACTTAATTTTTGGGTTTTGTTTTCTAGAATCCAGGCTCACTGCTATTATTTTATTTGTAAATTAAGAAGGACTGGTTCTGTTAAAAGCTCCTAGTACATAAGGAGTTACAATCAAGAGAAGAAAGAAACTTGGGGAGCATGGAGAAATTATCATTCCGCCACGGTTTCGTGATGTTGTCAAGGGAAGTAGAAGAAGAACAGGAAGAGCCATGTAGACAGACAGAGAGCTCTATCCAGAGCGGTTAGAGTTAGTGATACAAATTTTCTTTCTTTTCTTTTTTGTGACTTTAACCCAGCTGTCAGGGGGTGGCTGGATTGAAACCACTTGAAGATTGTTGTTGATCAAAGGAAGAGAATATTTATCTGATTTTGAGGAGTTGGATTCATGCGTATGTTTCTGAAGATTTGAGGGGGCAAGTGGCCTATCAGGGATATTCGAGGAATGGGTTTACTGCTGAGTTGCATCCTCATCATCTGTTTCGCATGCTTCATCATCTGAGGTGGAGCACTCAATGTCTTCCATGGGAGGCAGATCAAAGGGTTTCCAACATTTATCTTTCGGTTTGTGAGTGCTGCTTTTTTGATGGGCTACAAAACAAGGCACAAGAATTCTGAAGATGACCAGTTTGGTGGCAATGCCGACAACAGAACGCTATGTTTTCATAGTCTAAATTATGTAACCAAGAGAAATCACCAAATTTGAGAATGATTTGGTTAGGTAATCCTTTGTTGATATCAATCTCGGCACATATTCTACCGTAGGTGTAGAGTCCCTTCAGGCCTCTCGAGGGATCTGTGGCAAGAAAGCGTCCCAGAGAGTTTCCAATGGCTTGGAAAACCACACAGTGCTAAAGGTGAGCAGGTAACTTAGGAAGCCTTACCCGGATTGGTAGTTTGGTGATGACTGCCGTGGAGGGATCAAAGTCCAGGAACCAGGGGGTTAGCAAGAGCCCTGTTTTTCCCCAGAACCAAGGACCACATGTGAGGGTTGTTTGGTATTCCTTGCTACAAGAAAAAATAATGATAAAGAAGCCCCTGGAGCAGAGAATGACCTTGCAGTTTTTGGTCCAAGTGGAGTGAATCCATTGGTATAAATATTTTGTGTGAGGCCAGAGGCCATTGAATCTACAGATGAAAGAATTTTATGCATAGAATTGCAACTGCTCTTCCAAATCCGGGTGGGGTATTTCTACTAAAGGGACATCCTCCATTTTTTCTACCAAGAAAGGCTTGGGAGCCTCCAAGGGATGAGAAGATTGATTGGAGGATTGAGCATTAACCACTTCTTTGTAAGAGAAACCCTTGGCTGCAGAGGTTTTCCCTACTACACCTCCACCCAGATGGAGGGAAATATGCACTGAATCATCCTTTTATATATTGTAAAAGGAGAGAGGGAGATGGTCCTTGAGTTTTTTACCTACATGAAGCAGACACAGCAATGAGGAGGGGATCCCAAACCTCAGTTGAAGGGCCTTTGAGAGGTGAAGCACTGGGTTCCTCGATTGAACCCACAGAAGCAAGGTTTTTCCCGTAAGAAGAACAATTTGAAACTGAAACTGAAAAGACTGCGGCTGAGGTTCCTTGCTGCTAGAGCAGAGAGTCGAAACAAGTTCGGAAGGCATAATATGCTGTAGGGCTATTTCCTTGTGCTTGATGAGATGATGTGTCATCCGGTCGCCCAAAAATGAGGTTTTTGATGCTAGGGAAAAAATTAGAGGCAAAGGGTAGTTGAAGAGCCTGTGCCGAGAGGCGCTTTAAGAGCCAGGATTGCAACTAGACAACACACAAAAATTCTTCCCGGATGCCAAAATCC
This sequence comes from Pinus albicaulis, assembly GCA_034641835.2. NCBI lineage: Eukaryota > Viridiplantae > Streptophyta > Pinopsida > Pinales > Pinaceae > Pinus > Pinus albicaulis. The sequence continues at coordinate 530,095,507 of CM076584.1, read as the reverse complement.
AAAGAGATTCCCCAGAATAGTCTGCAGGGGCATCCTCGACTAGCACTTTGCTGAGGAGTACACTATGATCTATGGCCAGGAGAACCGAGAGGAGAGGAGGATCCGTGCCTCCGATGCATCTCACGCTACCAACTCCATGGGAGATCCCATGAGGGAGCACAACTGCAGGATTATTGAGGCCACCCTGGGCAGCAAGGCATGTCTATAACCTAATGGAAACAAAGGAGCCAAATGCTATTAGGGAGAGAGTCGTGCCTCCAATGCATCCCATGCAGCCAAAGCCGTGAGGAATCCAACGTGGGAGCAAAGGATCAAGATTTTTGAGGCTGCCATGGGCAGCGAGGCACGACTGTGGCTTAGTGGCAGCAGAGGAGCTAGAGGTGCAAACCCTAGGAGCCATTTTTCTGGTTTCAACTTTGATTTCTAAAATAGATATCGATTCACTGCTATTATTGTTTTTGTTATTATTATTATTATTATTATTATTATTATTATTTATAAATGAATTAAATGAGTTATATGATCAGGTCTATCATTAGTTGATATGCTATCAAGTTAATGTTACATAACTAATAAAATTAGTTGTTATGGATTGAGAATATAATTTTGGGTTTTGTTTTCTAGAATCTAGGTTCACTCATATTATTATTATTATTTTATAAATGTTCTATGATCAAGTCTGTCATTATTTTATATTTTTTAATTTAAATTTAGATAACTAATCAAATTAGTTTTTATCAAGCACTCACTCCCTGACATTTATGGGAAAATGGTTAACTAAAATTTAATTGTTTTTATAAATATAAATAGGAAAAGAAATAGTTTTTGTGTTTGAATTTTGTTTTCTTCCTTTGGTTTATAGTACATTTTATATCAGGATATTTTTTACTTTTTTTGCTAGCCATATCCTTCTTTCTTTACTTTTAATTTTTGTTTATATTTTTTTGGGTCCTAGTTTTTTTAGATTGTTCCAAGTGACTAAGTTGTTAAGCCTTATTGGTATCAATGTTTTAATTATTTTGACCAAAATTTATAAAAACAAAAGGGACATACTTTAAGATGCTATGAATTTGAATTTATATGTATTTTTTCAATGAACTATTTGGAATATTAAATATTTAATTAAATTTAAAATTAGTTATATTTATGATAATCTCTCTCTCTCTCTCTCTCTCTCTCTCTCTCTCTCTCTCTCTCTCTCTCTCTCTCTCTCTCTATATATATATATAAAAATAAACATTTTCCATATAAGAAAAACATATATTTAAATTTCAATATTGTTGTATCTTTTTAATTGTTTACATAACGCTAAAATGCTTTATTACAAAAAATGTTGTTCTTATATATAAATAAATAGAGTATTAAATTATTATATAAATTTTTTTTTTATATTTTCTTATTTTAAATTCCATGGATGTTAAAGTTGCTTATTCAACTAGTATTCTTGGACGTCATTGTGATGTAAATAAACATGAAAATTACAATAATCTTATAGCTAAAAAATACATTTTCATATATATATATATATATATATATATATATATATATATATATATATATATATATATATATATACATATACTATTTATGTAATATTTTAATAATATTATTTAATGATATATAGCTAGAAATGTTTTATTATTTTATTGGTGTTTTTTTTTTAAATCATGATGCATTGCTTGATATTCAATGAAAATCCAAAAAACAATGTGATTTATTTGACCAATAAAAATATAAAATCATGGATACAAATTGATATTATAAATTATTCTATATATTTGTTTTATGTAAATAGATCATGCACTAGTTTACCTCCTTCATAATATTCATAATGGGCCTTTGAAATATATATTTTTAGGATTTGATAAAGTGATATCTATATTATATGAGAAATATTTGATTCGTGTTCTCTTTATTTTATATATATAGGATTGTAATGGCTAATATGTTGTAGACATTTGTGCATGTTTGAATTTTCTCTAAAAAATTTAGTGCCAAATACTTTTATCTAGGGAAGGAAATATCAAAAACTTATTTTTAAGTGAATTGTATTATTGTCTATTAAATTGGGGTTAAATTACAAGTTATTTATGTGTAGGTGGTAAGCTAAAATTAAAAAATAAATTTAATTATGGAATAATATTAAAATTTTATGTATAAGTTATGTCCATTTCTTTTCTAGAACAAGTGAAAAGAAATAAAATACAAATGGGGACTACAAGGACTTAAAGAACCTTACAACCATTTTTCTTTGCAATTGTGGTGTTTAAGGGCATTTAATTTATAAACACTTAAAGACAATTATAAGGTTTTCAAATAATTTTAGATAGCTAGATTTGAATTTTTTGGTCAATTGACGTTTTCTATGATTAGAAGTAGATTGTCTAATATGATTACAATTAAACATCTTCAACGAAGAAAAATAGTTTTCAGAAAAAAAATTCATGGTATTAGTTATTATAGTAATAATGTTATTTAGATTTTTAAATCATCATTTGACTTGATGATATACTCAATTCAGGTAATGTCTGCTAGTTTGGGTGGAGTTTGTTAAAAAATAGTGTTGTGTAGTTGTGAGTGATTTTGAGTCATGGAATGTGTAGCTGTGCAATTTTAAAAGTAATTGGAAAAAATTGTAAAAGAGGACGATATTGATAATAAGAAATTGGATTTTGAAAATAAAACACAGAAGAGGAAAAAAATGAGTGGTTTGGATGCAATTTCTGTGGTAGGTGGATTAGTTTCAATTTTAAATGGTGCAATTGTTTGTGCTATTTTATGGAATATATTTTTTCAAATACAAATAACAATGAATGAATGTCAAAGACCAAGATGAAACAAATTTTTTGTGTGATTTAGCGATAAATATTTTGATTCACTATGTCTCATGTGAGAAAGAATTTTCACAGATTACCTCTAAATTTCATAGGAATTTATATTCTGTATGTCTATTTGAAATCTTCATTCCAAGAAGACTGACTAAATAAGCATAAATTATTTCATTTCTAGAAAATTTTGGTAAAATTTTCACAGAGTACCTGTAAATTTCATAGGCATTTCTATTGTGTATGTCTACTTGGCATCTTCATTCCAAGAACACTGACTAAATAAGCATAAATTATTTCATTTCTAGAAAATTTTGGTGCAATGTCTTTTGCTCAAATTGAGACATTTACTAAAGTGCATATGAAATTTAATGTAGTTACAGAACTATGATTGATATTGAGCAATGGTTTTTATTTGCGATTTTTCTAATCATGTGTGACAAGAATGTTATTTGTTATATATGTTATAGTAGATAATTATTTCAATAGCTCCTAAAAAATATGATACAAAGTCACATTGGAGACCTTGATTTCCAATTTGATGTAGTTATAGTACCATGATTACAATTGGGCAATGATTTCTTATTTGTGATTTTTTAGTCGTGTCACTAGAATGTTGTGTTACTTATGGCATAGTAGGTAATGTGTTTAATTGTTAGCAAACAATGTGATACAAAATCACATAGCCCATATTTTGTCATTGTTATTTTCACTATATATATATAGCTCTAGTAGCATTGAATTCAATGTTAGTTTGTCTTTGTACACAAGTTTTGTGTACCTTGCATAAATGCAGTTCTATGGTGCTACAAATACTATTGTAGCATGTATAAATTGTTAGTAGTTCCCAAGTAGTCTCATTCTAAGTATATCAATCTCTTAATGATCAGTGTATGGTCACGAATACATTTGAACTATGTATAAGCAAGCATCAAGAAAAAGTATATAAAACTAATGTGATTAGTTTTATTGGGTCATTAATCATAGAGATACAATTTAGATAGAGAAGTTCTAAAATCATATATATATATATATAGCAATGAAACTAGAATTTTTATGACAAAAAAAAATTGCATATGTATTTGTGAAAAAAACAACAATGTGTGGTGGGCTTTATTGAACAAAACACTTACAAATTTTCTTTGGCTCTTCGCACTACATAGAAATATCAATTTTTAGGTTTTTCTAGTTTTCGTTTTTTCCATTAATTCCATGCATTGTTTTTTGTCCACCAGTTATCGTTGGGTTTTGTTCCCGCACATGCACACAATAGCTATTAGAATTTTTTCAATTGTTATGATGTGCATCTGTCAAAAGAATGAAATTTCATGTGCTAACCATAGGTATGTTCAACCAATTGGAACTATATGCATTTTCATCAAGCCTTAAAAAAAAATATTACATTATGCTAGGAACATAAATACTTTACATTTTATTTAATTTCATATTGTCTTTGTAATGAAACAATGGTTTAGTTACTTATACATGGTGCAATTGATAGCTTTATAGTAATAATAATTTGAATATGTTTATTATTACAATAAAATTTTGAATATGATTATTGTTTCAAGTATATTTATACTTGTTATTCTAAATTAAAGTATTTTATTATAGAAATCTACATTGTAATATTTTTTTGAAACTAATATTTGGAATCTATTTTATTTATACATTTTTAAAAGAATTTATAGTAATTGTCAAAATTTGTTGATGGAATTTTGCAAATTAAATATTGTGTTTTGAAATTTGTTAAAATAATAATAAGTATTCTGTTTCTGTTATTTTAAATTGTATAAATATATTTAGTTTCAAATTATGTTTCAATTGGAAATAATGAAATTTGCAATGTTCCTTATTGTGATTCCGTCTACTCCATTGTGAAAATGTTGGGTACTCATTTTCGGAGTATTGTGAAACAAAATACAAGGAAAAAATATAGTCACAAAGACAATGTGGGCTAGATAATATATGAGGTATAGAAATTTTCTAGTGTCATATGCAGTGCTTGAACATTCAATGCATTCCATGCTCTTAATGTTATGAATCATTGTCATATTTGGACAATTTTTCACATTGTCTCAATATACTTTATGGAAATGGAAAATATTTTTGCGTTGAAAGGGTATAAATTGCAAGAAAATAATCACAAGTTATCTAGATTCAATTTACAAATATTAGAAAACTTCTTCGATTATCTGGGTGACTGTTTATTTGACTCATCTGTTGTTGTTCTTCACTTTCTCTATAAGTCAATTGAAATACAACATGGTATTGTAGACCACTTTTGACATTTTCTTTTCTCATAGACATGATGTTTCTTTACATACATTGCATACAGAATTGACTCCTGAATAGCTTCAGGCTCTTCACAATATTAATGATCTTGAAATATACTTGAAAGGACTGTCTACACTTTCTTCTATCTGTGTTTCATCTAAAATTAGCTTATGGGGGGATGCATTTTGTATTAAATGGTTCTCCAAGTGGCTATAATTTTAAGTCAATGTTTGGCTATTTACAAATGGCCAAGCATATCTATGGTTCAATTCATGCATTCCTTGCTATAAATTTAATATTTTGATACATAACCAAAATCCTACATGTGGAAATTTTGAACCACTCTTGGCACATAGAAAAATACATAATATTTCCTTAATAGATAGAATAATTGGTCCATGCATTTGTCCATACCAATTCTCACGAGAAATTTTGACATAATGTCAATTGAGAAAATTTATTTCAACTAGGCTTCTTTACCTATTGGAAAAATTTCGATGACGGTCATGAATCTTTTTTTGAGTCCATTTCCACACTTGCACCATGGCTCGATATGTCTAATATGGAAAAAAATATTAGACAGAATTTTTACAATTGTTTCATTTTCAGTGACGATAGAGCTATCAATTGTTTAAAACAACACCTGAATTCTATAAACATTGAACAAGATAAATGCATCAATGACTGGAAAATTTATATTATAACTTGTCAATGCCATATGAAAATGGAAATGTAGAAGGAATTTTTTTTTCAATAAAATGTATATGTGAACTCCTTGGTGTTAAAATATATATTTGGAGTATAGAAAAAAAATATATTTCCTTGATATTATATTCATAAAATTCTTGCTCCAGAGTCTAATACCTTATGCATGTACCAATATCTACATCACATGCACAATTTAGTGCAATTATAGAGTTCAGAATGTTGAAAGTATTAATGGCAATGTGAGGACACTAGAAATGTTCCAAGGAATCTCAAAAATAAAAAATTTCAAAGTGACCTCAAGTGTAACTTGTAGATATCTTAATAGAAAATAATCTAGGTTTACTTAATTTTCAACCCAATTAAATCATTTGTCAAATTACAATAAAATATAAAAAAAAAATATTGTTGAAGTATCAAAGTATTTCACATCATTGAATGAGAATAATAATATTTTTTCAATGAAGGAACAAAATAAGAAAGAAGTTTGTACTTCTTTTCCAATGGATATAGTAAGTAGTATACTCATTTACATTAGTTGAAGTTTCAAATATAAGCACAAGGTGCTATAATACAAGAAGAAAAAAGGCAACATGTAAAGTCAGATAAAGAAACTCAGGCATTTTTGAAATCAATCCAAGACATGCCTATATATGCATGTTGAATTTATGATAGATTATCCTTTTGGAAGAACATGTAATCTATTAAAAAAGAAATATTATCTACTATTTGTTATCTGGTGCATGCTTGAAAATTCAAATTCATTAAACTCAATGAAAAAATATGAAAACCTTGTAATAATGGAATATTCAATGAAAAAGTTCCTACATTTTTGTCACCTCTTCATATTCAACAAAATGAAAATTTTATCTCCATTTCATAATTGAAATATTTGGAAGAGAGATTAGTGGTAAAAATGATGGATTTTGCACAAATAAAAAAACTTGGTTATAAAAGATTATAAATTGGATTAACAGGAAAAATCATAATTGTTCCTTCTCATCTAGATAGAATTCATACAACCTTAGCTAGAGATATTTATGGTAATATGATAGTGGTAATTATGCTAAAAAGAAAATTGGAATACAAGAACACCTATTTGTCAAGAAATATTCGACCCAAAAAAGTGATGTCTACATTACATGAATTGTGAAACATGTCTTTGTACAAGAGCGAAAAAATCGTAATCAACTATGAATGGAAAATACATTTTGATCAAAGTAGGAAATATCATCAGAACTGTAGTCCAATAACTAGGGAATTAAGCTTACCAAATGTAGATAATGATCTAGATCCATAAACTAAAACACTAATACATGGTTATGCAGACGCCCACCTTATCCATGATCTCGATAAAAGGATAATACAAATTTCACCTTCTAAAGGGTTTCGTCCCCTAAGCAATTTTCAAGAAAAATTATCTGAAGAATGGAACTTCCCAACATATCTATTTGGATCAAGTTTCCCGATTAATGTTCTTAGTTGCTTTTTGTATCAAAAACTTGCACAATGGGAACCGTTTCACATGTCTCGTGATTTCCCAACACATATTACAAACATAATTTTTAAAGAAAATTTTATTGTGGTAAACCAGGTTTCCAACTCAACTTGGATTTATATTCACAAAGGAGAGTTAAAGGAGAAAAATAGTTTCTAAAGACATTAAAAATAAAATAAACCTTCACAAATTATTGAAATCACCAATTGCATATCAATGTTTAAGAAGAATTTTCACACTGTATTACTATTTTCAAAATTTATAAAAATATATATTTGCAATGATAAAACAACTTGGTCTACCGACTATCCTTTTCACATGCACTAGCATTGAGAATATTTGATAACCATTGATAAATTTATTAAAAATATAAAATACCGAATCTGTAAGAAATCAGGAAAACAACGTTTATGATGAATGCATTGAAACATTGATCAAAACTCAACCAATCATATGTAGTCAATATTATAGGAATGCAATCTCGTCACTACGTTCCCTGATAACAAAAAAAAATGAATTATTTGGTCAAGTGCAAGATTATGCTTTTATCACAAAATTCCATAGTAGAGGAAAATATCATGGTGATCGACTAATTTGTATTCAAAATCCACCAATATATCAACAATCTCTTTATGTCTATGTCGTAGGTTTCATTGATCAATATTTTACTTTTGATTCAACAATTTTTTCTACTCAAATGATTCAATTTCAAACTCATCAACACACAAAAATTTGCAAAAAACATAAAAATTCTCGTTGTAGATTTGGTTTCCCTATCCCACCAATTGATGAAACTTTAATCTTGCATTCTTTATGCAACGAAAACAATGATATGAAAAAAATGCAAAAAAAATGTCATTTCTTCTAGAGGACAAATCTTATTCAAAAAACATAACATTTTCCATATTTTTAGCCAATATTGGAATTGGAAAAAAAGAATACATGATGCTCTTACGATTTTTTATTACTTGAAAAATTGTACTACTCAAAAGAAATCCTTGCGATGTGCGGATAAATTCATTTTTAAAAAAAATCCCTTTGTTGTGGCAAGCACACACGAATATTATATTTATTTTAGATGTGTATGTTGTAACAATATATTGCAACTTTTATATGAAAAAAATGGGACGCTCCATGACAACTACATTAAATTTTTTTTGTAAAATTTCATATCTTGTAGAGAAAAAAAATTGAAACTATTCGTAAGATTTGAAAGACATCGCTAAATATGAAAAAAATGTCAAGTTGACCAAAATTCCACATTGCTTTGTCATTTCCTTTGTATTCAACTTCAAAAATAATTTTTATTGGGACTGCTCCAGGTGAAAAATAGGCATATGCTCTAAAAAGGCCTATGTTGTTATTAAAAGAACCCAATAGTTCTAAAGGTATTCTTTGCATGACATATGTTGATAGATATATTTCACATCTGGTTTTCCTTGTGCAATTTTTCATGGAACAATATGTTTCCTCTTACTCAATCATAAAAACAACATAAAATAAAATAATATGTCCATGTGTCATAACATTCATTCGATGCAATGAAAACATTGTTGAAAAATGTAACTAGGTTCAATCTTCATAATGACATGTATAATTGTGATTTATTTAATTCATGAAAATAAGAAAAATAAAATTATTATTTTAATGTCTTTCTCATGGGTTTCACGAGCAAGGAATTTAATTTTAGTGATGGCTCCCATTGTGAGCCTTTAGGATTTTTCATCTAGATATAAAAGTCAATTTGATTCCATGCCATGTATGAAGGACCCTTCCTGGGAATTTTATATGTTTATGTATGTCCTTAGATAGGTTAGAAAGACCTCCAAGACCAAGAAAAATTCACCTCCTTCAAGTTGAATTCAAAAGAATAATATAAATATCTAAAATAGACATCTCGGCTAACTATCATGTCATGTCAGCTTATTTTGATGGGAAACAACTATAAATTGTTTTATTCGTAATCATTTCATAGCAGAATTTTAGATATTAGTTATCATACAATCTGAAATGGCAAGTACAATAAGGAATTGTAAATACTAGAAAAGTAAAAAAAGGAAATATTAGAGTTCTTAAGGGTATTTTGGGATTTTTGTAAGGGAAAAAAAACTTTATACAAGATTTTTTTTGCAACAGGGAAGTAGAAGTGTGTTGAAGAAGTAAAGGTCGAAGGTAAGCATATTTTAGTAGAGAAAAAGAAGTATCATACCACAATAAAGGCTGAGGATAAGTCTGGTGTAGTATTAAAGGCCAAGGAGAAGCCTATTTGAGGAGTGGAATTCGAGGAGAAGTGCAGTTCTCCTAAGGAACCGAAGTGGAATAAGGACTAGTCAAAAAGGTCGAAGGTCAAAAGAAGAAGAAATCCAAGGTTGAAGAGGAAGATAAGAAGGAATAAGGAGCTGAAGGTTGACCATCATTGACAAAGAATCTTATTTCTTTTTCTTGGAGTGGAAACTAGGTGAAGGGTCTTGGTATTTGTATTCGTCAATTGGAATCTCTATAAGGAAGAGTTTGTTATGGTTTTCCTCTCAAGTGGGAGAGGTTTTGGCACTAACTAATAACCTATATTATGTGCCTCATGTTTCTTTATGTTTTATTCATTGGTATCGATTTTATGAATAAGAAAACTTAAAAACCTAGGTAAAAGAATATCCTAATCCAAAGAAGTAAAAAAAATCACAAGAAATTACTAATAGAAGAGAAAACACTTAGTTTCTATGCCCTATATCTTTGAACATAGTACCAGAGATAATATTACTAATTGAAGGAAGGGAATCTTATCAAGGAACACTGAAGGATCAAATCTCAAGGAAGGCATCAAAGCAAATATCATCTTGAATTCAAAGGAAGAATCATAACCCTAAATCAAAAAAGTCCACAAAGAAGTATTGGGATAATTATCAAGAAAAGAAGGCCAAAAACCTACATCTACTAAAGTTGAAGAGAATCTACGAATCAAGTTAAAGTGCTTTGAAAACTATTTATCCAAAGAAATATATATCAAAATGTGGTTTCATCTCACTCTTTGTGGGATCAAGGATCATTCTTGAAGAAATCTACCTTAATCAAGGAGAATTTTTCTATCCTCTATATCATCATAAACATCAAGGAAGTAGCAAGAAGGAGTATCCTATCAATTAAGTATATTTATGTCCACATATGAATCTATCAAAATGTATTTTTGCGAGGAAAACAACAAATTGGTTGGGGCTTCAAACTATCTTGCATGGAGGGAAAGGACAAATATTAATCTCATTAAAAATGATGTTTCGGAACATGTCAAAGGTTCTATCACTAAGCTAAGAAAGGAATATTCTCAAGCTCTTGCCAAGTATATGAAAGGGGAAGTTAGGGCTCAAGGTATTTTCATAGAATCCATCAACGATCCCCTCATCCCATATGTGTATAAACTCGAAACTTAAAAATAAATCTATGACAAACTAGTAGAGTTGTATTTATTAAGCACAATTGGAGAAGTCATGTCATTAAGGAAAGAACTCTACAAGATGAATATGTCAAGGTAATATTGAATAGCCTCATACTTTATGAGGATATCAAATATCTCAGATCCACTACAAGATCTAGGAGAGGTCATGTATGATAAAGAAATGACTATAGATGTATTAAATGCACTATCAAAGGAGTGCGGTAACATTACTTCAAGTATTTACGGGAAGAAAGAAGCTAATCCATTCCAACATCTAAGGTCACTAAGTAATATTGAAGAATATAGACTAAATTGAAAATATTATGTGGGAGAAGGTGAGTAAAATCAAGATTATAATGCAATGATAAAAATAAAGGGACAATTTGGAAGGCTCAGTGCATAGGAAAAGAAGAAGAACATGGCTAAAATACAATGTTATGGGTGTCAAGAATATGGATACTATAGGATATAATTTTATAATATGAAGAATGACAATAAAAAAATAGGAGGATAATAAGCCCACATCACCAAGGAAGTGGAGGAAGCTAGAAAGAAGAAATAAAAGAATGGGGAAGTAATATATATCCACTATTGAGATAGTATTCCTGGCATGAGTTTTCTTCAAATTTCTAATTCTTCTTAGATATGGCTATCATGATTCACTAAGTAAAATAATGAGATGCATCATGGCATCATGGAATAATTGAAAGTAAGAGCTCAACATATCATCATAGAAAGGAATGAAATATGGTTGGAATCTATGGAAGTCAAGTATATAGCTCTTTGGAATCTCATTTAAAACACAAGAGGTAACGTAATCTAGTATAAGGTTCATCGTACATCCGTCAAATGGAAACATCCGTTGATGGGGATACTATATATCCTCAAGATTCTCTAATGGAATATTCATTGAATGGTTCACCGATCATGAGGGGAAAAAAGTGTTTCATCAAGAATTCAAAATTTGTGGAATCCATGGGATGATGGTATGATGACATAAAAGTGAATCAGATCAAGGGATTGAAGCTCTTTCAATTGAGGAAGCTATTGCAATAATTTTGGATGAACCAAAGTAAAATGAGGTATGCATTATTATATTAAATATTAAAGAGTAATTCCATATGGTTGCAGGTAACATGGATCAATTGTATATCTTGATAGCATAATCAAAAGGAAGGATCTCCTCCCTCGAAGGAATGAAGGAATGCATGGGTAACACAATCACTAGATGAAATCAAAATAATATGTTATCCTATGATATATGAGGTGGTGCTGGTAGCAATTGAGGAACTCTGATTGTAAGCTCTTGGGAATGATATGTATCACAAAAGGAAGGAATATATTGTGGAATATGCAACCATGTTAAATTCAATCAACATCTGAAAGACAATGAATATTTGAATAGATATCTCCATGAAAGATATGAATACTATGATGGAATATAAAAAAGAAATAGACACTTGAAAATATATATCTTTGGGAGATATGTCGATATGTATGCAGGATTCTGATGCAAATTATAATATGCCACGATGAAAGAACATCACAAAGATAATGCTTATTTTATTGTTCATTTACTTTTGAAAAAATATCTATATGGATTTAAGTAGGGCTGCGAAGGGAAAATCTATGGATTTCTTCCACAACCGATACACATATAGTAGGATGAAAGATCCTTAAGTAAAAATGGCCTAAAGAAAGCAACATGGCATGAAGGAATGTCAGATATGGACTAATAGATCACTTTCTAATGATGGCATGGTTGACTCATGGATGAAAGTGATGCATGGTCAGTTCCATATGTAGAAGTCCCAAACATGAATACTCCTAGATAACGAAAAAAGGTTCATGACATTGTGAAGATGAGTTCTTCAAGGAGCTGGTTGTCCTATCATCTCCACCTAAGGAAAGGAACTATTCTAGGTCTGTAATTAAGAGGGAGCCTGGAAACACCTTTCTTACTTGCAAGAGACGTTGAAATTCCTAAGCCAAGAGGGATATTAGGTACATTCCTTCACTAGGAATGAGTACATTCATTTATTGGAATATATATGTCCTCCCTAATTAAGAGGGAGAGATAAACATGTCATTCTTGTCTTCACTTCGGAAGAAATAATGGAGGATTGGTTAAACATATAGAATTTGATGCTCTTTGATGATGTATTAGGGCATCCAAGATAAGAGTAGTAGTTGAGGATGGATATTATTTGAGGGCTTGGAATCCAAGATAAGATTAGTCATGGTGGAACACACCCTGAGAACCTCAGCGGGGTATGTTCCAAGAGAGAAAATGATGAGGGTGCCTATATATCATTGGTCTTGCGAGTATTGTGCTCAAATCTCATGGATAGATAGAGTAGTTAGTCGAGGAATTGCTATGTGACATTGCTAGTTGATATTATTCTATAAAGGTTGGTTACCTATCTGACTCTTATTATGAGAAATTTTTCAGATTGAGAATGACCAAGTACCATTATGAATACCTCCTTAGTTTAGAGGGAGTGTTGAAAAATGTAACTAGGTTCGGTCTTCATAATGACATGTGTAATTGTGATTTTAACATAGTTACTAATCAAACAGGAATTATTACCTCAAAACGGGAACTCTAACCAAAAAAACATAAAAAAACCATGAAAAAACAAGCCGAAAATCAAAAGTTGTATTCTGGAATAACCTTTTTTTTCCGAGGTAAATTTTCAACATTTTTTAAAAATGGATGAAAATGCCAATTTTTTTTGTGCAAAAAACACCCTGAAAATGAAAAGTTGTATTGTGGAATAACCTCTTTTTTTCTGGGTAAATTTTCAACATTTTTAAAAATAGACGTAATAGCCAAATTGTTTTGTCCAAAAAAGACCTCGAAAACAGAAAGTGTTGAAACAAAAATTTTAGAATAATAAAAAATTATATTAAAAATTAAAAAAAAAAGGAAAAAGAAAAAAAACATTTTAAAATAATAAAAAAAAAAAATTCATTTCACTTTTTTTTAATTAAAAAAAAAATTAGAATTATAAGATTAAAAAAAATTAATTAAAAAACAAATAAAAAACATTTTAAAAATTAAAATTTATAAATATATAAAAAGTAAAAAAATAAGAAAAAAAGGCAAAATGTAAATATAAATTAAAGAAACAAATTATAAAAAAATTAAATTAAATTAAATTAAATATACAAATTAAACTAAAAATAAAAATAAAAATTATTAAATTAAAAACAAAAGAATTTACATTTGAAAATAAAAAATTAAATTTAAAAAAAAATCAAATTTTAAAATATTAAAAAATTAAAAATCATATATATATATATATATATATATATATATATATATATATATATATATATATATATATATATATATATATATATATATATATAGATATAGATGATGATGATGATGATGCCCATTGAGACCAATCTTTGGTCTATCGGATCTAAAGAAAAGAGTTATTTAGTTTGATTTAAGATTTTTTTCCTATGCTCAAAAAGCCTGGAGAGAAGCCTCCCAAGCTCGCTATAACTTTGACATCTTAAAAGGCTAGGAAGGTCAGTATTGCAACAAATATTATGAAATTGAGCTCTAATATGGTTTTACGTGGGCACTCTAAGAGGAAGTGATTGTCATGCTGGATATTCATATTCTCACAGAGATGGAAAATCCTTTCCATCCATGGTGTTTTAGGAACTGTCCAACGACCTGTTTCACTATGGAGCTCATGAGAGTTCATTCTAATATTGACTATATTAATTTTGTTCTTTGAGCTAGTTAAAACAGAGAGATAATTTTGATCTTCTAGGGTGGGGTTGATGACCTCCTTATAATATCTTAATTTTATTTTAGCTGCTAGTTCTTTCTAACACCACATTTTTTCTTTGAACTTAGAAGTAACAAATTTTTTAATGTTATTAATGTGTTGCAATGCAACATTCTCATCGATCTCCCAATGGTTTACCCAGGCCCTTGTGTCTTTATACCAACCTCATTTAATCCTTAGGTGGTTTTCTATGGAAGTTAAAGCTAGCTTAGGAAGTCTATGGTCTCCTATGCTATTAAGCTTGTGCTTGTACAAAAAAAGCCTAGTCATAGCTAGGCTCTCGATAGGGGAAAGACCCACTTCTATAAGGAGAATAGGATAGGGTGTATTGCTTTTAATTTTAAGGTTATACATTATAAAATTCTTATGTATTTTCTCAATCTTTCTCCAAGATTCTCTAGAGATGCTGCAACCCCAAACCTCACATCCATATAAGATAATAGGAGTGATGAAAGTTTCAAAGAGGAACTTCTTTCTATCCCACATTACGAGGTTTATCATTTTACAATTATTTTCAAGACAAAAATAAGCATTCCACCCCCCGTTAATCCTTTTCTGAATGCTATAGTTCGAGTTGAGCTTGTGATGAATATCAATTCCTAGGTACTTGTAAGAAGACAATTCCTCCAATTTATTATTGTCATACATTAAATTAGCGTAAGTGTCCTTCTTGGATTTGATAATCATAACTTTTGTTTTTTCAATGTTAACAAACATACCTATGGTAGAGAAGAAATCCTTAAGAATTCTAAGTTTCTTATCAAGATTAGTTGGGCACCTTGCGAGAAGAACAATATCGTCATCATAGAGAATAGGATGATGACTATCCTAGCTAAGATCGTGCCAGCACATCCTGCTTCCTCTAAACAACCTTCTAGCTTGTCGATGTAAATTCCAAATAGGGTAGGGGAGAGGGGGCAACCTTGTTTAACTCCGATATTACACTTAATATCTTTCGACCACCCTTCATTGCTCTTTAACCTGGAAATTACATTCTCGTATAATCTTATAGTGGCTGCTCTTAGCTCAAAAGGAACATTTAGCTCTTCTAATCTATTCCATAGGTCGTTTCTAGGAACCGTATCGAAAGCCTTTCTAAATTCCACAAACCGAAAAAATAGATTGGATTGATCAATGCGGCATTCCTCCGCAATGATCCTAAGTGTAATGAGGTGGTTCGTTGTTGAGTGCTGCCTTCTAAAATGTGCTTGGCCTTTAGCCCACTTACCTTCACTTTCAAGCCAAATGCTCAACTTATTTTCCAAAATAATACGATATAACTTGGACAAGAGAGGGCTGATCATAATTGTCTAATAATTAGAGGGGTTATTTGTATCCCCACTTTTAAAAAAATGGATAATTAGGCTCTGAGTCCAAGGTTTAGGGAACCCTTGCTTGACCGCTTGGTTGAAAAGCTTGTGGATGTGGGGGATGAGGACAAGACCTCCAATTTTTAAGATTTCTACCTGATAACCTTCAATGTCTTTAGCTTTCCCATTTTCCAGGTGTTTAACCCCAAGATAAATGTCTTCTAATGAGAAAAATTCTTTCGTTGTGAGCAGGGTTTCAAAGTTATCCCTACCATTTGGAGATTAATAAAGATTTTTAAGATAGGAATTCCAGTCGTGTAAAGCAATTTTATTATTATCTTTAGTTTTCCTAGTTAGAATCTGCCTCCAGAATTTATTAGGAGCCACCTTAGAGAGGTGTAAGAGATTCTCTTGTCTTTTATGAATATATTGCCTTTTTTTCCTTTTAGTTAGGGCTTTGTAGATTTTTATCTTATCAATTTTGAGAGATTCGTCAACAACTTCCTTAATTTCTCTCCTCACACTTTTAAAATCTTTGTGATACCATGGGTTCGTTTTGCTATTTATTTTATTACTTGAGACTTCAATTTAGAACTTGTTAATAGAACATGAGAGGTTTGTAGTAAAATTATGATAGAGGTCATCTATGTTGTCTATACTAGATAAAGGAAGTGAATTAGTTTTTAATTCATTTAGAAACAAATCATTTTTATTTCTATCAAATATTAAATTCTTTTCACTATAAGGGTTATCTTCAATGAGACCTCTATGCATGAAAAAATTGAGAGTTATGAGTAAAGTCCTATGATCAGTGTCAGGCTTGTGGTCGTCTAATATGTAAAAATTTAGTATTTCATTGTATAAAGGGAGATCGGAAACAAAATAGTCTACCACGTTGATGCCAAGCCCATGAATGTAGGTCATCTAGCTAGAATTGGGTCACTTCTTTAGACCGTTGCAAATTATGAGATCTTGAGCACTACAGAGCTTGACTAGTTCTGACCCAAAAAAATTATCCCCGAGGTCTTCAGAGCTCCTTTTGTACCAGCTAGCCAGAGTAAGGTCTTTGTCTAACCAAAGAGGATTGGGGTTGGACTGATTGCTTAGAAGAATAGCTTGCTTGCTTGAAGTTTGAGCATTAAAGGCACCCATTAAAAGGATATTACCTTCATTCCTTAGACTAGAAATATCATTCTCTAAACCATTGTAAGGACTATTTTTATCTAGATTCTTTTTCTTATAGAAGTTAGAATTGATGGGGGTAAAATAACATATTTCTATGTAGGTATTTTTATCGTTAATGTGAATAATCTCAGTCCAACTATATTGGTTGTAAGGGTCATTTTTATAAATCCTAGCATGGGGGGAGATGTTCTTCTTAATGTAGCAAGCTATGCCCCCAACGCCTCTACGGGAGGATCTCTTGTTCCAAGTAGCCCGTAGTGCAAATCCATCTATGTTAGGCACCTTATATTCTTTGTGCTCCAAAGTTTCAACAAGCAATATAATATCAACATTATTTGAGATCCAACTTAGCTTTGAGCCTTTGTTCCATGGATATCCCCGACAGTTCCAAGAAAGAATTTGGAGCATGTTGAATTGCTATTTATTACTATATTTTTGGTTTCTATCTCAAATAACGACTTTTCTATTTCTGATTATTGCCCATTTTCCTTCCTTCCTAGCTTCTTTTACCTTTTGAACCTCCTCTCTTAATTCTTCTGGATCTTCTAGAATGAGATCTTCATTTATAAATATTTTCGTTCCTTTTAGACTTCAGGTTTTACTAAGTATGTCATACTTATGGTCAATAGAGCTCACCTTTGTTCGGATCAATCTTGCTTTATTCTCAGTTAATTTCCCTAACCTTGTTTCTTCTATGAGACATGTGGTCTCAATTTGTAATCTATTATGTAATTCTGTCTAGGCTATGGCTAAAGTATCACCATATACCTCCTCTTTCAAACCGAATATTATAAGGTTCAAGGCCCTTTTGTTACGCTCATGGTCTAATTCGATCAGTTTTTTCATTTCATCTTTAATTGGTTTGATATCTAATTTACCTGCCCCATTATTTAGGGTGAGACTGGTGATAACTTTTTCTTCTAGTTTTTTAATCATGTCCTTCATTTTAAGACTCTCTATATTATCAATATCTCCTTGCTGGGATGTTTGGTTCGTATCTTGGTTTTGTTTTTCTATGACCTGCAACCTAGTCTCCATTACCTCCATTTTATTCTCCAATAGTTCTATTTTATTTTCTACTTGTTTTTGGATCTTGTCTTCAAGAGATGTGAATTTGTTTTCCAGCGTGGCTTCTAACTGGGTTGTACCTTGGCTTCTCTTTCTTCTCTACGTTTCTTTATAGACTCTATATGCTCATAAAGGCTCTCTAGAATAACTATGCTAGGTCTACGTTTGGTAATCTTTGATAGTTGTGGTGAATTATTCATACTTGAGAATATATGAGCAGATATGTATTAGGAAAAGATAAGGAATGTGTGCACCTGAATATCAGCAAACAGGACAACAGACCTCAAGTGCCCAGGTCTGAAAATTTATTGAGAAAAAATCACTGTAGACCCAAGTATTAATCGATAAAATTCACCGCAAAATTTCACTGCAGATCAAGTATTAATCGAGAAAATTCACCACAGACCCAAGTATTAATCAAGAAAAAAATTCACCACAGACCCAAGTATTAATAGAGAAAATTCACCGCCCCGGATGCGAGTGTATCCCTGTGACATGATGGCTATCAATGGAGAGGTTAGCGCGTGGCGAGGCCACATGGCCGCCTGCACTCCAAATTTATGGCGCCTCGACTCCAATTACACCACAGCCCATCAACTGCAATGGAATTTACGCCGGTGGGGAAGACGAGGCCGTAAACGTTTCAATATGCCGTCCTTCAGCTCCAGGAGTTTATTCATCACCCCGACGCTTAAGATCTTTGCTCTGCTGCAGATCATTTCGCTCATTTCCATGAAGAATCACATTCCTCTAGTCTGCTCTGGCTGCCCTCCGGAAGCAAAGCTCCCTAGCTCTCGCACTGCGTTGGGCAGGCGCTGTCATCTGTATTGTTGTTTGGAGTTTCTCCCCGGTTTTCACCATTCTCACAGTCCATTTTGTTCATCGTTCCTTGGCTTCTCGTCGCCATCTCTTCCGCCTATCACCTTGCATCCTTCTCTCGCCTCTCAGAATTCTTCGCCCCGCTCGCACTTTTCTGGTGGGACGATGCCCAAGCTTAGGCATAGACTCAGGTGCCGCAAAGGAAGCACCCGAGCAAGGCCTTCCACTAGTCGCCACTCCCCCTCCATCAACTCTTCGACCTCCGCCTCTGATAGATCCCATGGCCGCACTCCTCGCACGATTAGCAGGCGCAGGCATGGGCATGGGCCTGATAGAAATCTACCCTCCCCTTCGCGTGCCAACCACGTCCCTTCGCCTCCACCTGGCCTTCGCAGTGCGGACTCATCTCATCTCGTCAACCCCTCCATGGTGTTGTTTCATCTTCATTGTCTTACCTCCCAGCCTCTAGTGGTGGCGACTATCTCTGTTACTTTTAAGGAACTCCCGCAGACTAGCTCTGACCCCCTGCCTCCTGCGCACCCTTCCATTCAGCACAGCCCCTCTGGATTCGATCAGGACACTCAAACAGGAAATCAGGAAATGTCACAGAAAGTTGGCGGTGGTAGCTCTTACAACACCCCGAAAGCAGGCGCCAGCAGCTCCTGCCCTCAACAAGTCAAAGACATGCTGACGGAGCGTGGCAAGGCGGGTGAAGCAGCAATTCCCCAAGAATTGGCAGCACGCAAGGATCTCGCTCTGGACGACGATGATGAAAGCTACGGATGCAAAATCGAAGAAGAGCCTCCCTCTAGCGACCATGGTATCTAGGGCACGCAGTTACTATTTTGTCATTTTGTTCAGAACTTTTGTCTCATTGGTGTTTTCAGGAGTCCTGGTCATTTGGCATGTCAAATTACTGTTACAGTCTTTTTTTTTTGTTCAAAGCTGGTTTCCTCATTTGAGGCAGCTCTCATACTCTTCTCAGGCTGGTTTCCCCTTGTGGGCAGCCCTTTTTTGCTATTTTGCTGAACTCTTGATGCCTCTGAAGGCACAATACTGTATGTACCATATGTTTCAGTAATAGAATCTAGACTTACTTAGAAAAAAAAATAGAGAAAATTCACTACAAAATTTTCACCGCAGACCCAAGTATTAATCGAGAAAATTCTCACCGCGTAATTTTCACCACAAACCCAAGTATTAATTGAGAAAATTCACCGTAAAATTTTCACCACAGACCTAAGTATTAATCACAAAAATTTTAAAAATAATTATAAATTATAAATGAAAAAATAAAATAAAATAAAAATATTAAATTATAAAAAATAAATTATATGTATATATTAAATTAAATTTAAAATTATCTATTCTACACCTTATTAAATAAATAAAAAATATTAAATTTTAATGAATAAATAAATAAATTTTCTTTTAAAAAAATTCAAAATAAACAAACACTTTTAAAATGAAAATTTAAAAAAGTTTAAGAATCAATTAAAAATGGAAAATGGAAAAATATAAATAAATAAAAAATATTAAATGAAAAAAATAAAAAAAACATATTAATTTAAAAAATAAAATGAATTTAAAATTTAAAAGTTAATTTAAATAAAAAATTAAATTTCATGTAATTAAAAAGAAACAAAAAATAACAAAATTTAAAAAAAAAAATATTAAATTTAAATAAGTTAGAAAAAAATCAACAAAATTTAATAAATTTTATTAAATTAAATTCTAAAAGTAATATTAAATTTAATAAAATTAAATTAAAATTAAAAAAAATTAAAAAATAAATTATGAGATATAATAAATAACAATAAAAATTAAAAATAATATATAAAAAATTAAAAAAAATATACAAATTTAATTAAAAAAAAAGGTTGAATTATGAACAAATTGTTTAATTGTGCTGCCCAAGCTGCGAGGACAGTTGGCCGCTAAGCGAGCGAGCAGGGGGCTACTTGCAACCTCCCCACTCATCCAACGGTCAGCCCCTATCGCCACATAGGTGGGAGGTCGATTCTGGGAATCGACCTCCCCAGTTCGATTCCGGAGTTCGATTCTGGGAATCGACCTCCCCAGTTCGATTCCGGGAATCGACCTCTCGAGGTTGATTCCAGGAATCGACCTCCCTTGGTTGATTTCGAGAATCACCCTCCCCAGGTCGATTCCCGGAATGGACCTCCCCAGGTCAATTCCAGGAATGGACCTCCCCAGGTCGATTCCTGGAATCGACATCCCAAGGTCGATTCCAGGAATCGACCTTCCAAGGTCGGTTCTATGAATCAACCTCCCCAGGTCGATTCCTCGAATTGACCTCCCCATGTCAATTCCCAGAATTGACCTCCCCACGTCGATTCCCATAATCGACCTTCCCAGGTCGATTCTCGGAATCGACCTCCCAAGTTCGATTCCTGGAATCGATCTCCCAAGGATGTTTCCGTGAATTGATCTCCCAAGGTCGATTCTTGGAATCGACTTCCCCAAGTCGATTCTTGGAATCGACCTCCCCAAGTAGATTCCTAGAATTGACCTTCCCAAGTCGATTCTCGGAATCGACCTCCTCATGTTGATTCCCAAAATCAACCTCCCCAGGTCGATTTCCGAAATCGACTTCCCAACGTCAATTTTGGGAATTGACCTACTCAAGACAATTCAAGGAATCAACCTCCCAGGACGATTCAGGGAATCGACCTCCTAGGACGATTCAGGGAATCGATCTCCCAGGACGATTCAGGGAATCGACCTCCCAGGACGATTCAGGGAATCGACCTCCCTGGGTCGATTCTGGGAATCGACCTAGGGAGGTCGATTATGGGAATCGACCACCGCAAGCCAATTCCAAGAATTGACCTAGGGAGGTCGATTCTGGGAATCGACCACCCCAGGTCAATTCCAACAATCGACCTCTTGCCGCCACCTGGGCAGTGCAATTAAATAAATTTTTTTAATTCGATTTATTTATTTATTTATGAAATTTTAATAATTCTTTGTGCTTTTAATAATTTTTTTTTTTGATTAATTATTATATTTCATATATTTTTTTTAAATTTAATTTAATATTTTATTCTAATTTTTTTAATTATTACTATTATTATTAAATTTAATATTTTTAGGTTTTTTTTTTTTTAATTTTTAATTTATTTATTAAATTTTTTTAAATTTTTATCTGAAAATGATTTTTTTTCTTAGTTTTATTTTAGTTTTTTTCATTTTTTAATTTTTAAATTGGTTTAAGTTTTAAAAACAATTAGATTTTTGGTTTTTTTAATCATTTGAAAATTCTTTTTTTTTTTTTTTTAAATGTTAATTTTAAAATTTTAAAATTTCTATTGCAATTTTCTTTTTAAATTTTTTTTTTTAATCTAATGTTTAATTATTTCAAAAAAAATATTTTTATTTTCTTATTCATTTTTTTAATTTTAATTAGTTTTTTTTTTTTGTATTTTAATTTTAATTGTTTTTAAATTTATATATATATATATATATATATATATATATATATATATATATATATATATATATTTCTTAGAAAAAATTATTTTTGATGTTTTTTTTTCAATTTTTGTTTTTTCCTTAAATTATATGTTTTTTTGAATTTTTCCTCATTTTTTTTTATTTAATATTCGAAATTTTTTGTTTTTTTGTTTATTTATTTATTTTTGTTTAAAATTTTTATTTTACAAGATAATTTTGTGTTTTTGTTACATTTTTATTGATTTTTTTACTATATATATATATATTATAATTGAGTTTTTTTTTCATGTTTTTCTTATTTTATTTTTATGTTTTATTACCAACATGAAAATTACAACTCTAAAAAAATGGTTGATGCTGCATCAACACTTTTCAAAATTAGGATGAAAATCACCACTCTAAAAAAAATGGTTGATGATCCATCAACACTTTTCAAAATTATCATGAAAATCACTAACATTTTGAAACAAATGTTCATACTTCATAAATAAAAAAATTGAAGTGTCAAAAATATGCCCAAAAAAAAAATTGGAGTGATTCTGCATCACCACTTTTCAAAATCAGGTGCTTTTTTTGCTACCTCAAAAAAGTAGGTACCATTTTAGTTACCTATTTGATTGATAACTATGTTTTTTATGTAATTGATCCAAATAATAATAAAAAAATTATTATTTTAATGCTTGTCTCATGGGTTTCATGAGCAAGGAATTTTATTTTAGTGATGTCTCCCATTTTGAGCCTTCAGGATTTGTCATCTAGCCATAAAAGTCAATTTGAGTCTATGTCATGTATGACGGACCCTTCTTAGGCATGTTATATATTTATATAATTCCTTAAATATTTTAGAAAGGCCTCCAATATGAGGATAATGTCACCTCCTTCAAGTTAGCTTCAGAATAATAATATAAATCTCTCAAATAGACATGTCGCTCACTATCATGTCACGTTGACTTATTTTTATGGGAAACAACTATAAGTAGATTTTTTCATTTTCATTTCAGAGAAATTTTTTTGAGATTCATTTATCATACATTCTGAAGTACGAAGTAGAACAAGGAAGCCTAAATACCACCAAAGTAAAATATGGGAAGAATGAAGTTCCTAACAGTATTTTGGGATCGTTTTAATGGAAGAAAACATCTATACAAGAAGTATGTTGCAACAATAAAGGAGAATTTTGTTGCAGGAGTAAAAGCGGAAGAGATGTGTATTACAATAGTGAAGAAGAACTTTTTTGCAACAATTATGGTTGAAGGTAAGTCTGTTGTAGTAGTAAAGGCTAAGGATAAGTTTTTTGTAGTAGTGGAAGTCGAGGAGAAGTGCAGTTATACTAAGAAGCCGAAGTGGAAGAAGGACCAGTCAAAAAGGATAAAGGTCTAAAGAAAAAGAAAGCCTAGGTTGATGAAAAATCCAATAAGGAAGAAGGAGTTGAAGGTTGAATATCATTAAATAAGGATCTTGTGTCTTGGTATTCTAGTGGAAAATACGTCAAGGGTCTTGGTCTTGGTATTCGCCAATTGGAATCTCTATATGGAAGAATATGTTTGGGTTTTCCTGTTAAGTGGGAGAGGTTTTGGCCCTGGATGATAGCATATATTTTGTGTCTCTTGTCTTTTTATTTCTTATGCATTGGTAGTTTTTTGATGAAGAAGAACACGAATAACCTATTTAAAAGAATATCCTAATATAAATAAGTAAAAAGCATTCATAAGAAATCACTAATAGAAGAGAAATCACTTAATTTATATGCCCTAAATTTCTCAACACACATGGACCCAAAAAAACATTATAGATAAAAAAATGATGCTTTACATCCCATATAGGGAGTTTGAGTACACATCAAAGAAAGATGAAGAAACATGGGTTGAAGCATAATTTTTGCGTAAACACATTATTGATGTCTTATAAAAACAATTTTCTCATTTAGTCACACCATGGAGTGATATTGAAATTGCTTCTATTACAATTTCACCCCAAAGTGAGGAGATATTTATGCTTCACTTTCCATTAGAAACTAACAATAGGGTTTTTTCTAATGAAATTCAGACATTCAAAAATATTTGCATGAGAAAATAGAATTAAAAAACACTCAAACTAAATATACAAAAAATAACAAATTCATTAAAATCCCTTTGCTTTGAACACATTGACATGCCATGAAATTATGGGGCAATTAAATCAAGAGCAACAATCGATAATAAAAAAAAATAGTCCTATGAAAAAATAATAGTCCCGATAAGTGTTTTTATTGGTTCATCACTACAAGTGCAAGTACAGGAAATACATTCACTGCACAAGAAATTTATCATGCACTTGTACATATTTATAACAAATACTTACAAAGTGACCGTTTGGAAAAAAAAGGTCTAGTACTTGCATTTACTTGCAAAGCTACATACATTGCACATGGTGTTTTAATCCATTAATATTTGCATGTCCCACTTTCACTATGTCACATGGTTACATTGGCTTTTAACACACTCGATATATTTAGCAAAGAATACGAACTAATTAAATTTATGTTGATAGATGAGGCTTCATTAATTTGGTCTCGATTGCTATATAACATTGTCAAGTGACTCCATGAAATTATGCATACTCCAGCTTCCCCGTTTGGGAACATTGACACAATATCCTATGGTGTCCTATGTCAAGAACAACCTACATGTTATTTTTAGATATTTTAACAACCACATCTTAAAGGAACTAGTGCTCCTTACAACATTTGGAAATAAAATCTGAAAACTTATGAACTAAGACAATTAATGCGACAAGACAATAAATAATCTGTATCCATCTTAAAGAGAATCAGGATATGTTCACATGCGGGTGATGGCATTACATTGTTGAACAAACATTGCTATAGATTGACACCAAATAATCCAACTTTTCCAGACCTATTTTATTTAGATGAGAATGTAGATTATCATAATGAAAGAATGTTGTTTGTCATTAATAAAGAGGAATTTATATCAAATTCATATGATAGAAAAATTTAATCAAAAAATATAAATCAAAATAAAAGGATCAAAATGCAATTCCCATCTTCTATTGTGCTCAAAGAAAATATGCTTGTTGAACGAATTGGCGGAAATTATAATATTCGGGATGGCTTGGTAACTGGTGCTAAAGGAATTTTTAGAGTATCAACAACATTTGACAATCACGCAGTCTGGTTTGAATTTTATGATCCAACTATTGGAACTATTCAACGATAAAAAATGGCACATCTGTACAAAGGTGGAATAATGTTTACATGGACATCTCTTACTAGAGTTTGTAGGAATAATGAATCAAACAAAAAAATTAGTTTTATAAGAGAAAGAATTCTTGTTCAACTGGCATGTGCATGAACTATACAGTGATCACAACGATTAATAATGGACAAATTGGCTTTTTAGCCAAAAGGAGTTAAGAAACATGGAATTTTTTATACTACACTTTCTGGTGTAAAAAATATTAAATGCTTATATTTGTTAAACAAATTGGGACATAGTGACTTTTCCCTCAATTACAGAGTTGCTATTGATCTAAATAGACTTAGAAAAATTGCCTCTTATGAACTTGAATATATCACATATCAATATAAAACAATTGGCAATTTGATAATATGTTCATTGAACACTAGTAGTTTGTCTTTGAATTTTGAATATATCATTGTTGACTATGACCTAAAGAGTGTTCATATTCTTTCTTTATAAGAAACAAAATAAAAATCACCTCCATATAATCCATTATTGTCAAGGAAATATGACTACATACATATATACCATTTACATGGAATTCTCACAAACTACATAAAACATATTGTGGTTGGGAATCATTTCACTTATACAAAATACCAAATTGAATCAACAATTGCATTATTGCATGTTGAAGAAAAAATGATTATAGTTGCAACTATATATTTATTGTACCAAATGCAAGTATTGCAAAAATAATTAATTTCATGAAATTGATATTAGAGAAAACATGAAAAAACAACCCAATTGTGCTTGTTGGTGATTTCAATTTGGACATGTTTCAATCTAGCCATCAACAAAATAAACTACTTCAAGTTTTGAAAAATAATGGCTTCAATTTTCATACAAAAAAACCAAAAACTCACTACAAAACCTTTCATCCAATACTTCTATATCTTTTTTGGATGAAAATTTCATCGAATACTTTTTCTTTCCACATATTTGATTCTTATTGGACAAATAAACATATAATTTGTATTACGATATCTTTGTTTTCACCTTCAATCATTTTGGAAATGTTGATATTATACAATTTCATTCTTGACTTGCCACAATATTTGACACATTTTCAAATGTTCACCTTTGACATATGCCTTGATTTGAAAACATTGAAAAAAAATCAAAACCAAAGAAATTTTGCACAACAAGAAACAATAAAAAAACAAAAACATGTAAATACCAAATGTTGGTCAGTCTTTGAACCATAAACATAATTTTTTTATGTTTCTCTTGTAAAACTATAAATTTTTATGTCATGGTTGGCATGCAATTTACACTTTTAATTTTCACTTTGTTGCATTTTGTTCCACATACTAAATATTATTATTTGATTTAGATTCTAGTTCATATTTCATTATTTCTTGTGAAACTTCTTTTGATTAAAAAAAATGTGGTCATATTAATTCTTAATAACACATTTGAAGAAATGAACTATATGTGTATTTGTCAATGAAATATATAAAACATTTTCTTTATTTTAACTTATCCACATTTACCACATAGCCACCAACAATGGTTAATAGTAATGTAAAAATATATATTAATGTATATATAAGTTTTCTTCATACACTTGTCTCAAACTTTATGACTTGCATTTTCATTTTCTGGCAACGATTGTTCTAGTCACTTTGAACAATATAATGGAAAAATCTAGCTCTAGCAAACAATTATTTAAAGAAAATATGGTTGAAAATGAGAATCTAAAAGGGTTAGGTTTGTGTTACACTGAATGTTTGTATATTCAGATGATATGTTTGCATTAAATCAATGTCAATTCTTTTGAAGAATATTCTTCTGAATTTGGATATAAAAGAACCAAAAAAATGGAACGAACATCCTCATAAATCATTGAAATATTTTTAGTAGCATATACAAATACTTTTGAAGGTGATATATTGGTTATTTATGGGCCAACACAAACTAAAATTCCTAAATCTCCTACAAAGGTGTTGATGGTCCATGCTGATTTGGTTTATAGTCATGGTCAACTAAATATCATAGTGAACATGAGAAACAATCTTATAGAGAATTTCGATAACATGTTTAATAGTGGAATCAATGTTCGAATTACATATTTTGTGATAATAAACAAGGGTATTATGAACGAGGAGACACAAAATGTTGCATAGTATTACATGAAAAAACAAGGGTTGAATCAATTGCACATGTTTGCAAACAACACAGACTCGATCCAGATACATCAGTACACAATATTTTTGTCTCAAGTGATACATATGCAGTTGATTTAATAGGAGCAATAGTAATATGCCACCACAAAATAAAAAGCAACTTGAACTCAATATAAAAGATGGTGAACTTGCAAAGGACAATGCAATTCTAAGTTTGTTACTAGAATAACTATATTTTCATTTTAAAAATAGAAGCTAATAGTTTACTTGAAACCGCATTGTTGTATCTTTGGTTTGCATTGTTATCAAGATAGAAATTATCTCATTATTTTTTGCACAGGATGCTTAACCAAAATATGTTTCTTGATTGACTACAGGTTCTATTCAATGATAGTCATAGTGAAATTTCGTCAAAATATAGTATGCATTAGCGTCAAAGAGGATTGGACTCTAATTTTTCAAAAGATAAATAGAAATGATGTGAAATGGAGTCAAAATTTAAGCTCTATATCAACAACTTTTCTTGAGCCATTGAATAATGAATTTGCAAGAGTGCATTTATTGTCTTTTGTAGTGTCAAGAACACAAGTATGTTTACTAATAGCTTTTTTGTTCAAGTAAAAATTGTATTCGAACATAACAATTCGATTTTTTTTGGAAAAAAAAAAAACAAATATCTGAGTGTTGAAAGCCATAAATGATTTGTCTCCTCCTTTTCATCGAAATTGCATCATATACAAAAACCTTGTTCATCCAAAAATATGTAAATGAAAAATCTGTAAATATGACACATCATTTAACTATGAGCATAGTGTTGAATGCACATTGAAAACAAATAATTGAAAAATTGATTATATGTTGCAGATGGCACAACTAAAAGAACATTTCCTAGTTTTTCTTGAGACAAGCTTTCAAGAATGCATGCAAATAATATCAATTACATTTTTCAAGTTAAGAGAAATTTTTATTCGAGGTGTTTTTACTTTAACGGTTATCAACATTATTGTTAAGATAAAAGAGTTGTGACCAAAAAAAAAAATATTGTTTCGTACATCAAGTGTATACATTTTTCAAGTTAAGTATTGTTTCTATTTCCATTTTTTTTCTTTATTGCACCAAATCATAATTCACAAATACTTGCATAATTATATATATATATATATGTGTGTGTGTGTGTGTGTGTGTGTGTGTGTGTGTGTGTGTGTGTGTATACACACACACACACACACACACACACACATATATATATATATATATTGCAGGTTGCAAAATTACAAAAGTCAAAAAACATTTAGTCGAGTACTTTTTAGATATTTTATACAATACCTCAATCAAGAAAATTTTATTTTTATTATATATAACTAGTTCTTGTTTCCCTTTTTCAATGTTAGTTCAGTCTCATTTAGCCATGAATTCAAGGAAAAAACTACAATTTCCATCAATACACTAATAAAAAACTTATGTCAGGTAATCATTTTAAAACAAAGTTACAGAGTGTAACATAAAATGTATAATTTCTCTCTAACTACCTGCTTTACTCTTCCAATATTCCAAATGAATCAATGAAATGAGGTCAATGACGATCCAAAGCACATGCCATACACTTCAACCGTGTAGTGATCGAGGGAGTAGAAAAGCATAGATTTATGGATAAAGATGTACGTGTGGATAAAGATGTATGTGTGTTTTAGCAACCTATTACCTATTATTTAATATTTTTTGGATGTTTTATGAAATACAGTTTGAGCACACTAATATGCCATTTCATGTACTTAGAATAGAATTATTATGCATCCACATAATCTTGGTACAATTAATAATGCACTCATTTATGAAGCTAAAACTAGTCTGCATGTATTCCACATTTTAATATTTTAATGTTAATATGATAATTAATCTCATAATGGATAATTTTCCCTATAATTTTGTGCTTTTCAATACTAATATTTGTTATATCATGTTATTTTTCAAATAATTCATTTTAGTATCTTTCTTATGGGTTTTGTATTATTTTATATTCTTCTTGCAGAATGGTACAAGTTGCTACACTAGCTCACTGAGCCATAAAATACAAAAACAAGAATAATGTGGAACTCATTTCTCTGTAAACCATCAATTCATAAATAGCATGTTTAACTGTCTCTTTTTCTTTACATTCATACTATGGGTATTTTTTTCATAATACGAATTATGATATATTAATTTTTTTACTAGGATCCTACAAGGTTTCCCTATATGCTTCGGCTCGATATTGATACCTAGTGAAATATAACTATTATTGTTGTAATACAACAATAAAAAAGAAAATATGCTTGTTGGAATTATGACTAATGTGTTGTCCTTAATGGAAAAATACTTGATGAGTTGTCTTTTGATGGAAACCTACTTGATGAAGATGTTAGAATGATGATAACATAATATTTCTACAAGCTAGTACACATGTGAAAAAAAATTTGGACAAAGGCATGGCATTGTAGAGAGGGAGGAATGATGAAAGTGATGTTTTTAGAAATGCACGTGAGTTCTGTGAAGCAAAGTCGCATACACACACGAGTATGGAAAAGAGGAATCACGTACATTTCCCACACTATGGTATCCTAAAAACCATGGGTATACCGTGGTATTAGCCCATAGTAATGATCACGTCAACGAATATTTTATCCCGTCTAGGAATACCATCAACCTTACTATGGATTTGACCTGTTGTATTTGCTAAGGCCTACATTATATAAGGAGACGTATATTAATGTTTTTAGGGTGCAAGTGATGGGTTTTTTATGATTAGTTTGATTTGAAGAAAGTGTGCATTTGATGGGTTATTGATGAATTGTTTGATATGAAATAAATGTGCACAGAGGAGTATGATGATGGATTATATCCAATATATCTGAAATGACTATACATTGATAATTTACGTATGGATTAGTTTGGATTGTGATATTCATGATTGTCACATTTTTTATTATATATGACGATATGTGGGTTATTTTCTGAAGGTATGATGTGAAACGAAGGTATAATTCAATAATTGCTTATATGTATGCAGGATTGATAACTAAAATGCACGTGCATATGCAGGTTTTATTCTGGTAAGTTTTGTGTCGATTCTTCATTATAGACAGATGTGTACACATGTTTTATTCTTGAAAAGAGCATATACACATGGAAGAGGTTTGTGGGAAGCACATATATATGTTAGGAATTTTCATAATATGATATCTGATTAGTATAATCATTATTGTTGAGTTTTTACTATCTTTCAATGAAGTCTTACTTTGTGATGTTTGTTTAACTTTGAAGATTGTAGTTGAATTGATTATGGATTGATATATTGCAGAGTGATGATGATTCTAGTTGTATCTGATTCAATATCTATGATGGTTGTGTGATTATTTTAGAATTATTCAGTGGTTCAATTTGTAACTTAGTTTTATTTCCGAATAATAGAGATTCAGTTTCAAGATTTAGTGTTTTGAGAACTGTACTGAGGCTTCAATGAAGTTGTGTATACATGAAAGTATGTTAAATAATAGTAGCGTATATATTCTGACATTTTTTTTATCAGGGTTTTCACTTGGTTCAGTGTTTTGATTCAGTTTTCATATTTGGTATTGGGCCTGAATGATGATAGTGGGTCTAGTAAGAAAATCTGATGAAAAGTGGCCTACAAGTTGTGATGTTTTGAATCAGGTGGATCCACTATAAAAATTTATCAAACATGGCCGACAGTGGTGCTGAGGGTTAGAGCCTTCAGTGAAGGAGGTTGAAGCCTCCTTCTAATGGTAGCTGGTAAATAAAATTAGGGGGTAGGAGCTTCCTTCCGGTGCGTGCATGTAAACGAGATCAGCGGGTTGGAGCTCCCTTCAAGTTGGTGTTGGAAAATGAGAGAAGGTTGTGGCCTTTTGAAGTTGGATCCCTGTGTGTTGGTATACTCGTCTGAGTTAGTACAATGTTATAAGAAGTGTTTATTTATAATAAAAATAATACAGAGACAACAACATCGATGGTTTTCTCCCACATTGGATTTCCACCTAAAAAATCTTGGTGTTCATGTGTGTTGCTTATGTTTGATGGTTTATTCTTTCCTTACTACACATGATTACTATTTAATTCATTCCTAATGAAGTACTGATACACTTTTTCATGTTAAATAGATGATGAATTAATTTAAAAGTTAGTTAACTAGATATACTCTAGTTGTCCCCTTAATATTCATGTACATATGAAGGTTTACTTCATTAAAGTCACGTGAATAAATTTGAATAATAAAATAAAATTTTGAGTGAGTTTTTTAAATAGTGATTCACCCCCCACACCACCCCCCCCCCCTCCACCAGTATTTTTCCCAACAATTAGTATGATAGTAGGTCCTTCAGAAGAAGCTTGATCGCTTGAAGAAGATATGCCAAGATGATGGGAATGAAGAAGATAACTCAAAGAAATATTTCAAAATCTTGTGGTAGTGACATTGATATATCAGATATAGTGACAGCCATAGATATCAGTAAATTTTCAATTTTGGGAGCACCTCATTTTTTATTCAAAAAGTAAAGAAGATGGTAAATTTTTTTATAAGGTATAGGTTCCTATTCAAATTGTCATCCATTTTCTTTTCTTTGCAACAATTATAATAGTGAAGATGACAGTGAATCAAATGGTCTTGCATTCATGGGTAAAAGTGAAATTGAGCACTATCTGGAGCAGTTAGAGTAAAAAGTGATGCCTCTAGAAGTAAAATATCAATGAAATATATAAACAATGGTCGATGCAGATATGCCTATGTTAGGAAAATATAATTATCAATAATGGGAATAAAATAAGAGGCCTGATCTAATGAACCATGATGTTTTGTGTTTGGTATGCAATGGCTACAACGAGGTTCCCCCATCAGACGAGGAAGTTCAAAATAACAATAAAGCATTGTGTGGCATATTTTTTAGCATATTTGATTCAATATTAAATAAATTTATGCATTATACAACTGCAAATCAAGTATGGGATAATCTACCAGTAATCCATGAAGAAAATCCAAATGGACATTTCTCATAACGAAAACTACTAGGTAATCCTATCCCTAACAATGTGTGAAATAATGAATATTATGATAAAACAAATTTTATGATTTGATATGAGGTTACTGATTCAGAAGACGATGGGTTCGAAGAAATTTATGATCTTAGGAAAAAAATTGAACTTGCTTGGAAAAATATTGTTAATCTTAAAGGTAAGTTGTAGGCATATTATAACAAGCATCATATTAAGTCAATAAATTTTATTGTGGAATCTAACCAACATTGCGAAGGTCTTAAAGATGAGATCGTATCTCTAAATGAAGATCTTGAAAAATCGAATAAGCGGAATGAAGAAGTACTTCAATCATTTGAAGAACAAGAAAATGTGATGAAAGAATATATTCTCAAATTAAAGGAGCAAGTAGATGAAGGAAGAAGTGTTGAAGAAGGTAAGAAGAAGCAGTATCTAGAAAAAGAAAAGCAATATCAAAGAATGGAGGTTGAGGTAACCATTTAAAAAGGTAAACTAGAAGAAAAAGATAAGCATTTGAGATTTTAGGATAGTAATAACATTATGGATAATATTCATAGTAGTCAAAGGTCTCTTGCTATTAAATATGCTCTTGGTTTTCAAGAAAATTTTAGAGGAGAATCTAGTCCACAAGCTAGTGCTAGAATCAAAAGGATAACAATGTAAAACCTGAAGTGTTTAACAAAGAGACAAGAATCCATCCTGATCAACAACCAAGGATCATGAATCCTCAAACAAAATCATTTTCTCATAACTATAGAAGTGTCAATCCATTCTCTCCTTTGAAAAATAATGTTGAATGTTTTACATGTCATAATTATGGACATGTTGCAGCCAATTGCAAAAGTAGATTGTTTCAGTCTTAGGAAAATAGTTTCTCAACTAGCAGACCATCAACTCCCAGGCACTTAGGTTTTGTTAAGGGAAATTACTTTTCTTGCAACATATTTGGTCACAAATCTATTGATTTCAATAGAAAGAAAATGAGACAAAAAAATTATGATTATTATGCTCCCTTTTCTACACTTATCAGATGTTATACACATGGTTGGCAATGTAATCAATCACTCACAATAGAAAACATGGAAAGAAATCAGATAAGAATATTGATGACAAAAGGACTAAAGAATATGGATCCACCAACATTTATCTTAACAAGAAGAAAGAAGAAGAAAAAATAAGATATGATCTTGCCCTCTTCTCATTTGAAAATGAAGATGAATGGTACATAGATGGTCGATTTTACCATCACATGACTAGAGATAAGAGTAATATGGTGTCTCTCAGGAAAAACCAAGATGGTAATATTGTTCTTTAATATAGCGCTCCAACAAAAGTTATAGGAAAAGGTAGAGCCAAAATTAATTAAAATAGAGGAGAAGTTGATACTTTGTTAGGTAAAGGGCTAAAGAAAAATATTCTAAGTGTAGGTCAAATGGAAGATAAGGGAAATGTAAATGTGTTTACTTCAACCAAATGCAAATTCATAGATGAAGAATCTGGAAAGGTCATAGAAAGAGGATATAGAAATCTAGAAAAATTATATGTGTTTAAATATTTGAATTCTTGCAAGTATGAGGATGATTCACAATCATAGTAAAAGAAGATGGTGCCCACTTTAGTTGATTAATTCTTGAAGTGATTGCAAAAGTGATGTAAGATACGTAATCTCATGAGAGTATAAAATATTATCAGGTCCTCATTATGAGTGATGTATAATCTGATGGGAAGCAATACATATGTTATCTTGATTATTTTTCCCATGGTTCTTTTTATATTCATGTTAGTTATATTATTGGCAATGCATCTGGTGTAGTAATAGTGAAAAGGTACAGAGAGTATATTCCCATGGGATTTGTATTCATGAAGTTTTATTTATGTATGTGGATACTATAAAAGAAAATCGTGTATATACATGAGTTCTTATGTATAAAATCACATATGTTTCTTTATGATGAAGAAATAGTGGGAAAAACTCAGGGAAAGGCTCTGATATGTTTCATACTTTTATTATTTCAATTTCTTGTTCTGATCTTGATGGTTATAGTATGTTGATGCTATTTAGAAGTGGTTTTAGATTTTATGATTTGTTTATGCTTGGATGCATAATTGATCGATGAATTTATTTTTATGACCTTACTAATGGATGAGTTGATGTGATCAGACTTGAAAATAAATAGTTGGCACAGGTTAAGGGGGAGCATTCTCTATGCTTCTAATAATTAATTGTTGGAATTATGTTGGCTTAAGAATTCCTTGGTACATAATGATGCTTAAAATTGGTGAACTACTGAAGATAATGATGTTGGTGATGTTTTTGAATGATGATGCATGAGTTGCTAATTAAGGATGACACTTATTAGATGTGGAATGATATAAAACTCTCTAGTGATGATGTATCTATATACGATATGTTGGGGATTGTTGTTGTTAGTATGAATGTTTCGTCGTAAAATATCACTTTAGCTACGCATACCAAGTAGCCCTAACATCAATAATGGCTGCAAAATATCTTTAAGCTTGCTGCATAAAGTTAGATCTAAGCACAAAATACATTAAGAAAATAAAATGTAAAACGGCTCCATGCATCCAATGGACAAGACAAGAAAAATATATTTAAAAAGAATATTATATTATATTAAAGAATGGGGCACCTGAGAGGAAAACAAGAAAGGTGTTTTCTGGTTCTCCTCAGTGGGATGGGTTCTTGGAAGTCCTCAGCGTTTCAGATCCAACATTTCTCTCTCTTATGGATATGGAAAGGCAAACATGGAACTCAATGGGAGTTCACAAAACAAAATGGAAAATGGCGACCAAGAGAAGATCCAGAGTGATCTAATGCAATGGAGGTCATTAATGAATGGGGATAAACCTTCTATTTATAACAAAATATTGGGGTGTTCTAGAACTCGGTGTATGAATAAAATATTATGAAGCAAGTTCTAGAATCACCCTTTAGGAATATTTTATTATATTTGTTGGAGGGAAAAGGATTTTTGACTTGGGTCAATTCCTTTATTTAGAAATAATAAATAAATAAATGATTTATTTATTATTTTAGGGCAATGATGGGAATATAATTAAATAAATAATGGTTGATTTAATTATTTAAAAATGATTTAGTCAAATTTAACTAGAAATAGTATTTAAATAGTGATTTAAATAACTTATTTTTAGGAAATAATCAAATAAATAATGATTTATTTAATTAACTTCCTTGTTTTGGGTTAAATGTGACCAGGAAATATATGCAAATGTTATTTTTCATGGTGAAAGAAATTTTACTTAGGGTAAAATTGGTCTTACATGGTGTACTTGGGTTCATCTAATGGTAATAGGTTAGATGACCAAAAAATGTTGTAACAGATTGCCCCCCAATGTACGAGTGTCAGGAGAAAATCACATGACCGAAGTACGTTGTAAGAACTCAATCACTAAGTAGTAAGAGGGAAGTGAGAGAGAGGAATGTAACGTAGTCTAAAGTGTGAAAGGACTGGACCCTGAGGAGACGAGACTTACAGGTGCAACAAGTCTCTAGTTTATGAGGTGGTACCTTTGTTAAAGGTGGTAGGGGAGGCATACCTATGCCCGCCGAGACAATAGTATACACAAGAAGGTGCCTGGAAAACGACAAAACGCAATAGTAAAACCAGTGTTGGCCTAAACATGAGCCAGATAACTAGAATGATGAATCCCACATACATGTCATGCCTGGAAGAAACATCAGGACTTATACAATAAGATTTGAGTACATGAGATATAAATACGCCCAAATGCCCCCTACACGCGGGGAAGGGCTCACAAAATCTGACTGATACATGCAAATCGAAGAGGTGCTGCAAGCGGTTGAGGCTAATATCATCAAATGAGAGGAGCTGTATCAAGGGCGGAAATGAAGAAATCATCCGGGCATGTGGGGGGCTACCTGCAGGGCCACCCCCTCATGAGGTTTGAGACATCTCACACACGCCCGGGAATCACCAATAGCTGCTGCTACATCACTAGACCATCAAGTGTATAGATCACGATCATGATGAAAAGAGCTCAAACCAAGGTACATTGCCCCCTAGACATGGCTTCTGGAATAAATGAGCTGATGTCGACAGAAGTAGGTCCGCCATAGGTGAGGCAATAAGGGAACCCCAACTAAGGCACAAGGGAAAATAGTAGAGCGACGAACAGATAGACACTAATGATGATGATGGAATGAGGGATACTGAGTAGCGGATGGACGACTTCCCTTGTTAGAGCACAAAGGGCATGAATGGCTTGGCAGCAACTGACATAATATCATGAGGGATGGGGGACAGTGGGACTGCAGGCCATAATGTGCGACATGAGAGAGGGACCAAGCAATGAAGGATGGAGGGCTATAACGGGATATAAAGGGACTCGAGATAGATTCCATGAATGCGATGATGACTCAACTCGGATGCTCTAAACAAGGGTGACTCGATGGTGCTGCCACACAATAAAGGTCCAATGGGGGACCATAATAACATGAGTACAATAGGGTATCTCATGATGAAAATCAACACGAACAAGGACAAGTAAGAAGGCAAAGTGGTGCCCCCAGTACAAGTG
The DNA here is from genome assembly GCA_034641835.2 of Pinus albicaulis. Taxonomy (NCBI): domain Eukaryota; kingdom Viridiplantae; phylum Streptophyta; class Pinopsida; order Pinales; family Pinaceae; genus Pinus; species Pinus albicaulis. Next base: position 530,058,106 of record CM076584.1, on the reverse strand, counting down.
TTATAAGTGAGGAAATGCGATTTGGAGGAGATGTGAATAGACACGTCATGGACGCAATGGGTCCTAGTGAAGTATCAAGGGACTAAAAATTAACAGGTTCCTAGAGCTCATGAACAGGCCAGGTCGCATTTGTTGGGGTTTGTGCTATGGCCTGGGTAGCAGGTACTGGGCAGAAAACTGCGACCTATCCCAGAAAATGACCTGAAAAGTGCGACCTGTCAGAGAAAGGGGGTTTCAGTGCTATTTTTGGCTGAGATCTGGGATTTGTATGGTTGAGGGGCCTAGGTGCCCCCAAGCATGTTGTGGTCATGCCAAAATGTATTAAGGGGAATCTAAACACATTTTAATGATGTGATGCGCCATTTTTTTGTGTTATGGTTATGCAGTATGAGAAAGGAAATGGAGGATTACCAATCTCTTTTAGTACTGCATATATGAATCAAATGGACTTTAAGTTTTTGGGTTGGCATACTTGGTGTCACTATCCCAAAGAGAGGATTTGGAGATAATGAACTGATGCTCTTCTGGAAAACCTATAGGTTGGTCAACTACAATGTCTAAGAGACTGGGTTGTGGATGGAAAATGAAGGAACGATAAGGGGTATCATCTCGAGAGTGATCTGAAGTGATATGGGACTCTAGAGGTTCTTCTAAATGTGGAAGAATAATGGTACTAGTGTTGACATGACCAGATACACTAGGAGAGTTGTGGAGAATTAATTCTCCTGGTCTCTCAAATATGGGTGCCCCCTTACCCAAACATTGGGTTGCAATATAATGGCCACAAGATGTATGCGGTTCAAATGCATGGTTTCGATGTAAGGGAAAATAGAGAAATTCAGGGGAGATGATTCCTGCATAATGTCATCATCGTGATAGAAGATGGGGTGACTAGTGGAAGAAATACCACCTGACGTAGCGAAGCTACCTAACTCATCATCATGATGAGAGAGGTTCATATGCGCATTGTCACAAGTGGTGACCGACGAGTAAGCAGATAAAGGATCTACCGATGTTGAGCCCAAGGTGATCGCTAAAGGAAGGTCAAGCGAAACAATAGGTGAGGATTCAGAGGGAATGTTCCCCAAGGGTCTCATGGATGATGATAGGTAGAAAATGGGGGACGAAGGCTCTGCCATCTTGACATCAGGAGGGGGAATGTCAATGGGAGCAGTCATGTCTGGTAGTTCTACCAAAGAAAAATGCGCAAATAGGTGAGAGGTGGACTCGTTGCGCTTGGCCTCGAATTGGCAGACCGCGGCTAGAGAGGAGCGGAAGTCTTCGAGGTGGGGAAAAAGGTGGGTGTAATGGCCATGGAGATCACACAAAGCACAGGGGTGGTTGGTGTGAATAGTCTTGGGGTTCTTGGTCGCAGTTGCAGAAGGAGAAAAGGCTTCGGGGACCGTGGACTTAGGGAACGCAATAGTAACCATGGGCTTGAGATGAGGAAATTCAAGACAGGTATGGGTGGCATGGCCGACAACATCACACAAGGCACACTGGATGGTATGCTTTGGAGGCCGAGGAGGGGCAGGGTTTGTCGGGGCAGCCTTGGCCTCTGATGCCCCCTTGCAATTTTTTCCGTGCTTACCCGAAGCGGTCGCAATAGGAGGTGGTTCCTGTTGAGGTGACTAAGGTACTGTTGCAGTGGGAGAAATCATGGGGACCGGTGGAACCGGGGTCAAAGAAGGATATGGTTTGGGTTGACCAGGCGGGGTAGTGGCTGGAGGGTCAAGGTACCAGATGGGTATGCTCAGGGTCAAATTGGGGAGGGAGAAGGTGGCCATGATGGGAACCGAAGAGACTCCGGGAGGAGTAGCAAGGAAAGGTATCTGACCAGTGGGGTAGTGGCCAGGAGGGATAGCTCCAAGATGGTTGAGACTTGGTGGAACCGACCCAGGAAGATAGAGGGGAGCATGGGTGCTAGCTATAGGAGAAGGGCCAACAGGAAGAGGTTTGGCTGGCTGAGGCAAAGGGCTAGGAGTAGGTGTCGGCAGGCGAGGTTGAGGTTGAGGTTGCTGACTAGCCGAAGCGAGCCGTTTAAGGTCAGCCCAAGACGATTGCATCATGCAAACATTCACTAAGCTAGGATCAGAGACACGAGGGGGAGGAAGACCAAGGAAGGTTCCAAGCAAGGAGGAGACTTTGTAGACGCTGGGGGAAACACTGGTCAAATAATCAACGGTTTGCTTATTGGTGACAAAAGAGATGGTGGACTCAGGGGAAGTTTGAGAGTTAGGTTCATGGTACATCAACTATTCGATGGTGACAATATTTCCATTATGTGGGAAAAACATCTTGCGGTGGACGACGGATGGGACGACAGACATGGAATAGGTGTAACTATGCCATAAAAGAATGTTATAATCAAGAGGGGCGTCGATAACTTCAACGTCGACACAAACAGTCTTGCCCGGAAGGGTGATAAGACAGTTACGGAAGAGGCCAATGGGCTGGGAGGCATGGCCATCCCACGCATGAAGGGTGATTATGGAAGGGGCCAGCTCAGGAGATCCGAGTTGTTTCCAAATCGAAGCGGACATTACATAGGTGGATGCCCTCTCATCAATGTTGCACCACGAAATGTTAGCGTTCCAGATTTTGATTGAGATTTGGAAAGCTACGAAAGCAGGAAGAGGAGGAGACTCTGACTGATGGGCATCAAAAACAATCAATTGGTCATCTACTGGATCTACAGCGCCCAGGGCTGATAGTAGAGCTTTTCTTTGGAAGGGGCACGACTGGAGGAGTTCCAACGTTGAAATGGCAACAGGAGATTGGGCCAACTCATCTACTATGATAAACGAATGGGAAACTTGGTTAGAAGCAGCATTTCGGTGTAATGGTCCCTTAGGAATCTTGGTATGAACCTCGGCGTTGGGTAGAGGGATATGCAAGGCACCATTAGTTGTCAAAAGAGGTTCTGTAGAACCTAAAGAAGGTGACTCAGAGATAGATGGAGCGGGAGGCTGGGAGTGCGGACGGGACTGAGTGTGAAGGTTAAGGTCGACGGGTATAGGTTGGTCAGAGTTCATCATGAGGATTTGGTAATCGGAGGTACCAGATGGAGGAGGTTGAGTGGTTACCGGTCCGTGAAGTGGTTGGGTAGCCACGAAGCGTTTCTGTGAGAAAGGATTGGTTGCGCTCTGCTGTGCATACACCTGGCCCTGAGGGGGTAGTGGCTTCTATTGCGGGGGTTGAGAAGACAAGGGAGGTGGGGGTGCTAATGCTGGAGGAGTTGGAGCACTAGGCTGTGGAGATGGATGATAATGTGGTTGGGTAACAGTGTGGTAAATAGGGGGTTGGAAAAAAAGAGGAGGCATGCCGGATCCTGGATGCGTGCTACTGGGAGGGGGAGAAGTGCAGGAAGTGGTGTCCCCTCCACCAGGAAAACCATAGCTCATGGGAGGTTGAGCGGAAGGATGAGAGAGAGCTCCAATGATACTGTTGGTGGTATGAGGTGCCCCCGGTGCATTTTCATTACCGGGTCTGGGGAGATCAGGTAGAACAATATAAACATAACCTTTCTGAGTGTAGATCAGGTCATATTTTAACGCCATTTGGAGGGCAGCTTCTTCGGTTTGAGGAAAATGCGATGCAACATCTTTCCCGATAGGTGGCAAGAGAGATCTAAGGAACCAGTCCATGTATACAAGGTCTTCAAAGGTAGGATATTGACATAGGCTCTTTCTTCTCCGCCATTCCTAGATATGATCGGACAAGCGGGTCACGGATGATTGACGGAAAGAAGTCAAAAGTTCGATACCAGTGTCATAACAAAGGGGAAGCTGGAAGTAAGATAAAAAAGCCCGAGTAAGAGTCGCAAAGGTGGTATGAGAGGAAGTGGGATGATGAACATACCACTTAGAAGCTTTGCCTGTAAGCATGCGTTGGAACAATCTAAGACGGATGGAATCATCAGTAATGGAATGGGAGGGACACCACATGTGGAAAGATCGGATATGGTTGGAGGGATGCTCTCCAGCAAGGCCTTCAAACTTGTGAATGTCAGAGGGGAGCTTGGTTGGCATAGTAGGCCAACTAACATCGTGGCAGATAGGATCATTGATTAACTGATTGAAATTGGGAAGACTGAGGCCTGCGATGAAGGGGAGCAAGGGAGCAGTCGAGGGAGTGCCTATGGCAGTGCTGCTAGTAATAGTCCCAGCATTAGGGCCGGGATTGCCACTAGCGTTAGGCCCTAGACCAGACATGGTGAAGGTAACAGGGAGAGCCAAAAGTAGGGGGAGGAACCAAAGAATTAGAAAGTGAGTCAGAGTGCGGACTCGGGGGAGGGATAACTTGACGATGATGGGAAGGAGGAAGTCGACCATCCGGAAACTGAGGGTGAAGGCCAAGAAGTCTCTGGGATAAACCACTTGCAATGATGATGGGAAGAAGAAGATCCGATAAAGGTAGCGAGGTGCAAGATCAAGTGAGGTCAAGGTCGAAACAAGGGCAGAGAGGTGTGGTGTCAATTGATTTTAAAGTATGTGTCAGGCGGTGTTAACCAGGATCTTTTTCACTTAGGGCGGTGTGTGGTGTGCGTTAATTTTAATTTTTAAACCCGGACATTTTTAGAGTAAAAGAAAAAGTGTGCTGTGTAACTGAAAATAAATCTACGGTAAATAAAACGGAAATAACGGAAAATTAATGGCTAACAATGCATCAATCTAACCCAAGAAGGCGGATCTCTCAAAACTAGTCTATAAGAGGGAAAAAAAATCTAAGCAAAACATGCTAAAAAGAGGCCAATAGATCTAAGGTCGGGAGGGACAGGGATCTAAAGAAGAAATCTGTTGAAAAGAGGTGCAGAAAATAGCAAAGAGGCAGAGGCAAGGTTGCTGCAAAAGAGGAGGGAAACAGCTAAAGGCAATAGGGAAAAGGAGGTGACCCTAAAGACAAACCCAAACAAAACTATAGGAGGTGATTTGAAAGGGAAAGTAGCTGAGCTTAAAGGGATCTGAAGAGGAGGTATCGGATCTGTAAAAGAAATGGCTGAAACTCTGAAAATTTAGACACTTAGAGTAGTTAAAACTCTTCCACAACAAGTGGAGGGTACTCAAGCCCTAGGGGGCTAGATTCCCACTTAGTTGAGTAAAATAGAGAAAGAAAAGGTCTAAATGGGTGGAGACGGAGGTCAGACGACCTTGACAGAGGTTCAGACAAAACCCATAAAAATTTCAGAAAAATTCTAGAAAAAAGTCCAGGTCGCAGTTTTTGACCTGTTTTTCACTCAGGTCACAGTTTTTGAGCTATTTTCCGCTACCCAGGACGCAGTTTTTGGGCCAAAAAGTGTGACCTGCACTTCCAGCACTCTCAGTGGTAGATTTCAGAAAAAAATGTCGTCTCAGCTGCGGCTGATGTCGGTCACTTGCGCAATAGGGCCAGAAACACATGAAAGTTAAAAATTTGAATGTTTGAGGGTTTTAGAGGTGAAACGCACCACAAAAATAGGAAAAATAGAAAATTAAAGAGAAACCCTAAGGTTTGAAACAGCTGGATATGCGGGAATATATAAAGCGACAGCGGTCGCAAAAGAAAACCCGTGTGGAGTTGCCAATTGTTAGTATGAATCTTTCATCGTAAAAGATCACTTTAGCTACACATACCAAGTAGCCCTAACATCAATAATGGCTGCAAAATATCTTTAAGCTTGCTACATAAAGTTAGATCTAAGCACAAAAGACATTAAGCAGATAAAATGTAAAATGGCTCCATGCATCCAATGGACAAGACAAGAACAATATATTTAAAAAGAATCTTATATTATATTAAAGAATGGGGCACCTGAGAGGAAAACAGGAAAGGTGTTTTCCAGTTCTCCTCAGTGGGATGGGTTCTTGGAAGTCCTGAGTGTTTCAGATCTAACATTTCTCTCTCTTATGGATATGGAAAGGCAAACATGGAACTCAATGGGAGTTCACAAAACAAAATGGAAAATGGTGACCAAGAGAAGATCCAGAGTGATCTAATGCAATGGAGGTCATTAATGAATGGGGAGAACCCTTCTATTTATAACAAAATATTGGTGTGTTCTAGAACTCGGTGTATGAATAAAATATTATTAACCAAGTTCTAGAGTCACCCTTTAGGAATATTTTATTATATTTGTTGGAGGGAAAAGGATTTTTGACTTGGGTCAATTCCTTTATTTAGAAATAACGAATAAATAAATGATTTATTTATTATTTTAGGGCAATGATGGGAATATAATTAAATAAATAATGGTTGATTTAATTATTTAAAAATTATTTAGTCAAATTTAACTAGAAATATTATTTAAATAGTGATTTAAATAACTTATTCTTAGGAAATAATCAAGTAAATAATGATTTATTTAATTAACTTCCTTTTTTTGGGTTAAATGTGACCACGAAATATATGCAAATGTTATTTTTCATGGTGAAAGAAATTTTACTTAGGGTAAAATTGGTCTTAAATGGTGTACTTGGGTTCATCTAATGGTAATAGGTTAGATGACCAAAAAATGTTCTAACAGTTGTTCTTCTTTATGGTAAGAACATGTAGACCTTGCAATTATTATTTGATGATGATGTTACTGTCATGGATGATGCCTATGGTGCTTACTCATGCTACATGCACATGATATGATGCTTCATTGCCCTATATTATTTCATGAGGATGTTCTTGGTTCTCACATATGTCGTTGATGCATGAAAATATATGTTTCTTTGATGAGCATGGATTGAGGCTATTCCTACAAAGGGAAAGAGAAATTTGACCTTGATGAGGTCAAGAGGATGAGTTAATAGTTGATCTCTATGGAAAAATATTATGATGTTGATGTTTCATACTTCATCACATGCTGATGATATTGAAAATGTGCATGTTTTTATTCTTGTTGTTGTTGAAAGATGCTTATGGTGCATATCCTATTCATTGTATGATGGTTTTTGATGACTATCATGGTATTGATACCTCACTGTGGATTTCCTTTTCCTTGGTTATAATTTTCATATTTTTGTCTTGATGTAAATGTCATGAAAAGACTCATGTTGTAATCATTGTAATACTCAACCATTTATGGATTATTGGGGTCAAGTCAATTATGAATGTAATCCCATTTTGAGAATTTAATGTAATGATGAGTCAAATATGTAACCTAAATTTGTTGGGTGATTGATTTATGTTAAAGTCCTTGGTGATAGGAAAGGTCATATTCGGTTGAGTAATAAAATGATGAAGTTATTATAGAAGATTTAGCATATGATTGGGGGGATCATGGTTAGTATACAATACATATCGAATCTACAGTCAACCCTTTGCCCTTGATGTCAAAGGGGGAGAGTAAATTAGTGTTTTAAAAGTTCATTCTTAACTTGATGTGTTTTATAGGTATCCATAAGTTGCAATGACAAAACACCAAAGTGGTTTCCATAAGTCCAAAGGGGAAGATTTTTGGCATTATGACTAATGTGTTGTCCTTGATGGAAACCTACTTGATGAGTTGTCTTTTGATGGAAACCTACTTGACGAAGATATCAACATGATGATAAAAGGATGTGTCTACAATATAGTACACATGTGACAGAATGTTTGGACAAAGGCATAACAGTTCAGAGATAGATGAATGATGAAGGTTCTATTTTGAGAAATACACTCAAGTTCTGTGAAACAAATCTGGGTACACACGTAGGTATGAAGAAGAGGAATCACATACTATTTCCACACTATGGTATCCTAAATACCAAGGGTGTTTTCCATGGTAATAACCGATAGTAATGAGTACACCAACGAAAAATTTATTCCCTCCAGGAATACCATCGACCTTACTATGGATTTGAACTGTGGTATTGGATAAGGCCTAATATATATAAGGAGATGAAGATCAAAGTGTTTAGGGTGCAAGTGATGGGTATTTCATGAATAGTTTGATTTGAAGGAAGTGGGCGTGTGATGTGTTACTGAAGAACTGTTTGATCTTAAATATGTGTGCATCTGCGAGTATGATGATGGATCAAATCCAATATACCTGAAATGAATATACATTAATAATTTACGTATGTATTCGTTTTGATTTTGATATTAATGATTGATGCATGTTTTATTATGTATGTCAAGATGTGGTTTATTTTATGAAGGTATCATGTGAAATGAGGGTTTAAGTCAATAATTCCATCTCTTTAAACAATTTTGATAACAGAAAGGCATGTGCACACTGTTGGTCGGTTTAATTGTTTTAACAATTCAAGCACCACATCAATTGTCAACTCGGGAAGGTATGTTTATTCCAAAGACAATCATGCACTGGATATACTCAATTCCAAATGCAAAGAAATTTTGTAGTATCAATTACACAAATATCAATCATACAAATCAGACTGTTCACACCTCACTTTAACAAAGCTTAATCCTGCTTGTGTTATAGCAGAGACAATCCCTCTATTACAGACCTTCATTAAAAGAATCCTAGGAAAAATAATGAAAGTAAATCACCCTGCAGAAAAGGAGGTCAATCAACCATAACAGAGAACAGGACCCTATTCCTCCAACCATGAATATTCAGCACCTGTTGCCTGATATTAATCACACTGTAGAGAAAGATCAATCCACAAAAAACAATACCCTATTCCCTTGAACAGGAATCTTCAGCACCTGTTCCTGATGTCAATCACACTGCAGAAAAAGAAGATCAACCTATGGGGAATAGGACCCTATTCCTCCAAACAGGAACCTTCAACACCTGTTTCCCGATATCAATCTATCACACATTCATCTAAGAAACAAATAACTGAAAATAAAGTAACTGTCAACTTCTTAAGAATGAATGGTATAAAGCTAATGTTAAAGAAAACAGAGTGCTTAATAAGAAACACAGAACTCTATAAATTCTTCAGAAAACAAGGTTAAATTAAGGCGTGAATAACATAATAAGGTAACAAACTACAGGAGCAATTGGGTGAATCTTGTGATGAAGGCGGGCCCTGTTCTTGTCACAAGATTCCCCGAGGAAAGAAAATAAATTGGAGTGCTCAAAATGGACTTTTATTCATCTGTCAATAAATGATACATTACAATAGAGCAAAGGCTCTTTCTTGCTTCAAGAAATGTACTCCCGCAGTTTCTAACTCTCCTTATAATGATGATGTCTCCTCTTTTTAAAGAGGAGAAATCTATTATAGTTACATTAGAGAAATCCTATTTTTATCCAAATCTAGTCTCTTGTTTTAATACAGGGTCTTTTCTGTTTTTCCATCCTGGAATGCTGTTACAAATAAGTACAAAAATAATAGCTTCAAAAGGGTCCGTATAATAGCTTCCCTTGCTCGTCTTCATCCTGCTGTCATTATTCTTAAAATACACTTGAAGATCACAAATCATGAGATGTCTCAGCTACGGGATTTGTGTGTCTGTTGACTGTTTCAGCAACGGGTTCGGCTGTTTCAGCAACGCGATCCTTATCATGAATTATTTGTGATCCTTTAGACTTGTCTTAGCAACTATCTATCTTCAATTAATGATTAAATATAAAAGTAATGTGGAATTCTATGAAAAACAAATTAAATACATAGTAAAGAGAAGGATTTCATATACCTTTGGATAAAATGGATAGAAATGATAATGTAACCTTTTAAATATGAACTATAAAGAGTAAAGTGGTGTCAAAATGTGTGGTCGAAATGGTACATTGTGAGGTCCTAACATCCCCCCCAGCTGAAATGGTTGCATGTCCTTAGGCAACTTTTACTCTGAATCAGAGTTTGAGTACTGACTCTTTTCATGCAAGTTACTCAAGAAATAACTATGGAAGGTGGCCTCTGTCGAAGATCTGAATCCCTGGTTACTTTGCAGTTTCTGCCATGCTGTTGTCTCATCTCTGTTAGCCAATCTGTAATGAGGTTGATATTGTTCTGCTAGCATCCATAAGACAGGGAAGTGAAAATGATAGCCAATCCAATTCTCGGTGCATTGCTGAATGCATCTGATATATTTTGGTATTCTGGATAGTGCAGTTTGAAGGTTATCAGGGCTAAAGGGATTATATTCTTGTCTTTCTTTACAAGACTGTTGCTAGGACATGGTATTTTCCTTCAAAGTAGCAGTCTCTTTGACCCTAATTAACTGATGACACTCTCAGAGTACTGAGGATTGCAATTGCTGTATGTACCTGCTCATTCTTGGCTTCTGCAAAAACTGACGATATTATGCTACCAAAATGGCCGGGTTTGAAGGTTCCAGCCTTATCCAGAGGAGGCGATTATCCTCATTCTGCCTACTCGCGATAAAAGCGGTTTGCCATGTGATTTTATTGGCAAGAAAGGAAACAAATTCCCTAATTTGTATATCACCAACAATCGGATTCAGGTTTACTTCTCTATTTTCAGGCATAGCCTCATTATGAAGATAAAGTTCACATAATAGATGTTGATCACTAACGAAGGCCTCAGCAAATGTTTTGACAAATTGTTCTGCTGTGAGCAACTCATGAGGTATCCCGTCCTTAATTGCTTTCAACTGAAAATAAACAAGGCATTCAAAAAGAAATAGAGAATAATTCAAAGAAGGTTTCCTGGTGGCTAACAATTTTTGTACTAATGAAAACATCAGGACCAGTTTGTATTTTAACTCCTTAGTTTCTTTGTTGGAATCCTTAAGTTGCTGAAGTGTCTGCTCCCAGTTATCCCAGTTGGAATACATCTGACTCTGCGAGGCCAACTTATGCTGTTGTAACATTTTATCTTGATCAATAGCATAATGCTTCTTCAACTAATTCATTATTTCCAACTCTTTCCATGGTGGAGTTTGTGTTCCGGCATTATAAGTACTGGGCTAAGGCATAGTCTGAGTAGCTGAGTTAACTAATACAAGGCAGGATATCTGTGGCTTGGTTTCTTTCTCTAGAATTTTTTAGGGCCCTACTAGTTCTTGTGTAGCAGTAGAGCGTTCTTCTTTGACTGCAACTGATGTGGATGCCTCGGGTACTAGGACTTTAACTATTTTGTATCCGACCTGTTGGTATATGTTTCCACATTCATGGCACATATATTATTTACATGGGTCATTCTTTTGTGCTAATGTTGTATGTGCCAACATGTAGATAAATAGTTCTTTATCAAAGGCTTCTCTTGCCGTTACCAACTCTCTTTTGTAGGCCTCTAATTCTGACTTTAAAAATTCATTTTCTTCTAATAAAGATGCCATGGTGAGTGAACCCTCTGTGTTGGTTGCTTTTGCTGGAGTTGATTGTTGTTCCACAGCTGTAGCTAGTTCTTGTGTTTCAGCTACAGTTGGTTTCCTTATATTATCATGCTGGATGTTTGATTTTTTCACTTCAGCAGCTGGTTCTTGTGTTTCAGTTGTTGAGTGAGTAACTGGTTCATGTGGAGCAGTTACTTTTTGAGTAGAAAATGATGTCATATTACCCTGGGCATCTGGTTCTTGTGGAGCAGTGCCACAGGATGAGACAGGTAATGATTCAGGAATTTGGAATGGTGATGATGACTGAAGTTTTAGCAAGATAGCTGCAGGGTCAGGGGAAATGGGAATGACTTCAGATTCAACAGTCGTTTTCATTTTTCTCCTAGGTAGGAAAGTGGAAAAAGCAGTGACTTTCTTTTTCTTTTTATGAGAAGATTCTTTTCTAGGAGAAGGGCTATCAGAAGAGGTGATAGCTTTAGATGTAGCCCTTGTTTTCCTTTTTGAGCCAGATACTGTTGCAATTCGTCTCTTTCTTTTATGAGTAGGGGGTGATGGGGGTGTTTCAGCTTGAGAGTTATTGCTAGGGATGTGGACAGTGGGATGGGATGACTCTGCTAAATGGGATGGACTTGGGGATGGGTCAACTAGTTCTGAAGATGGAATCAATGGAGGATCAGGAATATCTTCTAGCTGCAGTTCATAAGAGATTTATGGGATTTCTTGGGGAATTTCAGCTTCTTGGGGAATTTTAGGGGCTTGTTCGAGAAGTAAGGGTGGGTTATTTAAAGGGGGGTTTTGCTGGGCAAAACCCTTCTAAATTAATAATTGGCACAGGCGATGATGGGTAAGGGACAGTAATGCGAATTTTACTCGTCTACAGTAATATGACATATTTTTAATACATCCAAGCAGATAATAAGGAATGTTTACTAATCGACCATGCCACAAATGACTCATTAAAACAAAATCGCGTTGATAAACTACCTGGTAGCGCCCCTCGCAAGTTAAATAGTGCTTGAAAAATTCAGCTACCTTTGGCCATGGGGGAGGTAATGAATGTAGAGGTATGCCATGGCCTTTAATCTCAACCTGTTCATCTGGCAGAAGGAAGTCCTACTGTGAGTTTAGGATTATTTGTTTCCTGCTAAACCACCGAGCACCTATGACCGGAAATCCCGAAACTTGTGTTATATCTTCTTCTGTGACCAAAATTCGGACCCCTTGGACTATGGAGTGATTCTCCTGAAAATTTTGCGCAAACTCCAAAACTTGCTGAGGATCAAATTCTCCAAGCCTGTCGAAATATGTAATCCATCCTGCCTGCTGAAATATTTGGTAAGCATCCGGAAATAATTCGAGAAGAGCCATCGAGCCAGGTTCATGTCTGATAGCTGAGCCTCCCATAGCTACTAACTTGAGTCAAATGCAGAGGCACAAAGAGCAAAAACACCAGACTTGATCAGAGTAATTGTTTACATCTAAGAACATGGTGTATCGGCCGAAATAATGGGTGTAAAGAATGGCGGTGATTTGCATGGGGTGAAATGATGATTTTTATTTTCAAAATCCCCCCCCCCCCCCACGTGCAGTGAAATGATGGTCTTGAATGTATGGGGGATATAATCATGATGGCAAAAATCTTCTCTTTATACTACGATTTAACTGTATTACATAAAAAATCCACTTACCTTATATTTACCTCTGTTTTATAATTCGAAGTATAGAGTGCTCGTTCATAGTGGCTTAATACTGATGGAAGAATCCTTAGATTTCTCTAAAATGTAAAAACAGGAGCATATCGGAGTCTACTCAATACTGGATAATATTCACCCAAGGGATCTGAAGAATAAAAGTAGGGTACTATAAAACTTGTGTAGCATAGGAAAGGAATGGTGTTTTAGAAATGGAAAGATAGATGACAGGTTGTTGAAAGTGGTGTTTCAGCAATGGAAAAATGAATGACATGTTGCTAAAAGTGGTGTTTCAGCAATTGAAAAATAAGAAAAATGGAATGTAATGATTTGGTACTAAGAAAAATGGGGAAGTACTTGCTGAGGAACGATTTCAGCAGTAGGGAACGAGAACTGCTGGCTGAAAGATGGTGTTTCAGGAGTGGGTATGATAGGAAAAATAGGAAAAAGGGAAAGATGGAGTAAGGGGACAAGTGATAAAAGAGACATTGCTGGAAAATGAGGAAATGAATTGAGATGAGGGAAACAAAGCTTCTCTGATTGAAGCTTAGATCTTCTTGTGATGAAATTGTCCTCCTTAGTGAGTTCTTCCTTAATCTGCAAAATACAATTGTAACATGCCAACCCTTGACAAGGATTATTAGTTTTAAATATAATCTAATACTAGAAATATAGTGCATAAAATTAAATGCTGTGAGGAGCAGAGGACTCCCCTAGAAAAAGATAATGTCTTTCAGTCATGCAAGCAGCCTTAAAATCTTCTTTAGAAATAGGGCGTTGGTACAAGCGAAGCCTATGACCATTTACGAGTAGAGGTATTTTAGAATCATCAATTGTTACAAGTCTTACTGTTCCATTAGGAAAAACAACATCTACTTCATATGGTCCAAGCCATCTTGTTCGTAACTTACCTTGAAATTTTTCAAACCGAGAGTCATACAATAGGGCCCAATTACCTTTTTGGAACTGCTTGTGTTTGATAATTTTATCATGCCACTTCATTCTTTGTTGTTGAATCATGGTTGTCTGGTGAATGGCATCTAATCTCTTTTCATCCAATTCAAGAAGCTACTGCAACCTAGTTGTCTGCACATTAGTCAAATCAAGGTTAACAGCTAAAGCAGTTCTTAAAGTTTTGATTTCAAATTCCACTGGAAAAACAACACTTTTACCATAAACCAATTCATAGGGAGAAAATCCTGTAGTATTTCTCCAGGTATTTCTATAAGCCCATAGTGCTTTAGGGAGCCTTTGAGACCAATCCTTTTGGTTATCCTTCACTGTTTTAGTTAGAATGGCTTCTATTACTTTATTTTTTCTTTCCACCTACCCATTGGCCTGGGGATGGTATGGTGTAGTCATTCTATGATGAATATGATATTTCTGAAGGGTAGATTTAAAATCATGAGAATTGAAGGGAGGTCCTCCATCTGTAACTAGCTCTCTAGGAATTCCAAATCTAGTAAAGATCTCCTCAAATAAGAAAGCTAGGACAACTTCTTCATTGGCTCTAATAAGTGCTTTGGCCTTCACCCATTTAGTCATATAATCTGTAGAAACTAATATATAAGTTCTTTTATTGGATGGAGGATTAATGGGTCCTATGAAATCTAAGGCCCATCTTTCAAATGGTTCGAGTACTACCTGGGGGTTTAATGGCATTTGATCTCTATGATTGGGTTGACCCATTCGCTCACAGTTGTCACAAGCCCAGACATATTTCTTTGCGTCTTTAAACAATGAGGGCCAATAGTAACCCATCCTCACAATTTTGTGTGTTGTTATTTTATCAGCAAAATGCCCTCTGCAGGGGCCATCATGACAAGATTTTAATATGTCGTACACTTCATCCTCTCTGATGCATCTTCGAATTTCCTGATCAAGCCCTGTGTAGAAAAGACACCCACTTATCCAGCTATACCTGGCACTTTGTTGAACAATTCTTATTTTTTCCCTATATGACAGGTGTGATGGTAACTTTCCTGCAACCAAATAATTGGCAATGTTTGCATACCAAGGAGAGTGAGCAGATACTGCAAATAAATACTCGTCAGGAAAGGAATCATCTACTGGAATATTATTATCAGTTTTTAACTGTGAAAGGAAATCAGCCACAACATTTTCTTTATCTAGCTGATCTACAATTGTAATATCAAACTCCTGCAGTAACAATAACCATCTGGTAACTCGGGCATTTGTGACAGATTTATTCATTAAATACTTAATAGCCGAGTGATCAGTGTGGACAAAAGTAGGATAACTAGTGATGTAATATCAAAATTTATTAATGGCATAAATTACTGCAAGAAATTCCTTTTAGGTAACTGTATAATTAAGCTCAGTAGGGGTCATGTTCTTACTGATAAAATAGATAGCATAAGGAAGATGGTTTTCTTCTTGTCCCAAGACAGCTCCAATTGTAGTGTCTGAAGCATCAGAAGATATATGAAAGGGGAGTACCCAATCAGGTCCTCTCAAAATAGGAGCAATAGATAACTGATGCTTGAGTTCTACAAAGGATTTCTGACAAAGATTAGTCCACTTAAATTCAACATTTTTCATGAGAAACACAAATAAAGGAGAAGCTATCTTAGAAAAGTTTTTAATAAATCTCCTGTAATATCCAGCATGTCCTAGAAAACTTCTCACATCAGTTTGTGTTTTAGGAACAGGAAGATTCTGAATGACCTGTATTTTGGATGGGTCTACCTGAATTCCTTGAGATGAAATAAAATTTCCAAGCACTACTCCTTCACTCATCATCATATGACATTTTTTTGTACTTAGGGAGAGGTGAGCTTGTATACAACATTTAAGTACCTTCTCAAGATTTTGTAATGCATCTTCAAAATACACACCATAAGGAGTAAAATCATCCATAAATATTTCCATAGAGTCATTCAGCATATCTGAAAAGATTCCTATAACAGCCCTCTGAAGAGTTGCTGGTGCATTACATAGTCCAAATGGAAGAAGTCTATAGGCAAAATTTCCCCAAGGACTAGTAAAAGTGGTCTTGTCTTGGTCTTCGGGTGCAATTCTAATTTGGTTATACCCGCTGAATCCATCTAAAAAAGAAAATAATTTCTTTCCTGACAGACTATCCAATACCTAATCAATGAAAGGTAAAGGAAAGTGGTCCTTTTGAGTAGCTTTGTTTAAGGCTCTGTAATCAACACACACTCTCCATTTCCCGTTTTTCTTAGGGACAGTTACTAATGGGGAAACCAATTCACCGTGAGATATGGGGTATATAGATCCTGCATTAAGAAATTTATGAAGTTCTTATTTAACAATCTCTCTTAAATTAGGGTTCATTCGTCTTTGGGGTTGACAGACTGGTCGGAAACCTTCTTTAATATAAATTCGGTGAGTACATAATTCAGGAGAGATTCCCTTCATATCCATGTAATCCCATGCGAATGCTTCCTTATTTTCAAGTAATAACTTCATTAACTGCTGTGTTTCAGCAACTGTTAGATCAGGATTTATATTTAATGTTTTGCCAGGTTCGATTTCCACTGTTATGCTTTTAGAGGAGATGGTGGTTAGTGTCTGAGATAAATCTTCAGATTCAATCTTTTCCTGGGTATCCGTTTCGAAAAGTGCGGTCAACTGATTGTGTGTTTCAGCAATTATAGAGGAAGGTTCATAAATAAAATTATTAATTATTTCATCCTCTGTGTTATCTTTAAGAGTTAAGGTTTTCCGATAGTTAAAATAGGTTGAATAGCATTATCATCATAATCCATCCACACAGAATTTTCGTTATTAATTATGGGTGTAGCATGAGGATAAAGAGTAAGATTTTTAGTTTCATAAACATTAGAAATTGTCATTGAACCAGATCTACAGATGATAAAGGCATCGACTGTGGCTAGCCATGGCCTTCCTAGAATTAAAGGGTGTCCCCCCAGCTTTGCTTTAGTTTGTAATACCACAAAATCAGCTGGGTAATTCCAGGATTCAACCGAGATAACTAGATCTTCAACAACTCCTTCTGGCTTAACTGTAGAATGGTCAGCTAAATCTAGGATGGTTGGTGTATCTCTAATTGTATTATTTAGCTCTAACAACTGTGAAGTTTTGAGAGTCATAATGTTTATTGCAACACCTAGATCTACGAGAACTTGAGGAATTATTGTTTTACCAATTTGAACTGTCACAGTAGGATGGCAGGGGTCACCATATTTCATAAGAGGGGTTTTTCTGGACATTAATGCAGATAGATCACCCATAACATGAACTGTAAGGGGGTCTTTAGTCTTCCTACCAGGTTTCTTAACACAAATGTCCCTCATAGTTTTGGCATAAATTGGTACATCTCTTAGTGCCTGTAAAAGTGGAATTTTAACATACAAGTTTTGCAATTCCCCTAAAAGTTTAAAAGAAAGTGTTTTAGGCCTTTTAGTTAAAACTAAATGCTCGGGGAATGGTGGCTTTGTTATTTCATCACCCTTGTTAGAGGGTGGTTGTGATTTTTTATGTTTCTCAGTTTCATATTTATCAGAATCAGAAGAGGTTATATCATCTATGATAGGTTCTACTATTTTCCCAGATCTCAAATGAATATCATTACATTGCATAGTAGAAAATGTAGGCCGATTCTGAATATCAATGACTTGCACAACTTTATTATTGGGGTTAGGATTTGGTTGCACATGTAGTTGGGGTCTCATTTGATTATTTGATGGAGCTCCTGATGGTAGAGGCAGTGGTTGCTAAAGTTGAGGGAATCGATTCAGATACAGGAGTTGTTGGCTTCTCCAATTTGAATTCCATGGATTAAAAGAAGATGGCTGTTGTGGGGGCCAAGGAGTCCACATTGCAGGATCAACAAAGGGAAGGTTAGTTTGTTGCATGGGTGGGTAGTTCATCTGATTAAAGGGTGGGTATTGCATTTGGTTAAAGGGAGGGTAATTTGTCTGACTGAAAGAAGGATAAGTATTCCAACGATTAGAACATGTAAATGGCATGCTAGAATTCGTACCTTGTCCTCTTGGTTGCCATTGTCTTCTTTGTGTTAACAGATAAAATTCTTCAGCTTCTTCTTCCGTTGGCTGCAGCGCTGCCTTTATTACCAGTAAAGAGGGACATTGTTGTGTTTTATGATCTTTCTCACAAAGGGTGCAGATTGATATCTTGTACAATGGGCATTCCCTTAGTGGATGTTTATATCTGCATTTAGGGCAAAAGACAGTTAGAGCTACTTCTGCTTCAGCCTGCTTCTTTTTAACCTGCAAGGTATCAATTTGTGAAGCAAAAGAACTTAACATTTCAGTTTTAAATTCTTCAAGTAAATTACCTATTTCAGCTCTTGTTGCTCCCCCACTGGCTGATTTCTGATCTCTTGAATAAGTGGAATCTCTATTACTTGCTCTGTTCCTTGCAGCTCCTCTTGAACATATTTTAAAGAGTTCAACAATCTCATCATATGATTCTTTAGATATATCTCCTTTACCAAACATGTTTAGCATGTCTAAACAATCGTCCCTTAATCCTCTAAGTAATATTGTTTTAAGAATTTCTTTACTTACATTCGGATGATCAGATCTCTATAGATTATATTGCAGTCTTTCCACATAGTCCTCCAAATTCTCGTCCGCCTTTTGTGCCATGTTGAATAATTCCTCCCTCTTTTCTCTTGTCCGACAATAATCTTGATATTTAAGCAGAAATTTATGTTTCATCTGCTCCCATGTTGTAATTACCTGGCTTCTGAGACTCATGAACCATCTTAACACATGTCCCTTTAATGTTGCTGGAAACAGTTTCAATTTCTGAGCATTAGTAACATAATCATAAATTCTGCATAATATATCAAATTCAAAAAGAAATTCATCCGGATCTTCAGAGAATAAACCATGGAAGTTGGCTAAAGCTGACAATGGAATATTCTTCATAGGGGTTGTTCCTCTAGGGAGATCACTGATAGGAAATCCCAAGGTAGAGAGAGAATTTTCATCCCTTCCTTCTCCTTCAGGATCTACATGTCCTCCACCAAAGAATTCTTCGTTGTTTCCTTCCATTGGTTGATCTCCTACTGCACTTGCTCGATCCTCAAAATCTTCTACCGGCTCCTCAATGTTTTCCACTGTTTCCTTAGCACTTTCTTCTAATTCTTCAGCACTAACTACTGGTTCTTTAATATTTGTTACTGGTTCCTCTACGTTTTCAGGGCTCACAACTTCTTATGTTTTGTAGTCTGATTGAGGGGAGCGTTGAGGCTTTGGTCTTCGAGAGGTTAATCTCTGTGACAATTCAGCCTTTGATACAATTTCGTCAATAAAATTTTTTCTTCCTCCCCGTCCTTTGCCACCTGTAGGGTTATTTTTCTTCCGGGTTCCGCGTCCTCTCATACAATCTACACATCTAGAAAGAAAACATAAATTCTTTTGAAATCTATAATTGCCTTCCCCGGTAATGGTGCCAAAATGTTGGTCGCTTTAATTATTTTAACAATTGAAGCACCACATAAATTGTCAACCCGGGAAGGTCTGTTTATTCCAAAGACAATCACGCACTGGATATGCACAATTCCAAAAGCAAAGAAATTTTGTAGTATCAATCACACAAATATCAATCATACAAATCAGACTGTTCACACCTCACTTTAACAAAGCTGAAGCCTACTTGTGTTATAGCAGAGATAATCCCTGTATTACAGACCTTCATTAAAATAATCCTAGGAAAAATAATGAAAGTAAATCACCCTGTAGAAAAAGAGATCAATCAACCATAACAGAGAATAGGACCCTATTCCTCCAACCAGGAATCTTCAGCACCTATTTCCTGATATTAATAACACTGTAGAAAAATATCAATCCACAGAAAACAGGACCCTATTCCCTTGAACAGGAATCTTTAGCACCTGTTCCTGATGTCAATCACATTGCAGAAAAAGAAGATCAACCTACGGGGAACAGGACCCTATTCCTCCAAACAGGAACCTTCAGCACTTGTTTCCCGATATCAATCTATCACACATTCATCTAATAAACAAATAACTTAAAATAAAGTAACTCTCAACTTATTAAGAATGAATGGTATAAAGCTAATGTAGTGTTAAAGAAAACAGAGTGCTTAATAAGAAACACAAAACTGTATAAATTCTTCAGCAAACAAGGTTAAATTAAGGCGCAAATAACATAATAGGGTAACAAACTACAGGAGAAATTGGGTGAATCTTGTGATGAAGGCGGGCCTTGTCCTTCTAACAAGATTCCCCGAGGAAAGAAATTAAATTGGAGCGCTCAAAATGGACTTTTATTCATATGTCAAGAAATGATACATTACAATAGAGCAAAGGCTCTTTCTTGCTTCAAGAAATGTACTCTCGCAGTTTCTAACTCTCCTTCTAATGATGATGTTTCCTCTTTTTAAAGAGGATACATCTATTACAGTTACATCAGAGAAATCCTATTTTTATCCAAATCTAATCTCTTGTTTTAATACAGGGTCTTTTCTGTTCTTCCATCCTGGAATGCTGTTACAAATAAGTACAAAAATACTAGCTTCAAAACGGTCCGTGTAATAGCTTCCCTTGCTCGTCTTCATCTTGCTGTCATTATTCTTAAAATACACTTGAAGATCGCAAATCACGAGTTGTCTCAGCTACGGGATTTGCGTGTCTGTTGACTGTTTTAGCAATGGGTTCGGTTGTTTTAGCAACGCGATCCTTATCATGAATTATCTGCAATCCTTTATACTTTTCTTAGCAACTATCTATCTTCGATTAATGATTAAATATAAAAGTAATGTGGAATTATATGAAAAAAAAATTAAATACATAGTAAAGAGAAGGATTTTATATACCTTTGGATAAAATGGATGGAAATGATAATGTAACCTTTTAAATATGAACTATAAAGATTAAAGTGGTGTCAAAATGTGTGTTCAAAATGGTACATTGTGAGGTCCTAACACACACATGGTTTTTATTTTGGTAACTTGTGGGTTGATTCTTCAAAATGGACAAATCTATGCATGGGTTTGATTCCTTAACAAAGAGTATACACGTGGATGTTCTTTGCGAGAAACGCCTATATATGTTAGGGTTTTGTTGAATATGATATCTGATCAGTCTAACCAGTCTTTATGATTTTGATGCTATCTATTGATGAAGTCTTACCTAATTATCTTGGTTTCACTATGATTATTTAATTGAATTTATTGTTGATTGATACATTGAACATTGATGATGCTGCTAGTTGTATGTGATTGAATAATTGTGATGGTTCTATGATTATTTTAGAATTATTTGATGGTTTAGTGTCTATCTCATTATTTATTTCATAATAATAGAGATTTAGTTTTAAGGTTTAGTGTTCTAATATCTATACACAAGTATGCTTCAAGGAAGTTGTGTAGACACACAGATATGCTAAAGAATAGTAGCATATATATTCTAACATTTTGTTGAGCAGGGTTTTTAGTTGGTTTAGTATTAATTTTTGGTTTTCACATTTGGTATTCAGCTTAAATGATGGTAGTGCGTCCAGTCTAGAAAAGTGATGAAAAGTGGCCTACAAGTTGTGATGTTTTGAATCAGGTCGATCCAATGTGAAAATTTATGAAACGTGCTTTTTGGTGGTGCTGAGGGTTGGAGCCTGCAGTGAAGGTGGTTGAAGCTTCCTTCCAGTGTTAAATCACAAGTCAGATCATGGGGTAGGAGCTTCCTTCCAGTGGGTGCCAATAAAAAATATCAGGGGGTTGGAGCTCCTTTCGAGTGGGTGGAGGTGAATGAGAGAAGGTTGTAGCCTTCTACAGGTGGGTACGTATATGTTGGTATGATTTTGCACCAATACAAGATTGTAAGAAGTGTTTATTTATAATAAAAAGAATGCAGAGATGAAAACAACTGTGGTTTTCTCCCACATTGGGTTTCCACATAAAAAATGCTATTGTTCATATGTTTTTCTTATGTGTGATGATTTATTTTTTCCTTACTATACATGATTAATGTTTAATTTATGCTTGATGAAGTATTGATACACTCATTCAAGTTAAACATATGATGAATTAACTTAAAAGAAGGTTAAATTGATTAATGTTAGTTGTTTACATAACAGTCACATACATATGCAGGTTTCCATCAGTAAAGTCATGTACACAAATTTGAATAAGAAAAGAAAAGTTTGAATGATTTTTTAAATACTAATTCACCCCCCTCTCGGTATTTTTCCCAACAATGCTCTCATGTGCAAGGAAAAAACTTATATTTGTCACATATTAATCGATCTATACACAGTTATTTTTGATGTGTTAAATCTTATATTGTCTTAGTTTCCAACCTTGCAGGAAATTTCATGGTTTTTGAGCACTAGAACCACCCTCTGTTTTGGATACTCTTGTATTTCACTAGTTTTTAGTATAACAAAATTTGCAGGTTTGTCTTCTTTTCCATGTCTCCCTTTTTATTTTCTCATGCAATTTAACTAGAGCTATAGAAATATTATTTCTTGAGTGATCTATGAATAAGAAACACATTGATTAACATAATTTCAATCTAAGAATCCTTGGAAATATAAAAAATCTCTATGAAACCCTAATCAAAGTGATTATTAATATATTATTATTAGCGAAGCACACAATGTATATCTTCCAATAATTGAGCAGAATTCTATTTTCCTACTCCTTTTCTAGGGTTCTAATTGAAATAAAGAAACATGTTATCAATGTTATTTCCTTTCATATGCATAGTCAATGTTCATATATTTCCTCTTGTTGACTTTGCAGTTATGCATTTTGCAGGATAATCCCAAATATGTACCACCGGAGAGGAAACTTGTGAAAAACATGATAATTGTGATGTCTTTGGCGATCTTAGGTATACTCTCCTTTGTTCAATGATTTAGAATAAAAATAATAATTACTCATTTGTCCCTACTATTTTTATGTGGCTCTTATTAATTTATTTCATTGTAATATCACTACACATGACACAAGTGTATTCATAGCTTTTTGTCCCAAAAATATCTTTGTTTTCGTTGAAAAAAAAAAAAAGATTTGTATTTTAATTGGAGTAATGGTTTTGTTATCGACTAATTTGACCTTAGAATGAAAAAGGGAAAACCAGGGTAACTGCAAACCATGCTTAACCTCATAGATAGCCCTATAAGGTAGGGAGAGGGCTCTCTTCGTAAGATATCTCAATGAAGTATGACTGCAAAATGATTTAAGGCTAGGTATAGTAACACGGAATATTTTTTATAAATTTTCTGGGTTTTTGTTGGATTAGATGGAACTGGACAGTTTAAATCTAGGGAATTAACTCAGAAATACATGGTATTCTGTGGGGCAAGGTAGGCAGGGATTTTAACAATTTTTTTTTAATAATGATGAAGTGTTTAATATTGGTGAGGAGCTGAGAAAGGCATATGAAATGGATATTTCTCAAACAACAGAAAACATAAAATATGAATGATTTTACCAAGGCAGAGCACTGTAAAAAGTGGATTCTACCTATCTAACTTGAAAACATTCAACAAAAATAATGGAATGGATGAATATCATACATAACATTTTACAAATGATCACAAAAGAAAAGACAGTGCTAAAATTCCATACCATAGGGATCCCATAAAAAAATGATGCAAGTCTTTATTAATTCCCTGCTAATATGGTTACAAAAATGTACAATGAAGAGCGTCCCTATGATTTCCAAATTTTTCCACTCTTACAAATGACTCAAAAATTACATTAAATAGATAAGGTTCAGGGGGGAAAATCTGTAGAAGGAGGAGTTGTTTCACCTGCCCCGAAACAAAAATTTGAAGATAGAAAAGAAACCAACAGAATGGATCTGAAAGAGAGGAAAGGATATATTTGACCATATGGAAGTTTTCTGTCAGTTTTACTCCAACAAATGAGAAGAAAACAATCGTGGAACCTATTTTATCATTTATGGTTTGTTTTTGCTACATGTCGGATGCCATAATAATATTTGATTTACCATTAGCTCACAGCTTTAATAAAATGTGCCCGTTTTCCTTTTACTGAGGAAAAATCCCTTTAAAACTAATAAAATCACATTTGTTGTTTTAATGAAGAAAAACCCCTTTTTTAATTGAAATTATCGAAGGGGAAGTGGTGGGCCCAAATATTTCAATTGCAAATCGGAATCGGAAGGAGCAGATATAACTTGGGCAGAGGGAATCGCACTAAGCGATGAGCGATGGAATGGAGGAATGCATGATGCCACAATGAACAAGGAGTTATGGGAATAGGCTGATGGAAGGCGTAGTGGGGATAAGCAGATGCGATGGAAGGCCGATGGATGAAAAGGCCCAAAGCAACAAGGATAAAGGTTTACCGAAGAAATGAGGGAGCGGAGGTGATGGAGGAGAAACCCTTTGAAAAAAATAACATGAAATTTGTGCTTTTACATGGGGAAGAGCCCTTTTTCCTTTGAAAGGGCGGAAGGACCTTTGGTAGGGCCCAGGGAATATCACAATTTCAAATAGGCGGAGGTGAGGGGTGTGAGTTTGGGATTGCGAGACTGTCGATATGTGATATGTGATTCATCACATCAGTGGGAAACAATGAATTGGGTTTCGGGGTGAAGTGATACAGGATATTTTGATATGCGATATGTGATAATCGCATTGGCAGAAATAGGAAAGCGAGGTTAAGTGTTGGGGAAAATGCGCTTTTTGAGCCTTTATTTTTTTGAGCATATCTTCCAATCCAGAAGTCAGTTTTGGGAGTGAAATATACCATTGGAAAGATCTTTCTAATCTCCTTCCGATGAAAATACTAGGAGCATGATTTATATTGAATATAATATGAAGAACACCATTTGAAAAATAGGTAGAGAAAAATCCCCTTTGACCCTTGGTGAGGGGCTGAAAAGTACTAATTGTGGCCTTGTGAATATAGCAGCTTCTGAACCTCAACTTATTACATATAGAGACATAAAATTACATAAAATATGATAATCAAGACAAAGTACTCTGTTTTCTTTTGAGGTAAAACTTACATCCTGTTGAAGGAATAACTTCTTTTGCTTTCCAGATACAATGCCTTTGAGTTTATTTGACATCCTCATGTCCTTGCTGATTTTATTAAAACTTTGCCCATTAATTTGACTATGGGGGGACCCTAAAACCTAATGAGACAAACCCTATGACCTAATGAAATGAACTGCAGAATTATAGTGAGTCGTGACTGAAGACCATAGAGAGGAGCATCAACAATTAGTTTTCATGAGGGAAAACTGATGAAGTGACCCCAACCATCAGTGAATCCATGACCTAATGGAGTGATAAAAATTTTATAGTATGGGACTCCTACTATGGAAATGAAAAAGAGCAGATTTGATCACTGATGGCAGTATGAAAAGACTGACACTGACATTGGCTCCAATGGGGATGGTAGCTCCTTGGAGGTGCCAAGAACACTGTAGACCTAGTAGCCTTATCCATTGGGAAATACGGTCAAAATACTTAAAAAACTAAAGACTGACATAATCCAAACTGACTCTAACTCAAACTATGACTGAAAACTAAATCAAAACTAGAAAACCTTACACATATCATTCAGGTTTTATGGCCTTCACCTTGGGCCCCAAGCTTCAATGACTGTGCACTTGAAATCTCACCAACACTGAATATGGTATGTATAATGACTGTAACATAATTTCAACAAATCATCTCAAAAGTAGAAGTGATTCAAAATCCTACCATTCACCGGCCCTCCTGGGTAGTCTTGGCCATCCATCTCTGTGATCATGAAGGTGTTATGTGCCCTGTACGCTGAAATATTATACGGTCCTTTCCATAGGTTTTTGAACTTACCATGCTTCTCTTTATCCTCATTTCATGCATCCCATCTCAACACCACATCTTCTAACTGAAATTACTCTGCTTTGGTTTTTCGATCATAGATCTTCTTTATTTTTTCCTGCAACTGAATAGTGTTCTGTGAAACTTCTTCCCTTGTTTGCTGAAGGTGGATCATTTGATTGATCCTTCACTGATTATCATCCTCTTTGTTGCCTGCCTCTTGTAATAATCTCATGACCGGAACTGTAAGTGATGTAGGAAACACAAAATTGGTGCCATAAAGTAATTCAAAAGGTGACATACCTATGGATTTCTTGCTTCTAACTCTGTCGGCCCATAATGCGTTGATCAATTTTCGATGCTAATTCCTCTTGTTTGCTTCCAAAATTTTCTTGATTATATTTACTAGAGTCTTATTTGATGATTTCGCTAAGTCGTTGCCCTGTGGGTAGTACGTTGTTGAATGGCCTAGTATAATATTATACTTACTGCAGAACTTGACCATCTTCTTAGATCTAAATGCCGCTGCATTGTCTGTTATAATTTTTTGAGGGCAACCAAAACAAGACAATATATTTGATTCCAAGAATTGAATGATTACCGTGTCTGTGGCCTGTCTTGCTAGAATGGCCTCAATCCATTTGGTGAGATAATCTGTAACTATCAGGATCCATCAATGCTATGCTGATGATGTGGGATGGATTTCCACTATGAAATCGAGTCCCCACTGCTGGAAAGGCACATTTACTTGAACTGGTTTCAAAGGAACAGGAAGCAGTTTCCTTTTCCTTAAAAAAATTGACACTCGTGGTAGCTCATCACTATTTTATAAAAATATGAAAGTAAGTTCAACCAATAATATCTTACTCTAAACACTTTGTTAGCTATTGTTTTACAAAACAAATGACCACCACAATCGCCTTTATGAAAAACATGCATCACCTGTTGAGCCTCATCTTCAACCAAAAAATTAAGTAGAATACCTCCCATATCTTTCCAATAAAGAGCACGATTTAAAATAAACAATTTAGCAGACTTGAGTTTCAGTGATCTACCTTTGCTTCTAGACATCCCTGGGGTGGCGAAAGATGCTGAAGGACATAAAATATGTCTGAATACCATGGTGATTGGAGAAAAATATCTAAAACTGGAACATGGGAGCCATCGTCCTCATCCCTTGACATTGCTGCTATGAGATTTATGTCCAAGGCATGCAGGTTTGATTGTGCCATCAGTTTTTCCAAGCCTTGTCCCTTGATTAACTTTGTGGGTTTAATATCCAAATCATATTCCAACATCGCTGCAATCCACTTACCTCTTCTTCCCTTCAGATCAGTTTGCATCATGACATCTTTTACTGCTGCATTAGGAACATATGCTATGGTATTTGAATGTAGAATATATACCCTAAAATACTTTAATGCTTTTATAAGAGCCAATGCTTGTTTCTGAATGATATTATACCACAAGGCAGCGTCTCGAATGGTCCTACTGAAAAATGAAATGGGCTATTCAATCTGATCTCTCTTTTGCATCAATATCGCAGCCATGGTATGCTCCGATGAAAATGAAAATATAATAAAATCTTGAGTGTTATGGGGACTAATCAAGACTGGGGCATTGGACAAAGAAAAATTTACCAGATTAAATGACTTGATAACATCCTCGCTCCATTTGACAATGATGTCATTTTTCAACATATTAGTCATCTCTCTTAAATTTTCAGCCAAATTGGGTATAAATCTACGTAAGAAGTTCATCTTACCATTAAATGCCTGAATCTCCTTTTTGTTGCATGGGAAGTCTATGTGCTGAATTGCCTCCACTCTTGAAGGATCAATGCAGATGCCGTCTTTAGAAATTATATGACCCAGAAGCTTGCCCTCATCCATAGCAAACAAATTTTTCTTCAAATTGAGAGAAATCCCAAACTTTCTACATCGCTGAAATACAACCCTCAAGTGGTGCAGGTGTTCATCATCATAACGAGAAAACACTGTTAAATCATCTAAATAAACAACCTTAAAAACATCCTTCTCATTGGCAAAAGAGATGTCCATTGCTCGCTGGAAAGTGGCTCGAACATTCTTCAATCCAAATGGCATTTTGGCATACTGGAAAGTTCCCCAAGGTGTCGTCAAAGCAGTTTTGTCTTAGTTTTTTTCATCCACCAAGATCTGATTATAGCCCGAATACCCATCGAGTAGTGACATGCGTGATGCTCCAACTACTCTTTCCATAATATGATCCATCTTCGGAAGTGTATAGTTGTCCTTTAAGGATACTTTATTGAGATTTCGTAAATCTATGCACAACCTTATTTCTCCTGTCTTTTTGCGTATAGGGACTAAATTCGAAAGCCAATCAGAAAATCTAATTGGAACAATGATACCATCTTTATACAATTTTTTTACCTCTTTTTAAATGGATGGAAGTAACTTCGGACTGATTCTTCTCAGCTTCTATCTAACTGCCTTCTGATCTAGCTTGATGGGAATGGTATGCTAAATCATAATTTTGTCATACACCTTCAAATCCAAATAATCCCATGCAAACACATCAGAAAATTCAAAAAATAATTTAACATACTGAGCCTTTACCTCCGGAGACAGTGCTTTTGATAACTTCAAAAACTTGGGCTTGTCAGTTGTTCCAACATTGACATCCTCAACTCCTTTATCAGTAGGCACCAAGCTTGGCATCCGTGCAACATCATATTGATCAAAAATCTTCTCAAAAGGTATGAGACCTATAGGAATGGCATTATCTCTTAGCTGCAACACATATATCTGATTTTCTTCAATCTCTTGTTCATCGGTATCATAATCACCATCTATGAAAGTATCCTTGAATTTCCCTTCATTCTGAAAAAAGTCATTAATTTCATTATCATCCCAAAACACTTTCCAATACCTTAAATTATCCGAAATAGTAGGCTAATGTTTGACATAAATTTCAATTTTTTTACTGGAGTTCATTGGAATCTTCAAATTGTTTGCAGTAGTGGCAAGAGAATCTACAATAAGATTCTGCATTCGGGGTATTGCTGTCAAAGTGTATTCAGAAAACATTCTTAAGATGTCTAATACTACATTTATGTAGGCTCCCAATCGCAGGTGCTTTTCTTGATACTCTCCCTTTACCTATTTGATTATCAACTCTGAATCTCCATAGATAGAAATCCTCTTTGCATTTAACTTCTTCAAAATTTTCAGACCTGCAATCAAAGCTTCATACTCTGCTTCATTGTTAGAGCAGTCAAAAGCCAACTTGTAAGCACATACTCTAACATTACTGGGAACTCTTCCAGGCTAGAAAACAGGGCTCCAAATCCAAATTCCTATACCAGCACTGTCCTTACCAACAGCTCCATCAAAATCCATGCTCCAAAGGCCTTCTTCTTCTTCTAGATGCTGAAATTTTGTTTCTTTATCTACCTTACCTTGGCTGATTTCTTCATTTTTTTGCTGTTCATTGTCCCTTTGCTACTGGCTAATGGGAAGCTTAGAAAAAATGGCTACCTTTTCTTTTTCCTGTTTAAGGACTTCCCTAAAATTCTCTGAAATTTCAGGTACC
The DNA here is from genome assembly GCA_034641835.2 of Pinus albicaulis. Classification (NCBI taxonomy): domain Eukaryota; kingdom Viridiplantae; phylum Streptophyta; class Pinopsida; order Pinales; family Pinaceae; genus Pinus; species Pinus albicaulis. The sequence continues at coordinate 530,028,891 of CM076584.1, read as the reverse complement.
TCATCTACTTCTACCAATTGAACATTTTCATCATTCAAACAACTATCTGAATATAACAAAAATGATTCTAAATCTGTGTGGACAACATTAATTGGATGATTAACTAGCTTTTCTTTGCTAGTGATCATATATTTCATTTTCTTCTCCCTATATACCTTTCTCAATTAACCAAAAACATGAATGGTATCATAAGAGAAATCAAGTTCTATGGTTCCCTTAAGTTTCGCACCCCACGATCTGGACAAAAGCATTCCAAACCGTGGTGGAACGTCAGCAACAACCACATCCATCAAAACATTCTCGGCTTGGATTTGATCTAAAGATACTACCAAGTCTTTGATAAGATCGATACAATGGACCCTACTGGAGTCAAAGGAATACAGATCATGGTATTTGCGAGTAATATCAAGACCCAATTTCTCCATAATTGCTTTATGCATCAAATTGTGAGAGGCCTCGGAGTCCAACATAGCATTGTGTAGAATGAACTCATGAAATCTAAGAGTCGGGTAAAAGGGAGGGACTTCACTATCTTTAGATTGACCTTCTATGGCTGGACCAAAAATGAGTTCAGGATAATCATCTTCAACATTTACCATGTCTGACATACAGTCTATTTTCAAAAATCTGGATATCTAATGTTTTTAAGTGTTGTTCCTCACCAACTCAGCGAAGGGAATGGACACCTTCAGCTTAGCAATTTCGTTTCTAAATTAAAGGATGAAACTTTTTCTATGTCTTTGATGGGAGGATCTTTCTTCTCCACTTGATCCTTCACTGCACTTGGATGGTTATTCTTCTCATCTGCTGTGTTATTTTTCAAGGATGCTTTGCTAGAAGATGGATCAACAGGTTCTTTCCCTTTCCTCTGAGTATTTGAAGAGTCATTCTTTGATTGTAGCTCTTTCATTTTCTGAATGGGATTGATTAGCACATCTCTACTCCTCAAATAATATTGCTTCTGCTGTGTTGACAAATCATTCATATATCCTTGTTGATAATCCTTGGACTCTTCCTCTAAAGCTACATCATTGGCCAATATAAAATCTTAATCTGTTTGAGTGTCTGGAATCACTGCATATTCTTCATCTTCTGTCAGGAAAATGGGTGTACCATCAGCAGTGAAAAAGTGGTTGGATTCAACTACCAAATCATCATCATCATTGGTTTCCATCCCCTGAACATAATTTTCCTACAAAGGGGTTCTGATCTACTGCTATTGTGTTGCTTGCTCCTGTGTTTTATGTTCCCTCTACTTAATTCAGAATTGGGGTTTCTGTTGTCCTCTAAAATTCAGATTCCTGATTTGTGCTTCAGGTTTATCTAAAATAGTCAGCTGATCAACCATCTTCTCTACTGCTCGGATCAAACTATCCATCTTAATGTTTGAAGGAGATGCTTCCTCTTTTACAGTCACCCTCTTTTCAGCTCTCGTCCATGCTCTTTTGGCCGGCAGATTTTCTTCTACGATTACAACAGTTTTTTGCATGTCTTCAAGTGTGGTAGGATCTCGTTCTCGTAACTGATATTCCATATCAGCATCGAAACCATATGAAAATTTGAGAAAATCTAACCCCATGGGGGGTTTGAGGTTGGCCGGAATAGCATTATACACGGCATTAAACCTTACATAATAATCTTGCACACTTTCACCCACATTCTATTTAATATTTTTATACTCAGAAAAAATTTGGAGTGGGTTTTTATTTATGTCCCACCAGTCTAGGAATTTTTTATGTAACTCCGGAAAAGTGTGGATAGAGGCTGCTGGTAAGGCTCTGAACCACTTTCGAACCTTGCCCCCAAAGCTTTGGACAAACAATCTCATGGTGACATTTTCAGCCTCTACCTCATAAAGCTCAAAGAAGTTGTTCATCTTATCGACATGTTGTTGGGCTATGATGCTTTGAGTGGCATCAAAGAAAGAGATTTTTCTTTGGTAATCAGCAAGAATATTGTTCAGATTCTGAGGTAAAACCAAGGGTGCATATCGGGTAGCCATGGCTCGAGGAGGATTTACAATAATGATTGAACTACCAAAATTCAAGGGAGCAGTTGATGGAGAAATCAGAGGCTGAGAATTGATTTCTGAAATTGATGGAAACACTGATAAATTGAAGGTAGAAAAGGCTATTTTTGAAGATTCTGAAGGCTCAGGGATATTGGTAGTAGCAATAGATGTTGGAGAATAATTCAAGATATAGTCATCAATTGATCTGTTTGCCTTTTGAACTTCAAGATATACAAGAAAAATTGGATCTAAAACTATGTCATGAAGTGTAGTTTCAAATTTGTTTCTGAGCAGAGAAATCTCAAAACATTCATCAAAAGGGAGGTCCTCAATGAGCAGCCACTCACTGGGCCAGGAATGGGATTTGAAAATCGGTCTAGGGCTCACTAAACCTTCTTGTCTTCTGATTATTCATGGAATAAGATTAGGATTTTCAAATACAGGGGGAGGATTTGGATCGGGATTGGCCCTCGTGTATTTCCTTGATGCCAGTGTAATCGAAATTCAAAAAAATTTGACTCTACAATGTTTATTTCAGCCTAGCAAATTTTGGAACTCATCATCGAGAATTCAAGAATTTATATGAAAAATATTACTGGGGTGATCAGTCTTTCATTAGATTTGTTCCCTAGTATGGTTGCCACTATGTTATCACCTAATTTGACCTCAGACTGAAAAAGGGAAAACCAAGGTAACCACAAACCATGCTTAACCTCGTAGCTAGCCCTACAAGGCAAGGAGAGGGCTCTCTCCGTAAGATATCTCAATGAAGTATGACTGCAAAATGATTTAAGGCTAGGTATAGTAGCACGAAATATTTTTTACAAATTTTCTAGGTTTTTGTTAGATCAGATGGAACTAGACAGTGTAAATGTGGGGAATTAACTCATAAATATAGGGTATTCTGTGGGGCAAGGTAGGCAGGGATTTTAACAATTTTGTTTTAATGATGATGAAATTTTTAATATTGGTGAGGAGATGAGAAAGGCATATGAAATGGATCTTTATCAAACAGTAGAAAACATAAATATGAATGATTTTCCCAAGAAAGAACACTGTAAAAAGTGGATTCTACCTATCTAACTTGAAAACATTCAACATAAATAATGGAATGGATGAATGGCATACATAACATTTTACAAATGATCACAAAAGAAAAGGCGGTGCTAAAATTCCATACCACAGGGATCCCATAAAAAATTGATACAAGTCTTTATTAATTCCTTGCTAAACTGGTTACAAATATGTACAATGAATAGCGTCCGAGTGATTTCCAACTTTTTCCACCCTTACAAATGATTCAGAAATTACATTAAATAGAGAAGCTTCAGGGGGGCGAATCTGTAGAAGGAGGAGCTGTTTCACCTGCCTTGAAACAAAAATTTGAAGATAGAAAAGAAGCCAATAAAATGCCTCTGAAAGAGAGGAAAGGATATCTTTGACCATCAGGAAGTTTTCTGTCAGTTTTAATCCAACAAATGAGAAGAAAACAACTCTGAAACCGATTTTCTCATTTATGGTTTGTTGTTGTTTCATGTCAGATGCCATAATAACATTTTCTTTACCATTAGCTCACAGCTTTAATAAAATGTGCCCGTTTTCCTTTTACCGAAGAAAAATCCCTTTAAAACTAATAAAATCACATTTTCCATTTTAATGAAGAAAAACACCTTTTTTAATTGAAATGATCGAAGGGGAAGTGGTGGGCCCAAAGATTGCAATCGCAAATCAGCATTGGGAGGAGCGAATATAACTTGGGCAGAGGAAATTGCAGTAAGTGATGAGTGATGGATCGATTTGGAGCGATGGGATGGAATGGAGGAATGTGCGATGCGACAATGAACGAGGAGTGATGGGAATAGGCCGATGGAAGGTGGAGCGGGGATAAGCTGATGCGATGGAAGGCCAAGGGATAAAAAGGCCCGAAGCAATAAGGATAAAGGTTTGCCAAAGCAATGAGGGGGCGGAGGAAATGGAGGAGAAACCCTTTGAAAATAATAACATGAAATTTGCACTTTTACATGGGGAAGAGCCCTTTTTCCTTTGAAAGGGCGGAAGGACCTTTGGTGGGGCCCAGGGAATATCGCAATCGCAAATTGAAGGAGGTGAGGGGTGTGGGTTTGGAATTGCAAGACTACTGATATGCGGTATGCGATTCATCTCATCAGTAGGAAATGATGAATTGGGTTTCGGGGTGAAGTGCTGCGGGATATGTTGATATGCGATAATCGCATCGGCAAAAACAGGAAAGCAGGGTTAAGTGTTGGGGAAAATGAGAGTTTAGCGATGAAATGGTGCGATGGCATCGCATCGGCGATGTGCCATCACATTGGGGTTTGGCGATGTAGAAAATTTTAAGTCAAAGGCTAAATTTATAAAGTTAAAGAGCTAAATGAAAAAGGGGTAGAGTTGTGTTTTTAGAGCCTTTATTCTTTTGAGCATATCTTTCAATCCAGAAGTTAGTTTTGGGATTGTAATATACCATTGGAAAGCTCTTTCCTAGCTCCTTCTGATGAAAATATTGGGAATATGATTTACGGTGAATATCATATGAAGAACACCATTTGAAAACTAGGCAGAGAAAAAGCCCCTTTGACCCTTGGTGACGGGCTGCAAAGGACTAATAGTGGCCTTGTGAAGATAGGAGCTTCTGAACCTCAAATTATTACATATAGAGACATAAAATTACATAAAGATATGATAATCAAAACGGAGTACAGGTGAAAATTACATCTTGCTGAAAGAACAAATTCTTTGGTTTTCTAGATACCATGCTTTTGATTTTATTTGACATCCTCATGTCCTTGCTAATTTTATTAACACTTTGGCAATCAATTTGACTATGGGGGAACCCTAAAACCTAATGAGACCAACCCTATCACCTAATGAAATGAACTACAAAGTGAAAGTGAGTCATGACTGAAGACCATAGAGAGGAGCATCAGCAAGTAGTTTTCATGAGTGAAAACTGATGAAGTGACCCCAACCATTAGTGAATCCATGACCTAATGGAGTGATAAAAATTTTATAGTATGGGACTCCTACTATGCAAATGAAAAAGAGCAGATTTGATCACTAATGGCAGTATGACAAGACTGAAACTAACAAGTTCTACCCATAACATGTATATAACATGCTTCAAGATCCGTGAACAATTTTCTTGGTGATTATCAAACACATTCTACATTATTAACTTTAACTATGACACGTGTAAACAATTATTTACAAATTAGCTAACCTTGCCTTCATTACTGGTTTAAAGTAACTATATAACCCAAAAAATTATTTGGACATTGACAAATTGAGTCTTTATTGCTAATATTAAGTAGTTAGCATAGAACAACTCAAGGTAGAATTACATATGACAATCATTTTCCATTCTCATATGTAGTTAAGACATGAGCATAAATTAATTGAACATAAGATGAATAGAAATCGTTTGTGTTACTGCTAATGTTCTTTTTAATTTGAAATAAAAAACAAATACTCACTCGTTCCATGACCCATGTTCTATAATTTTTTTATATGAAAGATATAATAAAAATATATATTAAAAGCGTTAAACAATTTTTTTATTTTCTGAAGACTTAAGTGTAAGGTTGGATCCAAAAAAAAATTGTAAAAAAAAATAACCTCTCAACTACTCAATCTTCCAACCACCCACCTAGAAATTCAGGATAACTAGGATTTTTTTTTTAAATAATGCATGTGACCTCCCAACCTTAGCACTTAGTGACCTCAAACTACATGGCTTCATGAAACCACTTCACTATGGTATATTCGGCGTCACGATATAATAACTGAATCACAAAAAAAAAACGCCAAATTGTCTGACCTCCTAACTGTACGATCAACGCAATAAATAAATAAATAAGCATTGATTAGTGTGTAATATGAATTTTTATATAAAGATTTAAATTTTTAGGTTTCATGTTCAAATGATTCTTTGCTAAATCAATAACAAATTTCCTTGTGGTTTCTGGATTCATGACAATAAAAATAGACGAATTGATCATGACAATTCAATGAATGAGTTTAGGTGTGATATTTTATTATTTTAAACAAAATTTTAAGAGTTCAGAGTGGTTGTTTTGCATGTTGTTTTCTTAAATATTGTTCGAAGAAACATTGAATTAAGGCAATATAGTATCAATTTCAAAAAATAAAATTTATAGCTAGAATATAATTTTATGAATTCCCACATTCAATTTCAAATTCCAAAAAAGGAAAACATATATATACTATGCTACTGTTCACAAATTACCAAATGCAAAAAATCCATCCGCCACCTGACTGCCCAACCAACTGACTACCCAAATACCTGACCTAAAGACAAAAGAAGAATATGGTATAGTTAGAATCGAGATATAAAAAAAAAAAAAAAAAAAAAAATGCCTGCATGGATGATTCTGCAACCTTCAAATTGTGTGATCATAGAAATAAAATATTATTTTTTATTGATTTATGTGTAGTGCGGTTTTCAATAAATATTTTCAAAATTTCTTGTTGACGTTCAATTGATTATTTGTTATATAAATAATAAATTTTCTATTTCTTTCTCAATTCCCGAAAAAAAATAGTTGGCTTATTTATAGGAAATTATTGAACACATTCGTTTATGTTTTTCACGTTTTTCTACACAATATTTTAAGATCTAAGGCTATTCTTCCCACAAAATATTTTATTAAATGTTGTTCGAAGAAAATTTTAATTAAGTAAAGCCGGTACCAGTTTCAAAAAACTCTTTGTAAGCATAACATCATTTTTTTTTAGAGATTCTTGAGTTCAATTTCAAATTTTCAATTAGCAAAATTTATGTATGTTGTATTGCTATTTGCAAGACATAAAATGGCAAGAAAAGGAAACTCTCTAGTGGAAAATTTAATATTCTGTGGTCGTTTCCCTGCATTTGTTTCTCTTAACCCTTGTTTGAAGAGAAAATTAATTAAGGAGACACAGTACGTGTTTCAAATTCTTTTGCGTAAGCATAATGTTATTTGTTTTACAAATTTCTGAATTCAATACCAACATTTGAATAATCAAAACTTATATATGCTTTGTTACTGTTTACAACTCCTAAAATTCCAAACAGCGCAAAATAACCAATGGAAAATTTAAAGTTTTAGGGTATTCTCGTTTCATGCTCTTTTCTTAAGTCCTATTGGAAGAAGCACTGAATTAAGGAAACACCGTACCAATTTCAAAAAATTTTGTGTAAGCATAATGCTAATTATTTTAGAAATTATCGAATTCAATTTTAAATTTTAAATAAGAAAAAATTAAATATGCTCAATTATTGTTTACAGGTTATATAATGGGAAAAAAGGGAAAACGTGCAGCGAAAAAGCAACAAGTAGAGAATATTAGAGAGAATATTAAGGGGATGGATGCTACATCAGCACAACAAGTCAACTTCAACGCATTACACATGTCACATTTAGCCTACAAAACACAAAAACTAGGTACGATGAGTTGGGACGATATATTTGAATTCTTTGAGAAAAGAGAATGGTTAAAAAAACCAAGAGCTACTAAAACACAGAACAACTAGTTTGAAGAAATCAAAGAAAAAAAGTTACATAAAGTACCAACTAGGGCCATAATGTTTCCATATTATGAAATTATTTGGTACATTTCATCTCGTACTGATATTAAAACCTGAAGAATATCTGACCATCAAGAAATTGTGATAACATCTTGGAAATCTAAGATCTTATTAGCAATATATAAGCAGACTCCCCCAGAAATCTAACTTAAGTATGACTTCCTTCATAGGTTTGAAATTAATTTCTTGAATAATTGTCAAGAGAATCAGGCTCCAAACCCAACAATCTCCCACTTGGAGACTGATTGTAGCAACTCCTTTGCTACTTCATTTGTTGGATAATAGAAAGGAATGACTGGTTGTTCAAGGTGGATGTAGCCCAAATTGGGTGAAACGCGTATATCTGTGTCTCTCTTGTTTTATATTTTTTTTTTGTTTGTGTTTCCACATATTTTATGTGTATCATTGCTCTGTAATATATAATTTTCAAACAACTGGTATCAAAGCTGAAGGTATGTTTGGCTAATAAACTCGCAGGAAATAAGGGTTCCTGGTTCGAGTGGGAGAAATGGGGGAAGATGGTAAGTTTAGGGTCAATAAATTTAATGGCCAAAACTACCCGTTGTGGAATATGCAGATGGGAGATTATCTATATCAGAAAGATTTGTACCTACCATTGAGCAGAAACAAAAAACATCCGGTGAATATGACACAAGTAGAATGGGAGATTCTCGATAGAAAGGCACTTGGAACAATACGGTTGTGCCTTGCAGCATCAGTAGCATTCAATATTTTGAAGGAAAGAACAACAGAGGGTTTAATTAAGGCATTGGAAAAACTATATGAAGAACCCTCAGCCTCAAATAAATTATTTCTTATGAAACATTTATTTAATATGAAGATGTCAGAAGGTGGATCTGTTACTGACCATTTAAATGATTTTAATATGGTTATCAGTCAATTAAGTTCTATAGGGGTAAAATTTGATGATGAAGTTAGGGATTTTTTATTTCTATGTTCATTGCGAGTAAGTTGGAATGGTTTATTTATGACCATTATTAACTCTGTATTTGGATCTAGTACTTTAAAGTTTGATGACATTGTCGGTGCTATCCTTAGCAAGGAAATGCAACGGAAAATATCTTGTGAGACATCGGGTAATGCTTTGAGTGCAAAGACTAGGGGAAGAAAATGGAAAGAGGAAAGAGCTCAGGATATTGCATTAAATAAAGGAAAGGAAGATCCAAGTCTAGATAGGGGATAGTGTGATAGAAATGAGGAAATAAAGGACACCTGAAGAAATACTGTAGATCTCGAAAGAGAAAAGAAGGAGACGCACAACAAGAAAACAATCATGAAGAAAATGTGAGATGTGATGTGTTACAATATTATTTGATTCTTTTTTAGAAAATGTTACTCATTCCTGGGTGGTAGATTCAGGGGTCTCATTCCATGCCACACCTGATGGGAAATATTTTCATGACTATGTTCAAGGAGATTTTGGATAAGTTTGTTTGGGTGATGATAAACCTTGTAAAATTTTTGGAATGGGTAAAGTTCTTGTAAAATAGCATAATGGAAACCAGTAGTTATTAAAGGAGGTAAGCCATGTTCCAGATCTAGAGAAAAATCTAATTTCAACAGGCCAGTTAGGTGGTGAATTTTGTGTGACAACTTTCACAGATAAAAATTGGAAGGTCACTAAAGGAGCCCTGGAAATAGAAAAATGAGAAAAGGTTGGTACATTGTATTTATGCAATGGTATTTCTAAATCTATCAATGATTTAAATTCCAAAGGAGCAGATGAAACATTATGGCATCATAGCCTCAGACACATGAGTGTGAAGGGGATGAAGATTCTTCACTCAAGAAATTTGTTGTCAAGTTTGAAAAATATTGATTTGGATTTATGTGAGAATTGTACTTATGGAAAACAGAAGAGAATCATATTTCTTAGAGTGGAGGAATAAAATAAGATCAAAAAATTAGAGCTTGTGCATACAGATGTATGGGGACCTGCTCAGGTATCATCTCTTGGTGGCTCTTGTTATTATGTTATTTTCATTAATGATGCAATTAGAAAAACTTTGATTTATTGTATTTAGAATAAATATGTTGTATTTGATCCTTTTAAGAAATGGAAATATTTGGTTGAGATTGAGACAAGAAAGAAGTTGAAGTGTCTGAGATAAGACAATGGAGGTGAATATTGCTGTAAATATTTTAATAGATATTTTTCAGAGCATGGAATTTGCAGAGAGAATACAGTTCCAAGAACACCACAATAAAATGGTGTGTCAGAAAGGATGAATAGAACAATCATGGAGCGTTCAAGGTGCATGAGATTGCATGCAGGATTTCCTTTACATTTTTGGGCATATGTTGTAGATATTTTTTTTTATCTAATAAACAGAGGGCCTTCAATTTCCTTGGATGGTGGTATTCCAAAGGAGGCACGGACAGGTAAAAAGGTAAACTACTCTTCTTTAAAGCCTTTTGGTTTTGAGGCCTTTGTCCATATTAATAAAGAAAATATAACAAATTTTGAGGAAAAATAAAAGAAATATAACTTTATTGGATATGGTGTTAATGATTTAGGTTATCACTTATATGATTATAAAAATCACAAAATCATTAGGAGAAGAGATGTAATATTCAATGATAAGGTCTTGTATAAGAATCAGTTGCATGAAAAGAAACAGGAAAAAGAAAACAAAGAATACACAGTTCTTTATGAGATCACAAAAAAAGTAAAGGTGTCTGAAAATAATAATAATCAACAACCACAACAATAGCAGCCACCAAAACAACAACAGGTATCTCAAACAAATGAAAGTGGTGTCAGAAGATCTACCAGGATAAGTAGATCCCCTGAACGATACTCTCCTTCATTATATTATTTATTATTTACTGATTCTAGTGAGCTTGAATGTTATGAAGAATCAATACAGGTCGAAACGAGGAATAAGTAGGAGCTACCCATGAAAGAAGAGATGGAATCCTTAATACATAACTAGACTTGGGACTTAGTCAAGTTGCCTACAGGTAAAACAACATTGTAGAATAAATGGGTTTATAGGTTGAAGGAAGAAGATGGAGGAAAATAGAGGTATAAAGATAGACATCTGGTGAAGCGGTTTGCACAAAAGAAAGGTTTTTATTTTGATGAAATATTTTTTCCTTTTGTTAAAATGAGTTCAATCAGAACTATTTTAAGTCTTGTAGCAACGAAAGATTTTCATCTTCAATAGTTAGATGCAAAGACAACATTTCTCCATGGAGATTTGGAAAAAGAGATATATATATATCCAGCAACCACAAGGGTTTGAAGTCAAAGGGAAAGAAAAATTAGTGTGTAGTTTAAAGAAGAGCTTGTATGGCTTAAAACAGGCTCCAAGGTAGTGGTATCTAATATTTGATAGGTTTATGTCTGAACAAGGTTATACTAGCTGTCACTCTGATCATTGTGTTTATCTGAAAAAGAAAAATGATGGCAGCTATATTATATTGTTATTGTATATATATGACATGCTTGTTGCATGGTCTAACATGTAGAAAATAAATGTGCTCAAAAGAAAATTGGCAAATTCATTTTCAATGAAGGATTTGGGAGCTGCAAAACACATCCTTGGTATGAGAATAACGAGAGACAAGAAAATTCACAAATTAACATTGTCTCAAAATGAGTATATATAAAAGGTGTTGAAAATGTTTAATATGCAAAATACAAAACCAATTAGTACACCTTTGGCTAGCCGTTTCAAAGTTTTTAAGGAGATGTTCCCCATGACCCACGAAGAAATGGATTATATGTGTAAAGTTCCATATGCATCAGGAGTTGGAAGCTTAATGTATGCAATGGTCTGCACAAGGCCTGATATTGCACATGTAGTGGGAGTTGTAAGAAGGTACATGAACAATGCAGGAAAAGAACATTGCATGGAAGTGAAATGGATTCTCACATATTTGAGAGGTACCACAAATCAAGAATTATGATTTGGTGGTTCAAAAATTTCTATACAGGGATATGTTAATGGAGATATGGCAGGTGATCGAGATAACAGGATGAGCACAATAGGGTATGTATTTACTGTAGGTGGAAAAAATGTTAGTTTGGTTTCAAAGATCCAAAGTGTTGTTTCACTTTCAACAACAGAAGTAGAGTATGTTGCTGCTATAGAGGCTAGTAAAGAAATTATTTAGTTACAAATGTTTATGGATGAATTTGGTAAGAAGCATGAGATGGGCATGTTATAGAGTAACAGCCAAAGTTCCATTCACCTTGCAAAGAACTCAACATTTCATTCCAAAGCTAAACACATACATCTCAAGTACCATTTCATAAGGTCAGTATTGGAAGATGGACAATTGAAGTTGGAAAAGATACACGCTAGCCAGAATCCTCCAGATATGCTAACAAAAGTTGTAACCAAGGAGAAACTGATATTTTGCCCAGTTTCAATTGGTATTCAAGTATGATGATGAAGATGAGAAATAGCCAGGTCCAAAGTGGAGTAATTCTCCAACAAATGAAGCAGTAGAGGAGTTGCTACTATCAGTATCCAAGTGGGATATTACTGGGTGTGGAGTCTGATTATGTCTTGTATTTAGATGTATCATAGCATTGGGTTCTTTTTCTTAATGGGGTGGCAACACTGCCTGTCATTGAACACATCTTGGGGGGTCCAGGGGGGGTGGCTGCCCTGGAAGCTAAAAACAGATGTAAAATTGCCTTGTAAAATTTTGTAACTTCTAGTCAATTTGGGTCGTTCATTAGGCGGATGATCCGATGGTAAAATTTATGTTTAATTAAGGGTTTTTTCCCTATAAGGAAACCCCTCGTTTTGTATGAGGGCATTGTATTGTAGTTGTGAGTTGTATGAGTATTATGAGCGAGAAACAGAAAGGGAGACTGTGAGAGAAAACACAGGATATTACAAGGATCTCTTGTAGGTTGTGTCTCTTCATTTTGCTAGATAATAGAAAGGAAGGACTAACTGTTCGGGGTGGACGTAGCCAAAATTGGGTGAACCACATGTATCTATGTCTGTCTTGTTCTATATGTTTTATGTCTTTGTGTTTCCACATATTTTATATGTTTCATTTCTTTGTAATATATAATTTTCTAATAATAGTAATTGAAGGTTGGTTGAGAGAAGAAGAGGAAGGTTTCAAGCTTAAAGAAAAAAAGGAGTATCCAATAGGTATATTTAAGAAATATGTTATATTTATTATTTAAATTCTAATTATATTATATGGGGAACAAGATAGTTAAATTGAAAAATTAAATGAATCCCAATAATCCATAACATTTTTGAGGAGGGGAAATTCCTAAACTAGGTTGAAATCTTGTATAGAATATCACAGATTCAATAAAATTGTCAGTGTCATCTCCCTGAGGGTTCAATTGTATTTTTTGTCTGCATATTTGATGGATGTTGTTACTTTCTTGGTCTGATTTTCCCTCATGAAATGGAATTACCCATATGACCAGTAAATATTAATTCAATGTTATGCTCCTATTATGTGTTAGTCTAATTTTAAATACCATTTTTATGATTATTTCCACTATGTTTTGATTCCTTTGCATGAAATTTATTTCAAACAATACCTACCCGGATAAGTGATAATCTAGAAGAAAGCCTAGAATCAATAGGTCACTGGTTTGTTGAAGAATTATTTTCATACGTCAAAGTTTGTGTAAGTGAAGTTGGTCCTCATATTTTGGCCCCATATATTCCGGAAACACTTTCTTTGGGAGAAGTGGGTAATCAAGTTGTTTTTAATGGACAAGAAAAAAAAATGAGTAAGCTAGAAAAGAAAATCTAGCTTTATTTTCGAACAAAGTTTGGTGACAATAATATCAGAGACAAACGTCACAGATTCAAAGAAGACGAAGAGATTGAGAAATTTTGGTTATTTTATTTTCCCCATTATAAATATGATCCTCAAGGTCTCATGGGAAATCATTATATAATAGTCAGTTATATTAAAGAATGTATTCATCAGCAACCACCTTCTGATGGGATGTTTATAGTTGTTCATGATTTTCAACAAGCTATCCTAAGGGACAAACTATTGCATAGTGAACCAAGATTATAGTTGCAAGAATTTAGAGAGGAACTACTCAAACATTTTCTAAAGTAAAAGGATATGCCCCTCAACATTTCATTCAACGAGTTAAAGTATACTGAATTTTTCCAATTTAATTTCAATGAAATCACTTCACAACCTTCTATTGTTTCTCAAAACGGAAAAGTAGTAGAAATTTAAGAAATAGAAAATTTTGTTGTCGCGGGTAAAGAATTTTAATCCACAACAATAAAATATACGAAAAAGGAGTAGGAATGTATAAGAAGATAAAAGAATCCAAAAAAATAAGAAAAAACTGAACAAGAAATTATTGTCATTAATTCTCCTACGAAAACAAAGCAGGAGAAACTAGAAAGTGCATAAGTCAAAGAAATGGAAGTAGCTAAGGAGAAAGAAAACCAGGCGTCTACTGAAACGAGTACCAAGGAAAATCAACAAAAAGTAGAATCATATAACATAATGGATACTATATGTATTGTATCTCCTTAGGCATCAGTAACATTGATTTCTACTAAGATTCCTTGGGAATCATTCTTTTTAAAACTAGTTTCTAAATTAGACCCAATTGCAGATATTATTCCTTATTTGATAAATTATTATTTTAATACCAAAAAAAAATCAGTTGTTCGAAGAACAAAGAAAAGAAAACATGATACTCTGGAAATTATATCTAAATTTAGCTGACAAGCTCAAGGAGATGTAGAAAAAAAATCCCAGGAATCATCCCAAGCTTTAGGAGCTTTTATAAATTAAAATGAGTATCATTTGAATGAGCTTGAAACTTCATATGACGATTGTTTATGAAAAGATAAATTTTTGCAAGAAAAAATGGAGAAAAATGAATTTTTCAGTGAAGAGAACTGGCAGCGGAATTTTTCTACTTTAACTGAAGGATTTGTTTTGGAAAGAGATAAACTACATAAGAATTTCCATAAACAATTGGAACAAGAAAATTCAAAACATGATTAGGAGATTCAGGAATTGAGAAAATTACATGAAGGTCAAACACATATTTGGAAGGAAGAAGTAGAAAAAAACTATTTTATTATTGTTACTATGTGGCAACATGAATTGAATCTCTTAAATATCAAGTGAATGAGAATAGATAAGCAACACAGAGCCTCAACATTTTCAAAGATAATTTTTTTACAAATTTGTCTAATTTTGTGGAAGAATCAATCAAAATTATATAAGAAAATGGATAAAATCTCAAGATTTTGTCAAGAAATTAAAAATTTAAATGAAAGAATTGATTCATTTGTAGAATAAGACAAAACAATTAAAAACAAGTTTTTTTCTTATACTTGATTGGGAAAACTAATTTCAATCTAATGAAATTCCAAGAGTTTCTAAGAGAGATAAAATATTGATGCTTGTTGAACTAAGATGCAGGGAAAAAGAGTAAAAAGAAATCAGAGCATGCATACAAATGACATATGTGTGATGAGTTGTGGCATTTATGTCAGTACATTATTTTAGTTACTTAATAAATGCATCTTATTTTAGTCTATGACTTATGTTATTTGATTCCAAATGAATATTTTATAATTTGATTTAATAATCCTTGTGACAGTTTTTACAATTTATAACTTTTTTATAATCAGAAATTAAAAAATTTTAGATTTACTTATTACTTGTTGATCAGTGAAATACAATAATCAAATGTTGGCACACTTGATCTCCTCAATGAGATATAATTTTTTATTTATTTACTTTAAATTATGCATGTATTGATATTCCATAAAAATGATAAAAAGACCGGATGAATAATATCAAAATATGAAAACATTTTTGAAGTTTTTATATAAATCTTCAGCCAAAACTTATCTATTCAAACTTGTGAATTTTATTCCAACTAGGAATTTAAATTTCATGATATTATGTGTGTTTTTATGCTCATTTATATCCTTTAATTTTTAGTATGAAGATTGATTAAATTATTGGTTAATTGTGCATATGTTGTGGATATTGGTACATGCATAATATACATGACTTTGGACCAAGTGTTTCATGAATAGAATCTAAATAATAATCTAAATTGTTTCTGTATTAAATATATATGTGTTAACATAGAATATTTTACAAATTTATTGTATTACAAAACCCTTTCTGTATATATGTCGATATGCATTGGATAGTATTAAGTTTATAGTACAAGTGTGTGAATCATTGATACATTTATTTTGTTCAATGGTTCTAATATTAAGGTGTTGTTCCAAGAAATTGGTAGTAGTATTTTCATTGCAAATGAAACAATTATAAAAAAATTGTACAAATTTTTTTCTCATATTAGGCATATCAAAACATGGTGCAAGTGTAAAAATAGATGCAAAGAAATAGTCATTACATTCATTAATATTTTTTCCATAGATCTACAAGCATTGTTCAAGTAAGATTTTTCGAATTGACAATATGTCAAATATTCCAAGTGAGAATTTCTGTCCACAATTGCATGAGCCAATTTCTTGAGCTATTGAACCTGGAATATCTATTATGTTATGTAACAGGAGTGTCCCAAAATTTCTACATTTATAATTTTGATTATGTTGCAAAATATTATATTCATTATTATCAATGGTTGGATTGAACTATAGATATTAGTTTAATTTTATTTTTGGATATAGAGTCTTACGTTTGCTATAGGTGATATACAAGCATACCAAATGAAAAAAAAAAAAAAACATAATTGGAACTTTGATTAACCGCATAATGACTTACTGCAAGAGGATTTTCGACACCTCTCAACAATTCCTTATGTAAATTGAATGTAATCATATCAATTCTTGCAATCATAATTGTGCCTTGATCCCTATTCACATTAGTAATTGTTATAATATAGAAGACTCATCTATTTCTTGTTAAAATGTTTATCATTGTATATGGCATGTTAAATTTACTATTCTTTCGACCACTGTTGTACAACTTTCCTCAACAAGATACATTCCACTAGTTTTTGTTTCAATGTTGTTTCTTGTTATGTATGTGTGTCATTATGTCCATGAAAATAGTTATTCCTATAAGTTGAAGTAAAAAATGACAATGGGTTCAATGTTAAACCTAGTTTCGCATTGAGTGTGCACAAAGTTATAGAAAAAGAGTTAGTATACACAAAACTAGCACAAGGAGTTAGCCAAATACTTGCGCCTTTCATCAAAAATTTCTTTCTCAATTATTATGCTCTTGTATTCATTTGTGTCAAGTATTTATCTCTGAATAAAAGTGCAAATAGATAACTCAGAGTTATCAGGTTTTTGTTCTAAAAAAATATGTCTATTTAGAACATATGTTTCTTCTCCAACTCGAGCAGTGTTCACGAAAATTATTTTTTCTAGAAGTTGAATCCAAAGAAAAATACAAGACAATGTGAATTTCTTGTCCAATTGACATTTGTTGTATATTTAGGAATGTGTTTCCAAGTTTACAAACAACTTCAATTTTGTTGTCCCAACAAGATATATGATTTTTGTTGAATTTGTTTGAATGCAATTGTAATGGTGTAATCCATTTTTCTTATATAAGAGTTGCAATATGCTGCTACACCATAGGGATCTAAAATATATTTGAGCATTTGTGTTTCCTTGCCAGACTATGTTCTTTCATTCATTTGTTTCAAGTGTTTTTCTCTGAATACAATTGTAACTAGAGAACTCTTGAAATTTAATCCTACTGATACCAAAGGTAAAAAAAATGTAGAAATGCGTTCCTATATATAAATGTAGACACAAATATACATGCAATATAACCTTTGAGAATCAATTACTAAAATTCTATAAAGTATTTATAGTGTCACACAACATATATTATTATTATATCAATAGTTGATCTGAGAGTGATGAAAATAATTGTTAGTGTGCACACGATAAAGTCTTTTCACAACCTGTTCGAAAGAGGAAAATCTAGTTCTCTATATTTCTTTGTTCTGTAAATTTTTGGTAGAAAACACATAATATAAATATTGACTGAATAATTTGCATTCTTGTTGTCATGTATAAAACAAGTTTCCTTTTTTTTGTGCATCATAAAATCAATAAGAACAAAAGCCTTAAACAATTTTTTTTCTTTTTTGAAGACTTAAGTCGTAGGTCAGATCGAGGAAAATTTTGTAAAAAAAATACAACTTTCCGACTACCTGACCTTCCACCCCCTGACTACCAACTCTAGATGACTATGATTTTTTTATAAATAATCAGCCTGACCTCCCGATGTCAGCATTGTCGAAATGTGAAAGTACTTGGCCTAATGAAACCACCCGACTATGGTCTAGTCCAGGTCACCATAAAATATTTTAAAGAAGCATTCTTTCTTTTGTGCTTCGCCAAATGAAAAGAAACAAAAGCCTTAAATAATTATTTTCCTTTTTCAAAATTAAGTCAAAGATCGAATCTAGAAACATTTTGTAAAAAAGAAATACAATATTTTTTCTACCTGAACTTTTGAAAACCCGACTTACAACACGAACTGACTACGATTTTTTTTATAAATAATCAGCCCAACCTCCAAACCTTAGCATTGCCTAGCTATCAAACTACCTAACCTCATATTTTCTTGATTGACAAACTACCAAACCTCCCGAAATTAGCATTGCCCAACTATCAGACTACTCGACCTTGCGACCTCAACATTACGCTACTGTCAAACTACCTGACCTAATTAAACCACCCAACTATGGTATAGTTGGGGTCGCGATAGAATAAATTTCATAAAAAAAAACACCCGATTGTCCGACCACCCGACTCTACAATCGACCCAATATTAAAAAAAATGGCTCACATTCTAGATAGTAATTTTGTACTTTTCACACTTTGAGAATCAGTTACTAAAAATCTAGTCTTTTTATTTATTATTTCTACAATTTTTTGATATGAAACATATAATTTAGAAATTCACGAAATAAATTGCATTCTTGTTATCAATTTTAGAAGAAGGATTTATTTCTCTTTTGAATCACTAAATGTGTAAAAACAAAATACTTGAACATGTTATTTCTTTTTTCAAGAATTAAATCGGAGATCAGATACAAAAAGATTAAAAAAAAAGGTAGCCTCCCGACTACTCGATCTTCTCACCATGTGACTACCAAGTCGTGATGACTATAAACTCATACAACCCGATCTCCTGAGCTTGGACTAAAGCACTTTCAACACAGCTTTTATTATGCTATTATGAAACTATTACTCCATCCTCTCAACTCTCTGTTACCCAAATTGTTTCTTGAACCTTGCAGATAATCCATATATGATGTCGAATCGCACAACAGGAGAATATTGCTACCCTAATAACTAGTTTTCTTGCCCATGGTCCTAACTGCAATAGGATAAGCCTTATTCAATTATTTGTATAAATTCAAAATTTTTCCCCTTTTCTCCGCACTAAAAATTATTTCTTATTCTTGAAGAATGGTTACATTATGATTCTTTTCCTCTGCACCACACAAAGTCTTTACTCGACATTTCTGCACTCTTCACAAAGACCATATATGTTGTTGCATGAAATACCTTAAGCTAATCCTCTTGATTGAAGCCTTCTATAAGGGATTCATTCTAATTGTAAATCTAAATGAGAACCTCACCATTATATCAAAGTCATACTAAGATGTTCGACAGTGTTAACCCTTCTGATCTTGGGTGATAGCTATATTAAGGAATTACTATCCCATGGCACTTCTCTGCCTTCAAGTAGGGAATTCATTGCATTGTTGCATAGGCACTCCTACAAACTCTATCTAAGAAAACCCTCCTGTCATTTTACATCCGGCTTCCAACTCACCTGCCACACACCAACTATTCTTCAATGCTCACAAACTCTCTGAGCGAATCCTCGAGCCTGCTCATGGATAGACAATGCATTTGGATATTGACAAGGGCTTGTGAACCTCATTGCCAAGCTCTCTATGGTGGGAATGGAGGCTCATGCACAAAAAATGTTAAAACCTATGGAAGAAACACAACAAGAAATAATCAGCCAGGGAAAATTCTCTTGATCTTTCACATATTGTTTTCCTCTCAGGACAATATTTTGTAAACAAATATCTGGATGTACATTGACCGCCTCTCTCAAAAAAAATTTCTTTGTTGTAGATTTGCATATTAATACAAAGGATCTTATAACCCAATTCTTTTAACTCATCTTGTTTTGCAATTGAAATATATCGTTGAGATACTTAACTTCATTTATTAAATTATTTATGATATCATTAAGAATTTAAGAAAAACTATTATGGGAATATTCTTGGTGTGAACTTCAGGCACTCTATAATTACTATTATTCCCTATATTAACTTATTTAATTTTTCACACAAGCATGGGACACATGGGCCAATGCATAGTCATAACCACAATCAATATACAAATCAGGAAAATATGTTGCATCCGAGATATGTTCAAAACAACACATATTACACTTGTTATTTATCCATATCAATTGGAATGACAATGCAACATAACACATTAATTGGAAATATTAATCATACAATATATTTCTTTTTTTTCTGCAGTAAAATTGAATCTCACACTCTACTCACAACCTCTCTTCCAAATGCCTGTTTCTTTTGGAGCAAGTATCATGTCCCTCCATTTCTACTATATCCTTGCCCTTGCAATCAGTCCATAAATTTTGTTCCCTTTTTCTCCTTGTATTATCTCAAACAAGCATGGACCTGAATATTTTCCTCAAACCATTTAATTTTAGGAGCCATCCCCTTTACTTGATGGACCACTTAGCCTTTAATACCTATTGTCAAGTTTAGGTCTCTTCTTTGAATAATAAAATGTATCATCCCTAACATGAATTCTCCATTCCTAGCTCTACAATCCATGTCCTCAGACTCACTCACCTTCTTCCTATGTTATTATAGATATTAGGACATATGTACAGTTTTTTTAGAATGTAACTCACACTAGAACCTTGAGTGAGAGTGTCACATGGACAATAAAACTCCTGAAAACTAATAACAAACAAAATTATTTTTCTACTATTTATTTTTGTTAGTTAGTGTGATGCAAAGGTAAACAAATATCAAAGTGCTCTAACTATTTACTTATTTATTTTAAGAAATTGATTTTTTATCAAACTAATAACTATAAATATCAATATACACAACTAAACCAGAAAAAATTAGTCTCTTTCCCTTGCTAATTTTTGGAATTCTATCTCCGGATAGATAAAATCTACCCTACCCAAAAAAAAAAAAAGAATTAAAAAAAAATTAAAAAATTAAAAATTAAAATTAAACATTAATGTATATCAAAATTCCACGTGAGAATTCAATGGCTTCGAGGAAACCCATATAATTAATTATGTCGAGTTATAGGAATAAAACCCTTCGTGGTATATTCTTGGTATATCACTCTGCAGAGAACATTATAAATACATGAGACAGACGCGGATATCCCTCGAATCCAATGCCCATAAAAAGTATCTAAATCCCCTTTACTTGATGGACCACTTAGCCTTTAATACCTATTGTCAAGTTTAGGTCTCTTCTTTGAATAATAAAATGTATCATCCCTAACATGAATTCTCCATTCCTAGCTCTACAATCCATGTCCTCAGACTCACTCACCTTCTTCCTATGTTATTATAGATATTAGGACATATGTACAGTTTTTTTAGAATGTAACTCACACTAGAACCTTGAGTGAGAGTGTCACATGGACAATAAAACTCCTGAAAACTAATAACAAACAAAATTATTTTTCTACTATTTATTTTGTTAATTAGTGTGATGCAAAGATAAACAAATGTCAAAATGCTCTAACTATTTACTTTTTTATTTTAAGAAATAGATTTTCTATCAAACTAATAACTATAAATATCAATATACACAACTAAACCAGAAAAAATTAGTCTCTTTCCCTTGCTAATTTTTGGAATTCTATCTCCGGATAGATAAAATCTACCCTACCCCAAAAAAAAAAATTTAAAAAAATTTAAAAATTAAAAATAAAAATTAAACATTAGTGTATATCAAAATTCCACATGAGAATTCGACGGCTTCGAGGAAACCCACATAATTAATTATGTCGAGTTATAGGAATAAAACCCTTCGTGGTATATTCTTGGTATATCACTCTGCAGAGAAGATTATAAATACACGAGACAGACGCGGATATCCCTGGAATCCAATGCCCATAAAAAGTATCTAAATCCCCCGAGATACTTAAAACGTGTGGACAACCGCAAACTCTTTTAATTCGTCTCTCCACATCCTTTTTTAATGCCCCGGCTCCTGTTTCAAAACCGAGCGGACTGATCAAACACAAATGTCAATAAATTGACAAAGGCATTGAAGCTTTTATGGTTATGTTTCCAAGTAAGCCTGACATGCCAAATATGGGTTTCCGTATTTTGCTCTACATGCTTTTTGTGGCAGTTTACTCAGACGCGGGGGATTATGTTCGGCCCCCTCCTCGCCCAATCTCCATTACTCCCTGCACAACAGCCACGGACATGGATCCTGAACAGGTGCAAAACCTTTTATTGTCCTTCTGTATTTGAAGATTTCACTTACCAAATATAATTTCATAAGTGATTGTATGAATTGCAATGGCAGGTCCATATTTCTCTTGTAGCAGGTGATCGCATGAGGGTAACGTGGATTACAAAGGAAGATGTACCCTCCATGGTCGAGTATGGTAAATCTCCGGGAGAATACACTTCTTCTGTATATGGGGAGATTGCTTCTTCCTACACCTATCTGTTTTACAGATCCGGCTACATTCATAACGTTGTGACTGGATCCCTTGAGGCTAATACTGTCTATTATTATCGATGTGGAGGGCATGGTCCGGAGTATACTTTGAAAACACCACCATCACAATTACCCATATTCTTTTCAATAGCAGGTATGTGTAGCAGTCAGAATTATAAATATGACTCAGTCAGAACTCTGTAGGATTTTTCTCTGTATGGTTTTACTTTCTTTATCATCTTCCTACTTTCCAAATCAAAATTTTAAAATTACATCGGCCAGCTACCGGAGTGAGAAATATCGGGTCTTGTACTTTTGGGACAGAGTGAGAAGTATGGATATTTTTGTTGCGATTGCTGATTTCAGGAATATTTAGAAGTAATATAGACAGAGTGTCTAATGACCATTTTTATATAAGGTACTGATTTCAGCAACATATAAAAATTTAACTGATAATAGGAAGGTTTTTACTTATGTTGTCTCTTGAATTGTTGAATATTTCAAAAATCTACAATCTAAATAGATTTAACACAAAAATACTGAATTTTTTTAATACTGAGCATTGAGAAGCATTACATATGGGATTGACTTTGTATGGAAATTAAAAAGAAGTCTGGTGCTCTGTCAAGCAACAGGTTGGCTTGGGGTTGGTAATAGTTTTGTCGTAGTCTTCTCAGGTAACGTTTTGGTCTAGAATTTGGCAAAGATTTTTCAAAAATCTGGCAAAGATTTTATCAGAATCATGTTTACAGTTGTTAAACTTTAGTATTTTGAGTGCCCTAAAGGTTTTTGGTAGTGCTGAATCCATTTCCACTATCAAAAATGGATTCCAAACACTCCAACTACCCGATTTCTTGAATTTTAGTTGCCCGGATTCCAACAAAAAAACTGCCTTCAGGACTATTTAGTTGCCTGGGTAGACAACTCCAATAGTTTTTCTCAATTTTAATTATTTTAAGATAGAATTTAAAAATAATCATACCAAAATTTATTCATCGAATTGATTATTTTCCTGGTGCATGTAATGTTTTGATTGTAATCTTACGGTGGCAACGATATTAACATCTTACCTAGAAAAAAATATTTGTACTTATCCTTTTCGAGACCGGTTAGGAGAACAACTGAATTCATTTACTCTCACAGCTCTGATGTCCTTTTATTTCAACAACTATTCAACATATATATATGTATATAGTACATTCATTTTTTTATTTTGTAGGTAGAGTTCATTAGTTATATTGATTCTATCCTACCAGGTGATCTGGGACAAACTGGATGGACAAAATCAACTTTAAAACACATTCAAGATAGTTATCATGATGTGTTTTTGATGCCTGGTGATCTCTCCTATGCTGATAACAACCAGCCTTTGTGGGATTCATTTGGGAGGTTGGTGGAACCTCTTGCAAGCAACAGGCCCTGGATGGTCACAGAGGGAAACCATGAAACTGAAACAATTTTCATCTTGATGGATCATGCATTTAGATCTTATAATGCCAGGTGGCAAATGCCATATAAAGAAAGCAATTCCACGTCAAACTTGTATTACTCTTTTGAAGTTGCAGGAGTGCACATTGTCATGTTGGGTTCCTACGCAGATTATGGGGAGGATTCGGAGCAGTACAGCTGGCTGAAGGTAAAACATTATTTATAACAACTCATTAATGGAGTGTTTGTTGTTAACATAAATAGAGGGTATGTTTTATGAATGAAATGAACTGACTGAAATAAAATTTGCTGAAAGTAGGGTGACCTAGGAAGGGTAAATAGAGTGAGAACGCCCTGGCTTTTTGTGCTGTTACATGCACCGTGGTATAATACAAATATTGCCCATCAAGGTGAGGGGGAGAAGATGAGAAAAGTCATGGAGGCTTTGCTTTACTCTGCTAATGTGGATATTGTTTTTGCGGGTCATGTGCATTCCTATGAACGCTTTGTAAGTATTTCATTAATATTTATCTAAAATGCATTTCCTTGCATAGAAATATTTTTCTTTTCTGATTTTCCCTCTATTGCCTTGATTTTTAAGACGCGTGTTTATAACAACAAAGGTGATCCCTGTGGACCAATTTACATTACCATTGGAGATGGAGGCAACCGCGAAGGGCTTGCTTTAATGTATGTCCTGTAACCACCAGTCTCAACTTATAAGTTACTCATATTTCGTTTTCATATATCATTAAAAAAGGCCATGATGATGACAAAGATGGTTTGCTTCATATAGAATCGAGTTATTGAATTGGGTAATAATTATTTAACAGGTTCAAGAATCCGCAATCTGAATTATCTCTTTTCCGAGAAGCGAGCTTTGGCCACGGTGAACTCGGAATATACAATGCAACACACACGCATTGGACTTGGCATCGTAATGAAGACGATGAGTCAGTGATATCCGATGAAGTTTGGGTAACCAGTCTCAGCACTTCAGAAAACTCGTGTCAGAAATTACAGGAAAATGCTACTTCGTTTAATTCAGTCAATGGACGATACAGTGATGAACTATAGGGAACCAGTACTTGGGACGGTTTTCTTGACCTTTAGCGCTGAAATCTCATAACAAGAAATAAATTGAAACGCCTAGAAGACAATGCATAACTCATTTCCCTTGGCTGGATGGGAAATAGATTTACTTAATATGTGAGAGGCTATGGTTTGGCCATGGGTTGCAGGGATATGTACAACTTCACAATTACGTGGGATGGAATGTGGACATAGAGGAGTGCATTTCTAAAAGAAATCAGAGGGGTCAGATTCATTATTGTATTTATTAAGAGAAGATTGATGATGTTGGGGAATGGAGTTATTATAATTATGTTTGATTGCAGTTGATATTAAATGCAAATAAGATTATGTAAAATGTTATTTTTTTAAGTTTATTTTTTTATATTAAAGTAATGTATATGTAGAATTTTAGTGAAGAGAAGGGAAAATAATGATAATCATCTTTAAACATTTATTTCGAAAAGGTGAAAATAAGAGGTTTACAATAATATTTATAATTCAATTGTTTAGATATCCATAATTACCTTCTCTACTTCCTCAAAGCCTTACTTTCCCATCAGTAACTCGTTTTGTTCTCTAGTAATTAGAATTAGAATGTGAGAAAATTTTGAAAGTAGGGATTGAGTTATTGATTTAGGTGCCTTTCCAATTTTTTTGTTTTTATATCATTTCAAGTAGTCTATATTGTGAATTTTTTAAGGTTTTTATCGTAGCTTTTTCTAGTTTAATTTCTCTAAATTTCGGCAGGAATTTATTGAAAATAGAAGTTTGATAGGTAACCTTGCACAATCTAAGTGCCTTAAGGGTTTTTAGGGTGTTGAATCTATGTATACAGTCAAAAAACCAGTTTAAATAACATAAATCAAGACTTTATCTTTTATTGTTTAATTTCTCTAAATTTTGACAGGAATTTATTGAAAATAGAAGTTTGATAGGTAACCTTGCACAATCTAAGTGCCTTAAGGGCTTTTAGGGTGTTGAATCTATATATACAGTCAAAAAACCAGTTTAAATAATAGAAATCAAAATTTTACCTCAATTTTTTTCATGGGATTTTGACATCTGAAACTCCAAAAAGTCACACCTGAAACTCCAAAAAATCGCACTAAAGACAACTCCATATCATATACCTGTTGCTCATTGATTTTTTTAATTTTTTAAAAATATTTTCTTTAAATTTTGTTTGGATAGGATTTCTTTTCTTGTAACCTTAAACTCTAGGTTTTTATTCCAGTTACTTTTTTGTTTTAGTTTCCTTTTGTTTTCCTATATATTACTAAATTGTTGTTACCGGATTTAATGTTTTGTTTTATAACTTTCAACTTCTTTTGAAATTTATACATAGATTTTTTTCTATCATATCATTTTTTATTTATCCTTTTTCATTATTATTCTTAAAGGCAAAGTTTTTTTGATCCCAAATAATTCAAAGTGAAATGGCTTGATTTTTAGAGATATAGCACAATATATAGACTGGTTATAAACAATTGTATAGACCAACGGTCTGGGCCATGGCATGGTAGAATAGTGACATGGATGCTAAACGCAAATAAGAGAAGGATTTCGAAGATTATGTATCAATCAATTCTTTAGGCTACTTCCATTATTCCAGGTGAAGATGCGATTACTAATTTGAAGGTCTACATGTTTTGAGGATTGAAAGAATTCCATGAAGTGTTGGGATTTTTCATCTTCCTCACTCTTTTTCTCTTGAAGATGTTTAATTAGGTTGAAATTTTCTCCAATAATCCAATGTTGGTCTTTGAGAGTGGTTTCTATATTTTGAAGGCCATCAATATTTTCATTGGGAGAAGTGGGACCATAAACATTGGTGATGAAACAATTTTTTGTCTATCCCAAGGGTTGGAATTGGGTTGTAATGGTACGCTACATGGATAGGGAATTTTGAAAAGTGATGTTATCACGATTCCACAACATGGTTATAGCTCCATAGCATCTCATGGCATCATTAGCTATTGTTTAGAATTTTTTCTAGATGGTTCTAGATATGTATTGTACAGTATAAAAAAAATGGTTTCTTGCACCATGACAATATTAAGATTTTCATTTTATATTCTGTTTTTTAGGAATCTCCCTTTGGATTTTCCATTGAGACCGTTTATATTCCATGATGTGATTTTCATTGGGGCTGTGATTGGGAGGGTTGAAATGTATTTTTCATTAGTTTAACCCTTCCAGATTTTACAGAACAGTCCCCCATTTCTAGTATTAAGTTCTTGTTACTTTTCACACCCCTTTTTTTCCCATCCTGCACTCCCTTTGAATGGTCTTTATTTATGCTACTCTTAACTCCTAAATAAGAATAATGGTTGGCCTCTGATCTATAACTTGAAGGTTGTTTTCTTTCCTTCCTTTTATTATTGAAGAACACTCTTACTATTACTTATGCTTGTTCTTCTAGTATATTTATTAGGTCCTTCCTTTTCCATTCTTAGCCTGTTTTTTGGAGTTTCGTGTTCTTTAGTTTTGGGTCTTCTAATTATTCATTATATGGTTCTTCCTTATATTCTTCAATTATTTCCACATCCTCCACAATGCTCATTTGTTTTGGTTGTGCTACTCGATTGATTCATTTTTCTTGTTCTTGGCCATTTTCTGAGCCAAACCCTTGTTTCTAAATGTCCTACTAGTTTTTTTTCATGGTATTGTTGCATTTACTCTTCCATTTGATGGACAAAATATCTATTGTGTTTTCCTTGTTTTATATGGAAGGATCCAGGACTCATTTTCTTGTGTCCTTCTTCTTTCTTGTCACTTTTGTGAATCCTTCCTCTTCTCCTTGTATCTCTACCTAAGTTTCCTTCCATATTTGATTTTGGGGGAATTCTCAGAATAAATGTCCATATTCATGATGGAATTTTTGACCAGGGAATGGAATTTTCTCATAGTCTATGGATTTATCCCATACTTCGTCATGGTAGCTAATTTTCATGCTTTCTAGTAGAGCTTTAGTTAGGTCCAAATATATGCATAATTTGGCATACAACATATGCTAACCTAGTTTGGTGGCTTTTGAGAACATGATGAAGGAACTAATGGCACTTCCTATGCTCTCTAAACTATATGGTTCCAAAAATTCTTATGGAAATGAGTATAGTCACAAAAATATAGGGGATGAGTTGAGTTCCTCCTTATTAGGGTTGAGTATTTCAATTCATATTTTCATGTATAGCCTTCCAAAATTGATGAAATAAGGCCCGATGTGGAATATGTTATCTCTATCTTCAAAATTATTGAAGACAACTGTGATGAATCCATTTTAGCCAGTTTTAGTTCTGTATCCCCCTTGATTTTCCATTTTTTTTGAATCCAAGTTATAGCAATTCCTTCAGATGGCCATATGCCCACGCATTTAGAGAACAATGCATGGTCCTTTATGTGTCATATTTTCTCTACTATTTTGTTTGATATGATTTCATAAATTAGGACTTTTATTATTTGTGTAAGGTAGGTGTATGTTTTCCTTGGTACCTTGACCTGGTGATTGTCTAGGCTTGCTTCATTTTCATTGTCCCCTCCCTCCTCCTTAACCATTTTTAGCGGGTGTTGAGTGATTTTTGTGTGAGTATGGTAGCCAAGTTTACGATTTTCCCACCTGTGATTTATTCCTGCAACAATGTTATTAAAAGAGGGATTGTCCCTCCTCACCATGTGGGCACCATTTATGCTCACTAATAATTATTTTTCTAAGGAAAAAAAAACCATTATAAGAGGTTGTTGGTTCAAATCTCCTCCCTAATTCTTCTGATTGCAAATCTGAATATCTCAAAGATTATTAAATTGTATACTCTTATTTTTGTATATTGTTTCTTGTATGTGATCATATTAACATTCTTAATATTAGTATTAAAATAAGTAAATTGTAATCTTATCATTTTCCACTTTTATATTATAAAATTAATATAAACGTTTTAATGATTTAATATATTGTATTGTATTGTTATCTCGATTCTTAGATATATTTTTTTGTTAATTAATTTCCTTTTATTAAATCACAATTCAAGTATAAAAAACATAATATCTAAAAATATTATTACTTTGGCTCGCGACAAGGGTAACTAAATACTGATAGTAAAGGTAATGTAATGTTTTTATATCTATCAAAATTAACCAAAATAAACCTATTGCTTATATTCATTAAGATGAGGGAGATGCTTCGAAGAGTTATCAAGAAGCATACATACGATCAACTGGGTGTAGCTAAAAAACCACAACTATCAACATATGAGAAAATAAAATAAATTTCACTAAACATAAACATGAAATAATAGGAGACTTGGGCCTACATCAATCTTTAGAGGAAGTAGTAGGTGCAGGATCCTGAATTCTTAAACCTATTGGAGAGTGTCTCCTACATTGATAATGCCTCTCAATTTGAGACAATTGAGTATCCAAGTTGATGATACAAGAGCATTGATCCTTTCGAATTTGTTGCATGTTTTTGAGGTGATCTATGATTTCATTAAAATTATCCTATTGTTCTTTGATGATCGAGCCTAACAAGTTTTGAATTTCCAATTTAGGGTGATGGAGTGAAAACAGAAGTTCCTCTGACCTATATTATGGTTAGGATCCAGGACCCAGTAACAAACTTCCACCTAAAGTTCTTATTCAAAATGGGCATTCTAGTCGTCTGTAGCCCAAGCTTCAAGTTGCCTAATTTTTTAGTGAATTTTAGGAGGGGTGACTGAAAGGTATATTTATGATTGGGCTTGGATCTAAGCTCTAATTTTTTCTATGGAAACTTGGCCCCCGAAAACTTGCCTTGGTTGAATTTTTTGACTCAACGTTGCATTAAGTAAGGGTAAGAACCCAACAAGAGAAGATTTAGGAAATGGTTGGATGTCATAAGAGTGAAATATTGTGGGAGGACAAAATAGAGTGAGAAAAATGTAAATATTTCATGGTGGAGAGCACAAAGACAGTGCATGACGGGTGAGCTACAATGATAAAGGAGGGGTCATGTTAGGAAGTAGGGGTGCTTATTGTGCTTCAAGGGGAACTAAAATAAATCATTATAAGGGATCACATATAAATGTGACAACTAATCCAATGGATACAACCAGATTCCTGGACCAAAATATTAGATCCTCACGAATTTCGAATCAATACCAATACGAGATGATGTAATTCAATGAATTTACCAATATTATTGATGTGTATTCATTTCAAATGTTCTCATCAGATCCCTGGTTCTTACCCTCTCACTAAATGACACACAAAATCGCCACATGAACCCCTAGCACGTGAGAAAGTTAAAGAGTTTCGAGCTAACAATGGGGAAGGAAATCTAGAAGGCCAAATGAGGTGGGCATGGACACTCCGTCATAGGAGTTCCACAAAACCATAGGGTGGGAAGGAAGAATCCCACCCTTTATAGCTTGGTGATACCAGTAAGGGTCTAGAAAATGGCCTAGCAATTCCAAGCTCATCAAGAAGATGTAGAGGTTGGAAGGGATACCATATTAATTCATTTAATCATCATAACTTGTAACATGTTTGATTGCATTGAATCATTTGGTCATTCCATCCCTTTTTAATGCTTGATGATGCACTAGAGTTGAAAGCCTTCTCCCCTCCCTTTGTAAGCATGATAGTCAACATCCTCATCGAGGTTTATATAATTTTTTTAATAAATATAATAATATAAAAATAATAATCACAATTATATAGATACATATATTAATACGATATAAATAATAAATTATAATTGATACATTGTATTTTATTTTTTTTTTAATGAATTTTACATATATATTAAAAACATGTAATGATTGGATATGGATGCATAACTAAAATTGTTCTATTTTGATAACAAACTTTAAGGTGAAATATATCTTGTAAAAAAATTTTAAAAAATAATAATAATGTATTATTGGAAATCAATTTGTTTGAATTATTGATATAGTATTTAGATAACCATAATAATATTATTTATTTAATAATAATTATAATGATAATAATCTAACTTATTAATATTCTAAAGTTAAATCTAATAATAATAATATTAACCATTTGTTTTGTTAGAATGATTGTTAGGATAAAATTATATTTAATAAACTATAATTAAATCTCTTTAAGTGAAATCAATTTATGAAAATTAATCTATGATTAATATGTTGTAGGGGTTAAAATAATTATAAATGATTTTACAAAAATATTAGAGAAAAAAAAAGACTTAAATTTAGAATGAAAAGTAAGAAAAAAAAACAAATAAATTAAGAAATTAAAATCATTAAATTATCTATATTAATATAAAATTAAAATCATTAAATTATTAATATTAATATTAATTATATTAACCGGAAAAATTTATTAATAATTATATTAATCATCATTCATTATAACATACATTATTATAAATACACTTTTTTAATATTTTAGTTTCAATAAGATACTCTTATCAAAATTGTATGATATATTTTTGAGAGTTTCTTTTTCTCACATATAGTTCTTACCTTAAACTCCTCTTCATAAAATTAGAACATATAACTCATAAAAACTATATTCCACATAATTCAAATAATTTACAAGTCATAAATTAAACACATTTAAACTTGTATACAAAAAATATCATAAAATAAAACACAAATTTAATATTATATATATAACATTTTAAACAAAGTAAATTTAGTTATTAATATTCTCTAAATTATATATCATATTTTTTTGAAATAGAAAGAAAACAAATCACACTTGTATTATTAATTAAATAATTATGATATTATTTAATAACATTTAATTAAAATTTTAAATAAAAAATTATTTATTATTATAATAATATAACTAGTTAACTTTATATTTATATTTATATTTATATATTTATATTTATATATATATATATATATATATATATATATATATATATATAACAATTAATTAGAAATCAAGTGACATCATTCCCTTCTCAAGCACTTAACGAGTCATGAAAACCTTTGAAGCTTTTTGTATTGAGAGGGTGAAGAAAAGAACAGAAATGATTTCTATCATTGAAGTAAATTTCAAAGTTAGGCTAATTTGGGGAGAAACGAAAAAGTAAAAATACATGGTATTTTTTGGTGATAATTTTTTTTTTTTTTTTTACATTTATTTGGTTGGGAATTGATTCATTTTGGGACCACTCAAAAATGTAACGATAATGATTTGAAATTTTACTAATTTCTGAGAGTTTTTGTGTAACCACAAAATTCAACATGGTATCAAAGCATTGGCCTAGGTTCAATTCCACATTTGCATTGGACTAACCGACACTCTGAGATCCACACTTGGACCACTCAAAATGCTAATGATAATAGTTTGGAAGTCTGCCCGGTTTTGGTGCAGTGGGAAACCTCTACAAACCTTTGAAACTTTTTGTAATAAAAAGGTTGAGAAAAGAACACAAATGATTTGGTCATTGAAGTAATTTCCAAATTTAAATTAATTTGAATTCTAGAGAAAAGAAAAAGTATAAAGAAAAGAAAAACTTAGTGTTGCACACACAAAGGAAAAATTATAGTACATACTGCAAACCACATGGATACATCACATATTTATGGTGTTTATGATATCTAACCAATTCCATATTTATGGTGTTTGTGATATCCAACCTATTCAAGCTAGAGATATGCTCTCAACATCCACCTACAAATCTGCAACCAATTCTAAACTGAGCATGGAAGAATTATCTTCCAAGTCTCTCCCTTAATTCTTACATGGAAAATTATAATACATATTATAGAAATAAAACTTGTATCTCTCTCACTCCTCTTCATGAGCAACTCTACCCACTCTAGAGTCTTCTCTACACTTGCTTCTCACCATCAATGATGAACTTTACAAGATCAAAAATATTGACAATTTAACTGGTGGGGACTTCCACGATAAGATACCATTCTATGCATCAATCACCATTTGTCAGATATTTAGCTTTCGGCTATCGATAACTTTCTATGCTCATGGTCTAAATATTGAATGTGTTCAAAAACTGATCTAACCACTTAACCTGCTTCACACACATGGATCTCACATTGTAACCTGTAGCCGTTGTTCAAGAATTTTCAAAAGATTTCGGAGGGCCAAGAAAAATAAACCATAACACGATAAACATAATCAAATTATTAATTCTACACCAATTATAAATTACAAATCAAACTGCTTAACAAAGAAAACAACAAAACCAATCACATTCCATAACTCCACTCATCTATTCCACCCTTTATAATGCGAACAAATCCTTTCAAAACTGGTTTGTTGGTGAAAATTAATTGAAACAAATAGTCTGTATTTTCAAAGCCTTTCTCCTCTCTGTATGAGAATAACAAGGATTCTCAAAAACTGTCAAAAACAATTTGCACCAACCATGCTACCTTTGACAATGTAGCCACTATTGTGAATTTGTTTCCCAATCTAGATAATACTACGAAGATGTCAGGCTTTGAAACGGTGAAGGTGCCAAAGGCGGCTCTAATTATGCCCCATGAAAAAAATTAATGAAAAAAAATCACACTACTTCATCAGCCTATCACTTGTAAGCCAAAAATTCACACTGCTTCATCAACCTACCACTGGAAATAACATAGGTTAAATATGATTTTGCCAGTTTCTCCAGAAATGAAGCATTTCCTTGGCATTTCTGAGGTTCCTGAGTAGTATTCGATGAACATAGTGTTGAGGCTAAGCTTGGCGTTTTGACAACTTTCGAAGGGGCAAAGGCCCGTGTAGATTCTATAGGAGATTCAGTCGTTGCTCCCTTCGGAGTCGCATGTGAGTTGATCTTCTCCAAATGTAGGTATATGTGTGAAGATCGGATCAGATCATTTCATGCTGGTGGCTTTCCACAATGTCCACATTTCTTCCTTGCGCAATTGATCACGATGCCTCTACACACACATCTCCACAATGTGACTTTGACGTAGATTTTTTCACATTGTAAGTCCTCCACGTTGCAAAAATCATAGAAGATGTTGAGGCTAGCGAGGAAGGGTTCTGCACAAAGAATTGTTGGAAATAACTCCCAACCACTACCATGAATAAGGAGTGGCAGCAACCCACACTTCAGTAATTTTTTTATTATAGGAAGGACAAGCACAGATCCAAGAGTTAGAGGCGTTTCATGCAATGTTCTGGAAAAACATAAGAGATTCCATACTCTGTGTTTAAGTCTTACCCACTGCATTACTTACCATTTTCCTGTAGGTGCAGCCCACAAATTTTAAGTTTTAACTCTTAAGCCTTTTCTAATGTTAAGTTTCCGTTGATGCGATATCGGCAGGACCGACTTACCTCCACTGCATTTTCAAAAGCATTAAATTCTTTGTATTCCACCATTTCCCTTGTTTTATGCACTTCACACTTACTGCACCTTTTCACATCACCACTCGGACTTCGCAAGATTTAAGTTTTAAACTTAAGCCCTTCACCGAAACTAAGTTTCCATCGATGCGATCTAGCGGGACCCACCACATACCTTTATCACATGCAAACCCTAGTATTTCCACGTTTATTCCTTATCCTTTGTATTTCGCACTTACCATAGTTAAGTCGCATCGCACTCGTATCTCATAAGATTTTTCATTTAAATCTTTAAGTCGCCTATAGTGCACACTTCACAAGTTTTTCCATTTACCTTTTAAAGCCACCTACAAGTTATGATATTTTTTTTTCAATGCAATGAACTCACAAAGGGGCACGTGTCAAGATCAGGAGGATAGCGCATACCATGCATAAAATCTTAGGTGTTTAAATGGATACCACCCACAAGTTATTATTTTGAAGTTGCAATGCAATGTGCCATGTCACATCACACATTGCAAAACTTAAGTTTTTGCCATAAGCGCAAATTTTAAATGTTATAATATCCGGTGTGCGATTTGCGTTGGAGCACTAGATGCGATGTGGTCTCAAAGCTAAAACATATAATATTTCCAGTCCGCCCTTTTGTGTGTTGAAAATTTGTTCATGTGTAAACAACAGAAACAAACCGGAGGATGATTTTGGTTATTGAACGTCCAATTTCCATTGAATTTCTTTCAATTCTCAGGCTTCAGCCATATTGTATAAAAAATATGTAATTTCATATGTTCAGTGTGATGGAATAGAAAATAAATTTGTTCCTCTCCTATGTTTTACACTGTCTGTTTGTAAATGTTATTTTCTCATTATTATGTTCTCTGTGTTGTCAGGGGAACGCATTCCTCTGTTGTTGTTTGTTGTATTTCAATATTTCCAACATCGTATCATAGTAGGTCTAAGCTCTTATTGAAAGAAGTACGAGCTCACTCTCTTTGTTGTAGAAGCTGTAATATTGGTTTGAAAAGTGAATTTCTCCAACCACGAGAGAGCTTCTGTTTGGCACAGTCAAGAAGATTGTTTGTTTAACACAGTCATGATCGCAGCAGCAGGCACAAGTCTGGAAAATCACAAACTACCACAGTTTAATGGGAAGAACTATTACTATTCTTCCATTACAATGAAGGCCATGTTTGCTTCATAATATATATGGGAGCTAGTGGAACAAAGTTTCCAAGAACCAACACTTGCAGCAGTGATGGCTGCATTGACAGAAGTATAAAGAAACTTGTTGAGAGATAATAAGAAGAAGGACTCCAAAGCCCTCTTCCATCTCTACCAATCAATACCTGAGAGTATTTTCCCAAGGATTATTGCAGAAACAAAGTCCAAGGAGGCATGGGATATTCTAAAGGTAGCCTATCAACGCATGGAGAAAGTGAAGATATCAAAGCTAAAAATGCTGAGCATAGATTTTGAAACCCTCTATATAAAAGATTCCGATAACATAGACTCATTATTCACACATGCGATTGGGTTGGTTACCCAGATACGGTCTCATTGAGAGACACTTGAGGAAATAATAATAGTGGGGAAAATCTTGATATGTCTACCCTCAAGATTTGATGCCATAGTAGTGGCAATTGAAGAGACAAAGGATCTCTCACAATTTTCACTAGATGAGCTTTGTACATCCCTGATGTGTCATGAACATAGACTAAAAGGAATAGAGAAATCCTCATTGGAGAATTATTTCAAGATAGAGATGTCTTTTGTCCGAGGTAGAGGTCAAGGAAGATCGAACTACCGAGGAAAATCAAGAAGCCCACAGAGAGGTGGAAGAAACAGCCCTGCAAGCACAAGTGGAAGGGGCAGCAACCAGATTCCAAGTGAAGGCTCAAGATAGAGTCAAACGCAAGGACCAAGGTATTATAAATCCTAAGTTCAATGTCATTATTGTAAAAAGTATGGGAATTATGCCAATGAGTGTAGAAAGAAACAAAATGACATGTGTAATAGGAAAAATGTTAATTTTTCAAAAGAAAGTCAGAACCAGAGTAATGTGCTTCTAACATGTAATGTAGCCCAAGAAAAACATGAAGATGTATGGTTCTTAGACTCAGGTTGTAGTAACCACATGACTGGAAACATAACAGTGTTTTCCAATCTGGCTGTGAATGTGAAATATGAAGTGACAATGGGCACTAAAAGTAAAGTCTCTATCATGGGAAAATGAAGAGTATCAATACTCACGAGGAAGCGAGAGAAGAAATTTGTGCCAGATTTCTATTATGTACCTGGAATGAAATGTAACCTTTTGAGCTTGAGACAGCTTGTCAATAACGGCTACAATGTATTTTTTTAAAATAATGTGTGTACAATCATGGACATACCTCCAAGTAAAAGGGTCATTGCAGAAGTGCATATGACAAAGAATAAGATGTTTCCTCTCAAGCTCAGAAAATACTTGAAGGAAGGAGGTGTTGTAGCAGCGGTCACACAAGAGGTCTTTCAAGAAGAAGTGAAAGATGAAAACTGGTTATGGCATTTGACATTTGAACATCTCAATTTCATAGGTTTGAACCTCTTGCATAGAAAAGGAATGGTAAGAGGATTACCACTCATTGAGAAACTAAACAGCCTATGTGAAGGCTACATCTTGGGAAAACAACAGAGAGAATCCTTTCCAGCAGGAAAGAGTATAAGGGAAAAAGCACTCTTAGAGATTGTCCACTTAGATTTGTGTGGACCAATGTAAGCTCCATCTTTAGCTCGCAATTTTTATGTGTTAACATTTATAGATGATTACAGCAGAAATACATGGCTGTATTTCTTGAAACAGAAGAGTGAAGTGTTTGAATATTTCTAAAACTTAAAAGCTCTTGTTGAGAAGTAGAGTGGGCACTACATAAAAGTGCTGAGAAATGACAAAGGTGGAGAGTATATCTCCAAAGACTTCTGACATTTCTGAAGGGAGCATGGAATACACAAGAATTTTACCACAAGGTATACACCTCAGCAAAATGGTGTAGAAGAAAGAAAGAATAGTACCATTGGGAAAAAGCTATAGATTGTGCAACTTATATTTTAAATAGATGTCCAACCCAAGTTTTTATGAAAAAAGTTCCAGAAAAATCATGGAGTGGAACAAAGAAAGTTGTCACTCGCATGAGAGTGATTGGATGTGTGGCATATGCACATGTCCCAGATCAGTTAAGGAAGAAGTTGGACAACAAGGGGGAGAAGTGTATATTTATTGGATACACTGATGAATCCAAGGCCTACAAGCTTTATAATCCATCAACCAAGAAATTAATAATCAGCAGAGATGTTCAGTTCATTGAAGAAGAAGCTTGGAATGGAAGTTTAGAGAAAACAGTAAATGTGAAGACATGTATTTCACAAGAAGACAATGAGGAATTGACTGCAGAAAATAATTCCTCAACGATGGCTCCTTCTCCACCTACACAAGCTCAACAGAGCACACCACAAGAAAGCAATAGAGCAACAGTGAAAAACAAAGGAAGTTCTTCTCCAATCACACCACAAGGATCAAAAACTCCGTCGAGTTCAAGTGCAACTCCAAGAACATCTTTAGCAAATACAAGAAGAGAAAAACTCAGAAATTTAAGTGAAATTTATGAGCAGGAAGAAGTAAATAGTAATGCTGGTCTGAATTATTTATTTGCTTTATTTTTTCATGTTGATGACCCAATCCATTTTGAAGATGCATTCAAAGAAGTGAAATGGATTGAATCAATGAATGAAGAGATTGGAGCAATAGAAAAGGATGACACATGGGAGCTAGTAGACCTCTCACAAGGAAAATAATTTATTGGAGTGAAATGGGTCTATAAGACCAAGAGAAACATTGAAGGCAAGATTGAAGGCCTAAAGAAATACTAGTTGTCAAAGGATACAAGAAGCAATGAGGAAGAGACTATGAGGAAACATTTGCACCAGTTGCAAGGATGGAGACAGTGTAGACAGTATTGTCCATAGCAACACAACAAAAATAGAAAGTCTATCAAATGGATGTGAAATCAACATTCTTGAATGGAGTGTTGAAAGAGAAGGTGTATGTTGAACAACCTCCTAGCTATGAGATAGAAGACGAAGAACACAAAGTGTGTATTTTGAAGAAAGATCTTTATGGGCTCAAGCAAGCACCAAGAGAATGGTACAATAAAATTGATGCTTACTTGGTGGACAATGGGTTTGACAAGTGTGATGGTGAACCCACACTCTACTTGAAATAAAATGATGATAAAATTCTTATTGTTGTTTTATATGTACATGATTTGATTTTCATAGGCAATTATGTTTCCCTCATTGTTGATTTTAAAGTAGTCATGAAAAGTGAATTTGAAATGACTGACTTGGGTTTACTAAGATATTTTTTTGGCATAGAAGTAAAGTAAAATGTAAAGGGAATATTTATTTCCCAAGAAAAATATGTTGCAAAGTTTTAAAGAGGTTCAATATGCAGAACAGAAAAGTAGCAGCAACTCCAATTGTTATGGGGTTGAAGTTAAGGAAGGAAGATTGCACCAAGAATGTCGATCCGACATTATACAAGATCATAGTTGGCAGTCTAATGTACTTGACTGCAACTAGGCCTGATATTATGTATGCAATGAGTTTAATATCCATAATCATGGAGACACCAATGGAGACATATTGGCAAGCAAGCAAGAGAATTTTAAGGTATGTAAATAGAACGAAGGAGTCTGGTGTTCTATACTCCTCAACTGACAATTTTAAGTTGATTGGTTACACTGAGAGTGATTGGGCTGGAAGTGTAGATGACAGAAAGAGCACATCAGGGTATGTATTTCATTTGGGATCAGGAGCCATTTCATGGGCTTCCAAGAAGCAACCAATAGTTTCATTATCAACAGCAGAAGCTCAATATGTAGCAACAACAACAACAACATGTCAAGCTATTTGGATGAGAAGCATGCTAAGAGATTTTTGTCATGAGAAAGACAAAGGAACCACAATTTATTGTGATAACAGCTCATCAATTGCATTGTCAAAGAATTCTCTTTTTCACAAAAGATTAATGTGTATTGATGCAAAGTAACATTTTATAAGAGAAAAATTTAACGATGGGGAAATTGTTTTGCAGCATTGCAGGTCAGAGGAACAGTTTGTTGATATCCTCACAAAGCCATTAGGACAAAAGAATTTTGTTTATCTCAGATAGTGTCTGGGAATGGTTGATGGCAGAAATTGTGATTAAGGGGGAGTGTTGGAAATAAATCCTAACCACCGCCATGAATAAGGAGTGGAAACGACCCACACTTCAGTAAATTTTTTATTACAGGAAGGACAAGCACAAATCTAAGAGCCGGAGGTGTTTCACGCAATGTTCAGGAAAAAAATAGCAGAGCCCATACTCTACGTTTAATTCTTACCCAGTGCATTACTTAGCATTTTCCCGCAAGCACAACCCGCAACTTCTAAGTTTTAACTCTTAAGCCTTCGCCAATGTTAAGTTTTCGCCAATGCGATATCGGCGAGACAGACTTACCTCCACCACATTTGCAAAACTATGAAATTCTTTTTATTCTGCTATTTCCCTTGTTTTATGCACTTCGCACTTATCGCACCTTTTCACATAGCCGCCCGCACTTTGCAAGATTTAAGTTTTAAACTTAAGCCCTTCACCGAAACAAAGTTTCTGTCGATGCGATCTGGCAGGACCCACCACATACCTTTATTTCTGCATTTATTCCGTATCCTTTGTGTTTTGCACTTACAATAGTTTGAGCCGCATCGCACCCGCATTTCACAAGATTTTTCATTTAAGTCTTTAAGGCGCCCGCAGTGCGCACTTCACAATTTTTTCCATTTTCCTTTTAAAGCCACCCGCAAGTTATGATATTTTGTTTGCAATGCGATGCACACGCAAAGGGGCACGTATCAAGCTCAGGAGGATAGTGCAAACCACGCATCACAAGCTCGGGCATTTAAACAGATAGTGCCCACAAATTATTATTTTGAGTTGTGATGCGATGTTCCACGTCACATCTCACATTGCAAAACTTAAGTTTTTTCACATAAGTGCAAGTGTTAAATCTTATAATCGCCAGTATACGATTTGTTATAGAGCACCGGATGCGATATGGTCTCAAAGCTGAAACATATAATATTTCAAGTTCGCCCTTTTGTGTGTTGAACGTTGTTTCATGTGTAAACAGCAGAAACATAGCGAGGATGCTTTTGGTTATTGAACGTCTGATTTGAATTGAATTTCTTTCAATGCTCATGCTTTGGCCATATTGTATAAAAGCTATGTAATTTCATATGTTCAGTGTGGTGGAATAGAAAATAAATTTGTTTCTCTCCTATGTTTTATGTTGTTTGTCTGTGAATGTTATTTTTGCATTATTGCATTCTCCATGGTGTTAGGGGAACGCATTTCTATGCTGTTGTTTGTTGTATTTCAATATTTCCAACAAGAATGTGGTCTCGAAACAAAATCATACAACGCCACAAAGATGAATTTTCTTGTTTCCATTGGCCCATTGAAATTCAAATTCAATTATGTGCCATCCTCCCACATGGGCCAAAAAAATTATGTTTTACAAACAAAACTACATAATCACACATACTCTCTATTTCCCTCATTACTCTTTTATGGGAGGCAAGGCTCTAATACTAAGTAGAAAAATTAAGTGTTGCACACAAAAAAAAAATTATTACAAACTGCAAATCACACTAATACATCATATATTTATGGTGTTTGTTAGATTCAACCAAACATGAATAAAGAGTTTGAAATATTCTTTCAACATCTACTTACAAATTTACAACTAATTTTAAACTAAACAGGAAAAAATTATCTTCTAAATAAAAGATAAGATACGTGGTCCCTTGTCAAACACTTGAGAAGCAATCAAGAAATTAGACTGCAAATCACGCTAATACATGGTGTTGGTTAGATTCACCCAAATATGAATAAAGAGTTTGAAATATTCTTTCAACATCTACTTACAAATTTACAACTAGTTTTAAACTACACACGAAAAATTTATCTTCCAAATAAAAGATAAGATACGTCATCCGTTCTCAAACACTTGGGAAGTGATAAAAAACTGAGGTTGTATTTACTACGACGGCTACTACTGAGGTCGAGCAAAGAAAATAAATGTTTACATCTTTGAAATAGTTTCCAAATTTAGACTATTTTGAATTAGGGGGCGAGGTCATCTTCCCCTTAATGTTAAAAGTCGATGCAAATACAACCATCTCAGCGGCGCTGTGGCTTTGTAATTTTAAAATATATAAATATAGCTCTAGTCTGAATTTAATGCTTGCATTGAATAACTTAATCTATTTAAAAAAGATTTGTATCTACATTTTAGTTCACATGCGTCCACTCCCGTCTCTAATTGTTTTGCCACCCGAAGTTGAACTAATGACATAGTTGGGGAGTTCTCAGAACCGTACGTTATGTTTTTACATCAATACCGTGCGTTTCTCAATATTCATTCTTACATATAATTACAAAACACATTACTTCATATAGTTTTTTTAAATGATAATAGAAATATATAATATGAAGTATGGATTAGTTATGTTATGGTAAAAATTAATATGGTTATTTACA
The DNA here is from genome assembly GCA_034641835.2 of Pinus albicaulis. Lineage (NCBI taxonomy): Eukaryota > Viridiplantae > Streptophyta > Pinopsida > Pinales > Pinaceae > Pinus > Pinus albicaulis. The sequence goes on along the minus strand of CM076584.1, from coordinate 529,987,142 downwards.
TTATAGTGGTAAATGATATTTCAAGCTATAATATAATTTTATATTTTATTTAGTTCTGTGATAAATGCATTTTTAATGTATATATTTATTCAAAAAATTTAGAATACAATTTTCAAAAAGAAAAAAAAAAAATTTATTTTTTTGATAAATGTATTTTTAATATATATTGATTAAAATTATTAAAATACAAATTTTAAAAAGGAAAAATGGTTTTTTTATAATTATTTTATAATAAGAAAATATAATAATAATTATATTAATTATATATAAAAAAATAAAAATATATTTAACTTCATCAAATATTTGTGAAAAATAAATCACTACTATTGTAGCATATATATCTATGCTTGCAAAACACTTAATTTATAATACATATTGAAAACGACGTTTCTTGTGCTTTGTTCTCCACGATATCTTGAATGCTGGATACATGAACGCAAACAAATTGTGAGCTTTACAAACAATTAAAATTACATTTAAAACTTGTAACTCTCACTTTATGTCTTTGAAGTTAATATTCCAAACTTATGATCCACTGATTGGAGCTATAATGTCCCAGGGATAATTCGTAAGGAAGATATTGTTCTGCGCTATTGACAGTGGCTGACTAGTGTTAGTTCATCCATGATCAGTTATTTGTCATAGTGTAAGGCTTGGGGATTTAAGTTATTTGGGTCTTTGTTTTGGCTCTTTGGCTTGCTGGTTTCAGAAATTAAGACATCGAAGCTTTCACTCCCCACTTTTCTTAGAGTCAGTCTGTCAAAAACTCTGGCTACAGAGTGCCAATTCAATTTGAACGTTTCCATTGCAGATTCTGGAAATATTGTTGGCTTCACTTTTGTTTGTCAAATTTTGAAATGTTCGGTAACATAGGTAGGTAGGCAGTGCGAAAAGCTTTCTCACCTACCTCCGCGGATTCGGTGTTTGTCAAATTTTGCAAAGTTATTTAGGGGTTGCAAAAAGCTTTGTCACCTATCTCTTCCGGCATTTTGTGTTCGAGTAGTCTTTAGTGTTATTTTTTGAAGGTTTTTACAGTGTAATTTCTCTAAATTTCGGCAGAAATTTATTGAAAAGAGAAGTTTGATTGCTAACTTTGCACAATCGAAGTGCCCTAGAGGTTTTTGAGAGTGCTGAATCCATATATAGAGTCAAGAAACCAGTTTGAATAACAAAAAGTCACACTAAAGACAACTCCTTCTGTGTTTGTCAAATTTTGCAATTCAAAATTATACATACCCAAAAGCTGCTTAGGGTAAATTTATTCACTTAAAAAAAAAACAAAACAAACAACAAAACAAACAGAGAGCATCGATCCATGGCCATTTATTCATTACGAGGATCACAAAACCTGGGGATAGAGTTGTGTGTATATTTATTACGGAATCTTCTAAATAACTGCCCCTGAAAATTTTCTTCAAACTACAATAATGCCATGCGTAAGGGCGTGCTCAGATTGGTCCTTGAAGAGTGTGATTACTCTGTTGACCCAAAAAACTGCGTCCAAGAATTTCCTAAAGAAAACTTGTCCTCAAATAATACTGCCGTGTAAAACATAAAATCTCAAATATCCAAAACAATTATTTGGTGCAAAACTGCGGTCATATGAGGAACACTTCATCACTTAACCAGATAAACCTTTGAATTTATAATCTTTCCACTGAAAATATGATCAAAAGTCTGCAAAACCGCGAATCTAAATTGTTTAGAAGGTGAAATCATTCATAAACCAAAAGGGTGTTACAATAATCATCTTCTGCAACGGCCATACGTAGGCAGAAACTGCATAAACTATTATTGTGAAGAACATATAGCAGAATTGTCCCAGAACAGAAACTGTAGGAAGTTCAATGATTCTTACAAAATTTTGAACTGTTTCAACAAAATAAAGTGGACGAAAGATCAAATCAATATGTGAACGGGAGTGTTAACCCTCCATTTGTCATTCGACGATTAACTTCTCGACTTGGGTTTTTGTAAAGATTGCCCTTTTCACTCTCAAAGCGATAATCAAGTGCTGAGTCATGCTTATAATCGATCCATTCCATTCTAGACCGGTGATTTTGAGTCAAAGAGAGAGAATTACTATTTTGCACTCTTTACTAGGGCATATTCAACCCTTGAATCATGATTGAGAGTTATTGCGATGTGCCAGTCTGCCAGATCAGTCTATGATTTATTTGGTAGAAAGACTACGTTGAAAGTCGGATGGCCTACCTACCGGAGGAAAGGAGCATGAAAATCGATGCATGAGGTAGGAATACTACGTTTTCAGTTAGGTGGCCAATGAGGAGGAGAAGGGCGGATATATAGTGTGACCAGTGAGAACTTTATGCAGCAGTATAATCATAGCCACTTTGAAAAATAATGAAAGTTGTTAGCTAATTCAAAGAAAAAATAATGAAAGATTTTCCCTAAGTCAAAGGATTATAAATATAAATATTTATAATATTTATTAAAATTAGTATAATCATATCTATATTTAAATATAATGTGGGTGATATATTATGAAGCATATGTATAATTATATATAATTATATTAATAAATGTGGTTGAAAGGGGTCAATAAATTTTTATCAACTATATCAACAATTATTATATATAATGTAAAAATAACTATTAAAAATTTACTATATAATTATTAATAATTATATAAATAATAACGGAGGAGAAGGGCGGATATATAGTGTGACCAGTGAGAACTTTATGCACTTTATGCAGCAGTATAATCATAGCCACTATTGAAAAATAATGAAAGTTGTTAGCTAATTCAAAGAAAAAATAATGAAAGATTTTCCCTGTGTCAAAGGATTATAAATATAAATATTTATAATATTTATTAAAATTAGTATAATCCTATTTATATTTAATAACGTGGGTGATATATTATGAAGCATATGTATAATTATATATAATTATATTAATAAATGTGATTGAAAGGAGTCAATAAATTTTTATCAATTATATCAACAATTATTATATATAATGAAAAAATAACTACTAAAAATTTACTATATAATTATTAATAATTATATAAATAATAACAATTATATATATATATATATATATATATATATATATATATATATATATATATATATCATAAAAATAATATTATATTAATATATTGTAATTTTATAATAATATTATAATAATATAAAAAAATTATAATTATTTACTAATGTGGTTCATATACAATAATAGAGAATTATTAACACACTAATAATTATAACGCGTATTTGGTTAAAAACAAATTATTTCACATTGTTAATAAATATAAAAATAATAATAACAACTATATTATTCTTTATTTATGTATTTATGCTTATTATATTAATATTATATTATATATTAATATAATATTAAAATATTTTGCTAGATCCAAGACTTTTGTGATCCATACTATAAGTAAATGTCTTTCAGATGAATTACATCATTAGGATTTGGTCGATGTTTCGAACCAACTAATGTGGTTCATCCTCAGGACAGGTTGAAAAAGCCAATTGATCTTCATGAATAATTAACAAAGATGCATCATTGCCCCTCCGGGCAATGATGCATCCTTGCTATTTATTCAAGATAGATTGGTTTATTCAACCTATCCTCACCATAAACCACATTAATTGGTTCAAAACTTAGACCAAATCCTAATGGTGCTATTAATCCGAAAAAAACATTTACTTATATTATCATATTTTATAGGATTATATTAATATATTAATAATTATAATTCAAATTATAGTATAATTAACATGTAACATAATAATAACATATAGTTATTATTAATAGTGCTTATTTATTTCTAACCATTATAGGGTGAGTATATATATATATATATAATAGTAGTATGTATATTAAATATATATTTAATGTGTGTGTGAATACATTAAAGAACTTTTATCTCTAGTCCAAATGTGCAATTTAATATATATTACTAGTTATAATTCAAACTATAGTATAATTCGCATGTAACATAATAATAACATTTAGTTATTATTACTAGTGCTTATTTATTTCTAGCCATTATAGCGTGAGTGTATATATATATATATATATATATATATATATATATATATATATATATATATATATATATATATATATATATATATATATATATATATATATAATATGTGTGTGAATATATTAAAGAAATTTTATCTTTAGTCGAAATGCCCACTTTCATTTCAAGTGTGGATGACATTAGGCTGCCTAGTCTTAGCTTGACCATTGGGGATAAAGGAGGAGACCATCTTGGGGAATAAGAATAGTATTAAAAATATTATTACCATGAAATTTAAAGAGAAAATTTTCAATGATAAGGAGCTAGAGGGAAAATTGATGCTAAGGTATTCTAAGGAGGTGATCAACCCGTCCCTTGGTAACAAGAAATATGTTTCTGTCCTTACCAATACTAAAATGAAAATGAACATTGCAAAGATAAGAACTAATTCTCATGAGCTTGAAAGTGAAACTGGGCATTGGTCTATTCCTAAACACCTTAGGATGAATGAATTTATCATATTTTCTATACTAATAGGTTTGAATATGAAAAATATTTTCTACTAGATTTCCCAACTCGTACTCACATCTGTTCTCATTTCAAAATTATTTGCAACACTACCAACCTTCATTACTTGTTAGCTCAACCAAACTATAGTAATCTTGGTGTGATTCTTTCCATTTTTTTATCATAGAAAAAAAATATTAAAGAGCCACAATTAATCTCTTACTTTCTTAAGGTCTAATAGAACGTATTGGTGTTAGTCGACGTATAGCAGCATATCCAAAAGTATGCAAGTACAATTTAAATATTCCAAACCTCCGAAGATTCAAATAAGTGCCAGATAATAAACTAACAATTTTCATCTAAACTACTAATGGTATGTACAATGAATATATGATTCTTGTCGATAATATAATGCAACCAAATATATATAGAGTTTCTGCATCAATGGATAGTATGAGTAATGCCACCAAAAAGTGCAAAATAAAATCAAAATTGAAGTCATGGGATGACTGCGTCCACAACCTATAGATCATCAATGAAGGGCAATGATAGAATTGGTACTCATGTGCATCTTTGTGCTCCATAATGTGTGACCGACCCTACTCTAGCTCTAATGCTTCTTTGGATAGTTGGTTGGCCACTTGATTCCTCTCCCTGTAAATGTGAGTGACAGAGATAATGTCGAATAGTGATTTCAACAAGAGAACCTCATCCAATAATGCAGATAGAGTGTGTGTATGAAAATGAGTCTATAAATTGGACCAGTTTATGATAATTTGAGAATCCCCAAAAATCTTAATTCTGTTGGATCCTTGTTCACGGGAGAAAAGAAGAAGAAGACAAAGACTACTGAGTTCAGCATAGTTATTTGAACCTAGACCCAGACCCATCTTAAGATGAAAATAATGTGTATCCAAAATGTGTAAAATAACACACCACCCCCCCCCCCCCCCCCTACATACAAGATTGTTTGATGCACCATCAAAATATGCCTAAGGATATGAGTGATCAATAGTTTTAGGAACAATAGTCTTGTTGCGAGCAGGATGAACATCATCAAGGATGAGCTGATAAATGGAAATGATACTACTGCTGGTATGGTCCCAATCAACAGGCTTGCCCATAAATATAAAGAAGTTCTTGTTGATCCAGACTCCCCAGGTTATGAGGAGGGGGATGTTCGTATCGTTAGAGCGAGATGATGCCTACCACAAATTGGTCAAGGCTGAGGAAATTATGAGGCCATGCCAAGTAAGTGAGCATCCCAAAGCAATAGCTGTATTGTACCAAAACTGATTGATAACCAGGCATTCAAGGAATAGATGAAAGACGTCTTTGACCTAAGAGAGACAAAAACAACATCTAGAGGGTCCATGGAAAGCACGCTTGTTAATATTTTCCGCAGTGGGGATGCAGTTAGTGAGTATACACCACATGAGTAATCTAGCTGTAGGGGGAGCCTGCAATTTCAAAATAGCTTTCCACCACCATTGCTTAATTTGAGGTTCTATAGCCACATAGAATGAGATGTACCCATATTTGAGGATGTATTTTCCATTGGGGGAGAGAGGCCACAAAAGTTCATCGTCATGGTCATTGAGTCGAGTGTTAGTGGCCTGAAGCACCCTAATGTATCTGTTCCAAATGGGCTGGCCTTCGACTGGTATGTTCAGATATTGTGTCGTTAGTCAGGCTTGTGAGGCCCATATGGTGCAAACATGGTCAACAACCTGAGATAGATATAAGTAACCAGATTGTGCCAAATGTGACTTGATGTCCAGTGGCAAGATGTAATTTTGACCGCATCACGACCATGCATCCTCACCTAATCTAACATTAGTTCCTTTTCTGATGTGCCATGCTAGGCCCTTCTTGAACAGGTGGATGGATCAAGTAATATATTTCCATATAATCGATGACCCCGGGGTTGGTAGGATTTTTCCCCTGATCGAGTCCAATAGAGAGCAAGGTGCAATGTATTTCGAGCATGTTACTTCTTGCCACAGGCTATCACCAGCAATGAGATGCCAACCCATCTTAGCAGCCACTGCAGTTGCAAATTTAGAGAGATCCTTTAATCCCCAACCTCTCCATCCATTTAGATTAGTTATGTGATCCCATGCAAACCCAAGAAAAGACACAGTCCTGTCCCATCCCCCGCCAAAGAAATTACCTGCAAATTTGTTATAGTCTATTGGTCACACCCTTCGGAAGCCATGCTAGTGACATCTAGTAAACTGGGATGGCTTCCAGGACGGATTTTATTAACACAAAACTACTAGCCTGCGAAAGCCATCGATGTTTCCAGATATTGATCTTGTGCTCAAATTTTACGATCAGCTAGTTCCAGTCATTTATATGGTAATCATTTGGCTTGAGGTGGAACCCAAGGTATTTTAAGCCATCCTCAATATCCCTTTGTTCTGATGGAAATAACCTCAAGCCATGCCTGGTTTCATTATTTGAACATCGAGTCATCATGATGGTGGACTTACTGTTGTTGGGAGACATCCCAGTCGCTTTGCAGAAAACATTCAATAAGTTGACAAAAATTGTGTTGTCCTGGTAAGAGCCATCAAGAAATATAATAACATCATAAGAAAATAATAAATGATTGAATTGAATAAAATCATTTAGGTTAATGCCATGAATGGATCCATCAGTTTTATCTCGAGTCATAAAGGAGGAGAGGTCTTCCATGATCAGCAAGAAGAGTAGTGGTGAGAGGGGACATCCTTGCCTAAGACCCCTCTCAGCATGAAAAAATTTAGAAGCAGCTCCATTGATAAGTATACTGAAAGTCGCATTCGTAATGCATCCCATAATTGAATAAGTAAATGAATGAGGGAAGCCAATATGCACGAGAATGAGGTGCATATAGTTCTATTTTGCATAGTTGAATGCTTTGGCCAGATCAATTTTGAGAATGGTTCCCTTGAGCCTTTTCTTTTTAATGGAATGAAGTGTCTCTTGTCTAGTGTCGATAGCTTCATGGATCTGTCTCTAGTGGAGTAATGCAAATTGTTCCTTAGCAATGTGTTGTGAGAGAATGGGCCTGATGCAGTTGGCGATGATATTTGATATGATCTTATAAATACAGTTGCAAAGAGATATAAATTTGAAGTCATTGAAAGAAGTGGGGTAATCCACTTTGGGAATCAAAGCGATGAAGGTGGTGTTAAAACCATCATAAATTCTACCATACGTCCTGCTGCCTTCAATAACTTGTAGGAGGTCCTTTCCAATGAGTTCAAAGAATGTCAAGTAAAATTCAATGGTCTATCCATCCGGCCCTGGAATTTTGTCCTTTTTGAACAATTTTAAAACCCCTTCAATTTCCCCTAATGTGACAGGAGAATTTAGGTCCTCCAAGTGCTCCTCCTCAACAAACCTATGAAGAGTACGAGAAATATTCGTAATATCAAGAAAATTTACATTAATCAAAGCTTTGTATTATCTGGATAAATGTTGAATACCCATGTCAGCTAGCTCAGCATGTGTATTGGCCACTCTTCTAGTGTGATTAGTGATTTCTCATATATTATTGATAATCCACCTTCCTTTAACGCATTGTTGGCATGGAAAATTTGAAGGATGGAAAATTATTTTGAAGTTTAAAAAATTGGCGATTCTCACTAGTCCCTAATATGAAAAATATAAAATATTTATTGATGTATTTGTAAAATTATTCAAATTTATAATGATACTATATATATTTTCTATATAATTTTGGCGATTTTAAAGGTAAAATAATTTTATATTGTAACATTTGGGTGAATCACTTTTATAAAAAAATGGAAATTGGCGAATCTTTTTTTTGGAAAAACCATGGAAAATTAGCCCACCTGTGAATATTAGCACCTAAAATTTTCCATGATTGTTGGAAAAACTTGGTGTTCTCATCCCTGACCTTTAACCAAATGGCTCTGCTCTTGAGTCGCCACTCCTCCTCCCTCTTCCTTAGAATTGTAGCTCTAGTGGATTCTAGAACAATAACTCGGTCTTTTGTTTATGCCGATCAGAATCCCAAATAATCCAGCCCTGTCAGGTGTGAAATCTCCTTTTCAGTACTTTTATTTTGTCCTTCAGTCGCATTTTCCTCCTTGCCTAGTTGATGGTGAGGGATTTAATGTGATTAAGATTTTCATTCAGGATTCTAGCAGATTCCTACTCTGGGAATTGTGCATAGTGTTTGCATTCATTAGTGACCAATGTGTGGAATTCAGGCTCTAAGAGCCAAACAAAATTTAATTTGAAAGGGGCCCAGGGCTTCTGTTCTCCGACAAGTAGCACAAGGTAAATCGGTGAGTGATCGAAGGATCCCCCTGAACCCACCCATTTTCTAGCTCGCTCAAAATGAGCTAACAGGGGTAGTTTGATTAAGAAATGGTCCATTCTTCGGGCTAGAGTCGCATCCTTAGTACATCTGTTACTCCAGGTAGGTTTCTTCTTACGCATGTCCAAATCTAATAAGTCTGGCACCTCCAATTGATTGGAAAAATACTCCAATGAAGAGTCCGTAATGGCTCTCGGCCCCCAACATTCTGAAATTCCAATAGAGAAGTTTAGGTCTCCCCCCAAAATGATGTTGTTCTTATGAAAAATAGAGCTACTGAACAAGGAATCCCAAAAAACCTAACGGTATTGATAGGGGCCATAAACATTGATAAGGGTAATCGCGAGATTTGAATCTCGAGTAATAATATCAGCACCAATAGTACCCTCCCTTCCCCAGCAACTTTGTACAAGGATGGATATATTATTGGTTCCCATAGAGCATTCCAAAGATCAGCCATGGGCATCGAGGGTCTCAAATGACCAGTCTGGAAGAAGTATTGATAATATTTTAGATATTGATAATCCATCACCCAAATTTTGTTGTAAGAAAATCACATTAACTCGAATAATTTTTAGCAATCATTTGAGAGCCAATTTTTTATCAAGGCTGGCTAAAAACCTACAAATATTGGAGAGGCAGATCATGGGGGAACCACATCCCAGGGATTCCTTGGTCTAAGAACCCAAACAATGGAGGTCTGAGTGCCAGTAGCCACCTCCATTCTGGGCTTCCTAGTGGCTCTTGTATAGCTGATGGACAACCTCGAGGGCTGGAATATGAGGTCCTGGATTCCATACCGAGACCAAGAGAGGGAGGCACAATTGAGGGGATGGATGAGAAAAGGAAGTAGCGATGGCTAGAGGAGAGACTATTAGTGTCATGGCGATGACTAGGTGAGGAGGTCACAGCAGAGGTGAGTTGGATGGCCCCTATCAATACCGTGAGGCTTTTTGGGATTCCTTGTTCAGTAGCTCTATTTTGCATAAGAACAACATCATTTTGGGGGGATACCTAAACTTCTCTATTGAATAGAGGGGATTCAATTTACAAATATTGAATATATTTTACCCATAGATAAAATGGGGGGAAGATAAATAACATAAAAACTAGAAGGAGGAGGAGCAAGAATGATACCTGGAATAGGCTTCGAGTCCTCCAGGGAGATGTGGGCCGCACGAATTTGGGAGTGTGATCAAGTGGCCAGGTAATTCCACTGCACCTCCGCAGGCTCAGGGTGGGAGTTGTGCCATTCCTCTTTCGGAGCAGAAGTAATGCACACAGGATTCATTTGAGTAGCCATGTGTACGACTGTTTTAGTAAGTGGAGCAGCCATGGTGATAAGAGGAAATTCCTTGTATAGATGTCCAACCACATGAAAACGATGACATTTTAAGGGAACCCCTTCATAATCAAGCACCTGATATCAGACCATGTCATTAAAGAAAATATTGTAGCCATCATAGAGCCCTTCCCGCATATCCAAGTAGACTAGTATTTGGGCCACAGATATATTTCTCGTCTCCATATATGAGTGATCATGATCCAGATATAAGCCAAGATCCTCCCCAATGATACGAAGTGATTCTTCATTCCAGAACTGCAACGAGAGGCCAGGAATTTGGACCCAAATCGGTCCTGCTCTTGATTTCTCCTTATTCAGGCTGAATAAAGGAGTCCAACGCTTCAACAGAACATGATTCATTTCAAGGTGCCAGCACTTGGTGAGGACAAAATCCAGCATAGCTGGTTGTGAGAATGTGAGGGCGAACCAGCCCCTATTCATGGTCAAGATACCCAGTAATTGTTCCAATGTGCTGCCCCTGTTGAGTAACCAGCTCCAAAAATAGAAGAAAAGAGGTATCAATGCCTTAGAAATAAGCCACTTCGAGGGGGAAACCTCCAATACATTAAATAAATGAACAATTCTTGGATGATACAAATGAACAAAACCTCCTTCTATATATAGGAGTCCATGGGGCCATAATATAATCCTAGTGGGGCCACAATGTAATCCTATCCGACCTAATAATAATAATGTAAGGGCACAATAATAACAATATGTGGGTTACAGGGGTACAAAAATAACAATAAGGGGGGCTACACTAACATAATAAGGGACTACACTATTAATATAGGGACTTAACATGCCCCTCTCCTTCAAACAAGTGTTGTCCTCAACGCTTGATTATTTCTTGATGCTTCTCTATAAAATTCTCATCCTCCCATGTGGAATCTTCTACAGGAAAGTTCTTCCACTTGCTGAGATACTCTGAAATTGATCGTACTTGTTGAGTTCTTGTTTTTTTGACTGCTTCAGAACTTCTTTCGATGTGATGTTGATATTCTTGTTGTTTCATTAGATTCTGCACCAAAGTTAGGTTATCCTTTGAGAGTTGGAGAACTTGTTGTTGATGCTCAATGTCATCTTCCACTAATTTATCATCCATATTAGTTGTTATTTTATCCTTCAAACCATCCAACTTAGCCTCCATTTCTTCTTTTAAACCATCTATGTCATCTTCGGTTGCTCTTCGTAAGATCGAAATTTGTTGCACTTGGTACCGTAATTTTGATATCTCATCCTACAATTCTTCCACTTAATGCATCATAGTATAGATTTCTGAGGGCTTAGTGGGTGTTGAATTCTTTTCAGGAGGAATTTCAAAACCCAATACTAAAATATATGCTCAATAGGCCCTTGGAATCACTTCAAACTAATTTTTCAAACAAGATTTATGCAATTCGGAAAAAAAAATACACACCTTTTTCTTTCTTTTGAGGAGCTCGATATTGAAATTGGATTATCTCTGTGATTGCGGCTCTTTAATATTTGAAATTTAGCACTGAAGTATCCCTCTAAATTCTCTTTTGAATGCCACAAGTCTGACCAGATTTGGATTCTCCAAGACAAAGTTGTGTCCAATCTCCCACGATGACCTAATTATGGACTAGTTCAGTAGGCCGAACTTGTACAACTTGCCACGTGTCACTTTTTTGTCCTTCGTCTCTAAAATCTATAGCCAAGAAACTACAGTCTGTTTAATTGCGACCACTTTTTACGGCACTCTAATCCGATGCCCAGAGAGAGAGAGTTATTGAAATTTTCCCACGATCACCTCTTTGAGATGAAATTCAGGAGCCTAAAAAAGCACTACCTTCCACAGATCATATCTCCAAAAATATTGTGAACCAAGCTCTGAAATTTTTTGACGAATTTCCTTAGTATTTTAGCTTTGCACCATATGAATTTCAGATTCTAAACCTTCATAGAAAAAACGTTATAGCGCAAATGCGACGATGACCTGTTTAGGAGCCTGAAAAAGGACCTAACTTCCACAGATGATATCTCAAAAAATATTTCGAACCAAGCTTTGAAATTTTTAGAAAATTTTCCTCAGGATTTCAGCTTCGCACCCTAAAAATTTCAACTTCTGAAAATTTGTATTAAAAAAGTTATAGTGAAAATTCCACGATGACCTGTTTGGAGCAGCGAAACCCTAGAATCCAAAGCTCTGATACCAAATGTTGAGTAACCAGCTCCAAAAATAGAAGAAAAGAGATATCAACGCCTTAGAAATAAGCCACTTTGAGGGGGAAACCTCCAATGTATTACATAAATGAGCAATTCTTGAATGATACAAATGAACAAAATCTCCATCTATATATAGGAGTCCATGGGGCCACAATATAATCCTAGTGGGGCCACAATGTAATCCTAGCCGACCTAACAATAATAATGTAAGGGCACAATAATAACAATATGGGGGTTATAGGGGTAAAATAATAACAATAAGGGGGGCTACACTAACATAATAAGGGGCTATACTATTAATATAGGGACTTAACATGCTCCTCTCCTTCAAACAAGTGTTGTCCTCAACGCTTGATTATTTCTTGATGCTTCTGTATAAAATTCTCATCCTCCCATGTGAAATATTTTACAGGAAAGTTCTTCCACTTGCTGAGATACTCTGAAATTGATCGTACTTGTCGAGTTCTTGTTTCTATGACTGCTTCATAACTTCTTTTGATGTGATGTTGATCTTCTTGTTGTTTCATTAGATTCTGCACCAAAGTTGGGTTATCCTTTGAGAGTTGGAGAACTTGTTGTTGATGCTCGTTGTGATCTTCCACTAATTTATCATCCATATTAGCTATTATTTGATCCTTCAAACCATTCAAATTAACCTCCATTTCTGATTTTAAACCATCTATTTCATCTTCGATTGCTCTTCGTAGGATCAGAACTTGTTGCACTTGGTACCGTAATTTTGATATCTCATACTGTAATTCTTCCTCTTCATGCATCATTGTATAGATTTCTAAGGGATTAATGGGTATGGAATTATTTTTTGGAGGCATTATATAACCCAATGATGATAAATATTCTTCAATATGCCCTTGGAATCACTTCAAACTAGTTTTTCAAACAAACCTTATGCAATTTTAAAAAACAAATACACTCTTTTTTCTTGCTTTTGAGGAGCTCGATATTGAAATTGGATTATCTCTGTAATTTCAGAACTTCAATATTTGAATTTATGTACCAACGTAGCCCTCTAAAGTATCCTTCTAATGCCAGAGGTTTTACCTCATTTGGATTCTCCAAGACAAACTTGTGTCCAATCTCCCATAATGACCTAATTTTGGACTGGTTCAGTAGAGCGAAATTGTATGACTTGCCACGTGTCACTGTTTCATCCTTTTTCTCTGAAATTGATAGCCAGGAAACTAAACTCTGTGTACTTGTGATCACTTATTATGGCACTCCAATCCGATGCCTAGAGAGAGATTTATTGAACTTTTCCCACGATGACCTCTTTGAGATGAAATTCAGGAGCCTGAAAAAACACTACCTTCCACAGATCATATCTCTACAAATATTGCGAAAAAAGCTCTGAAATTTTTTGACACATTTCCTCAGGATTTCAGCTTCGCACCATACGAATTCAGATTCTGAATCTTTGTACAAAACAAGTTATATCGTAAATGGCACGATGACCCGTTTAGGAACCTGAACAAAGACCTAAATTCCGCATATGATATCTCTGAAAATATTGCAAACCAAGCTCTCAAATTTTTAGAAAATCTTCCTTGGGATTTTGGCTTTGCACCCTTAAAATTTCAGCTTCTGAAACTTCGTAGAAACAAAGTTATAGCGAAAGTGCCACAATGACCTGTTTGGAGCAGTGAAACCCTAGAATCCAAAGCTCTGATACCAAATGTTGAGTAATCGGCTCCAAAAATAGAAGAAAAGAGATATCAACGCCTTAGAAATAAGCCACTTCGAGGGGGAAACCTCCAATACATTACATAAATGAACAATTCTTGGATGATACAAATGAACAAAACCTCCTTCTATATATAGGAGTCCATGGGGTCATAATATAATCCTAGTGGGGCCACAATAATCCTAGCCGACCTAATAATAATAATGTAAGGGCACAATAATAACAATATGCAGGTTACAGGGGTACAACAATAACAATAAGGGGGGCTAAACTAACATAATAAGGGACTACACTATTAATATAGGGACTTAACAGCCCCAAATATCCTCTGTCCAGATCTTGAGCCTGAAAAAATTATAATTACTGCCCCTCACCCTGCCCACTAGAATCTTCTACACAGTATGTTTAATGTCCACCATACCTACCCCCTGACCAAAGTTGATATCATGGCTATTTTTATTCTTGGTGTAGTGAAGCTTTTTCTTTCCGCAACACTGAGTTTGGCCTTGAGCAGCTCCACTCTGCTCTACAAGTTCATCATAATCCAGTCATTTGGGGTCATAAGAAAGAGACACATCAAGGCGAATGCCCTCAAAGCATCCAAAGACCACAATGGGAAAAAACATGCCTGTACAGAAAATTGTTGTAAATTGAGCTCCTCCCTACAAAATTTAATATCAATGAAAGCTAAGTCCTCAGCCCTCAAGATACCAGATCTTGGAGCAGCACTAGGGCATGGAGAAATGTCTAGCAACTCTTGTGCTTGTTGTTCCCATTTTTTGCAAGAGAGATGGATACAGGATAGAAAATAAGGGTGAGTCCAACCATTGTAATATCGACTCCACACAGTCCACCATAGAAACCAAGAGTGGTTTCTCTAGCAAGGTCGAAGGATTCGCTGACTCACCCACATCCATGGCATCCATGTCATTAATTGGACCCTTACCCCATTCCGATGACCTAGTGAAAATCTGAACACCTTCCAATGGGTCATAGGATTAGTCCACCTCCTCTTCATACATACTCATGTCTACAGACAAGCCTAGAGAAAGGTGCATGCGAATAGATAGGAGTCATTCCAAGAGAAATACGGTGAGGGTAAAAACACATCGAGCAGGCGTCAAAGAGGGAAACTGGGAAGGTCAGAAAAATGCCAAATAACTCAAGAGGCGTAAATTCCAGCCAGGGAGCACTTATTAAGAAACAATGGACCCCCAACCATGCACAGAGATAGTTGTCAACAACTAGTGGAAGATGTCGACATAATGTTCGGGCCAAGGGTTCACGGGATAAAAAATGGGTAAATAGAAAACACTGCAACCAAGGTTAAATCCCTAGAAAAATTGATAAATATTCCAATATGACCAGAAAAAAACAGATACCAGCCATATGTGAACAGAGGAGAAACATGATGGAAAAGAGAAAAAGACTTATCCAGGGCCAAAACCGCCAGTAGAAGTTAGCTGAACCATGTCGGAGCCATGGCTAGGGTTTGTGCTTGATACCATCACCCGCTCCCCGACCATTCATCTTAGTCGACATTAATCATCATATCATCATATTTAAAAATAAATACCTAATATTATCACAATGAATGAAACCAAGGGATTAATAAACTGAAGAAATTAATATTATAAACCTAGGGGATTAATAAACCTAGGGGATCAATAAACCTGAGGAATTATTAATGGTATAATCCCAAGTAATTAAAAAAACTAGGGGATTCTTAATATTATAAGACCAAGGGACTAATATTATAAACCCATGTGATTATAAACCTAAGTGATTATAAACCCTAATATTAATAATATGAGCCTAAGGGATTAAAACCCCTAGGATTAATGTTATAAACTATATAATTATTAACTTTAAGGTTATAAACCCTAAATCTAATAATATAAAACATAACGTTAAAATCTATTTTATTCAATGTTACAATGCGACATTGAATAAATTGCAATGTGATGTATCATTATGACAATCATTGTCATGCTGCATGTCACATTGCAACGATGGTTGTCACATTGTGACATTGGATATATTTCGATACCATTCCAGCATCAAAATATTAAACTATAATATAAAACTAAATATTATAAACCCTAACATTATAAAATAAAACATTATAAACCTTAATATTAATATTATAATCCCTATGATGAATATTATAAACCCCATGATAAATATTATAAACTCTAGGATTAATATTATAAATATTAAGATTAATATTATAAACCCTTGCATTAATATTATAAAAGATAATATTATAAACCTTGATATTGTAGACCCTAATATTAAAACCAAACATTTCAAACTCTGATACTAAATACAATATTATAAAACAAATATTATAAATTGTGATATTATAAATCCAATATCAAACCCTAATATTATAAACCAAATATTAAATACAATATTATAAACCAAATATTTGAAACCCTAAGACTATAAATCCCAATATTATAAACCCAATATTAAACCCTAATATTATGAGCCTTAATATTAAACCCAAATTTCGTAATGTCAAATTGTGACGTTGAATAAATTGCAATGTAATGTAAGATTGTGACAATCATTGTGATATTGATTGTCATGTTGCGACATTTTTTCTTAGAATGCAATGCTAGACACATTTCTATACCATTTGTGCATCACGATACTAAAAATTAATTATGAACCGAATATTATAAGCCCTAATATCGTAAAACCCAATATTAAAGACCTTAATATTATAATATTTATACATTGATTACTGTATAAAAGGCGGAAAATATCATCGATCAACGTACATAAATCACATTAGTAGATGTGGTTGACCATGACTGACCATGGATAGCTCTATAATATTAGGTTTAAAATATTGAGTTTAGTTCAAAACTCAATATTATAAACCGAATATTGAATTCTAATATTATAAACCCAATATTAAATATAATATTATAAACCCCAATATAATAAACCTAATATTTGAAACCCTTAGATTACAAACCTAATATTACAAAACCTTAAATTTAATATTATAATTCCTAGGATTAACTTTATAAACCCCATGATAAACATTATAAATAATAGGATTGATATTATAAACACTAATACTATATTATAAACCCTCAGATTATAAAACCCAATATTATAAACCCAGATATTAAAAAAATAACTTTTTAAACCATGATATTAAACACAATATTAAAAACCCAATATTAAACCCTAATATTGTGAATCCTAATATTAAACCTCAATTTTGTAATGTCGCATTGTGATGTTGAACAAATTTCAATGTAATGTAACATTGTGACAATCATTATCAGATTGATTGTCGAATTGAGACAATATTTGTTAGAATGCAATGTTGCGCACATTTTTGTACCATTCATTTATCACGATACCAAACCCTAATATGGAACTAATTATCATAAACCCTAACATCATAAAACTCAATAGTAAAAACCTTTATATGTTGATTAGCATATAAAAGGTGGAAATGTCATTGATCGAATTATGTCAACAATATTAGTAAATGTGGTTGTTCCAGTTACAACTGACATGTGTCGAGTGCATTTATTGACCATGTTTGACCATTATTAACAAGGGTTGACGAGATTGACGAGGTTGACCTTATTCAAGCTTATATTGATTTTAATGTTAATGTTACATTAATATTACATAAATATTTAAATTAATCGTTGAGATGGTTGATGGGGTTGAGCATGGTTAAATAGGGTTGACCATTATTTACCATATTCAACCAGAAATATCTTTATTTCCCACCTTTTTTGAACATATTCAACCATATATACCTTGGTTGACCATTCTAACCTTGTTTGACCAAAGATTACCATGCTTGATCATGGTTGATCATGGTTGACCATAGAGACCTTGATAATGATTAAGCATGGTTTATCATGGTTAACCATGGTTAACCATGGATAACCATATTGAACCATGGTTGACCACATTCAACAACGATTGATAATGGTTGACTATGACTTATTATGGTTGACCACGTTCAGCTATGTCTAACGATGGTTGAGCATGGTCGATAATGGGTCATCATAGTTGACCATGGTTGGCCATGGTTGGCCATAGAAACCTTGATAAACCATAATGATTGACTACGTTTGACCATTTTTTGACTTTATCTCACTATGTTTGAATAATTTAAACCATAATATTATAAGCCCTATATAGTATAAACCCTAATATTAAACCAAATATTATAAACCCTATATTATAAACCAAATACTATAAACTCTTCTATTAAACTCAATATTATAAACCATAATATCAAACCCAATATTATGACCATAATGGTTGACCATTTACGACCATAATGGTTCATAATAATTGACCTTTATGGTTAAGAATTATGGGTAACCATACTGGTTGATCATAATGCTTGACCATTGTTGACCCATTTATGAAAATAATGGTTGGCCATGGCTAACTATTATGGTTCATGGTCATCAATGGTTGAGCATGGTTGAGCATGGTTAACCTCGGTTGATCATGGTCATCCATGATTGGCCTTCCTAGACATTGGTTGACCATTCTAAGCATTTTTATCATGGATGACCTTTCTTGATAATTTATATATAAACCCTATATATAAACCACACAACTATAAAGGTTGACAATAGTTAACCTTGGTTGATAATGGCTAATAATGGTTTACCATGGTTGACAATGGTTTACTATGGTTTTCAACCATTATCAACCAAGTGGTTGTGAAGGTTGACGATTCTTAAATATGGTAAACATACAATTCCCCAAGTTTGAACATGGTCAATTATATAAAAATTGATTATAAAAGTTGACTTATAATCAATCATTTAATATTCATTTAAACTTGAATTATAGTCAATCATTAAATATCATTTAATATTATAGTTAATCATTTATTTTCATTGGCAATGTCATTAACTATGTTTGCTTTCTAATATCGATCGATAATATGAAAATACAATTATGTTTTACCATAGTTGAAGAGTGTGGACTGCCAAATATAGATAAAAAAAGTTGAACATGGTCATTGACATTAGTAAATGTTGTTGATTAATTTGGCAATATCATATTGTGATGTTGGATTAATTGAAATGTAATGTAACACTGCAATAATGTTTGGGACATTGTGAGAATGCTTATGACATTGCAACATTGGTTTGATTTATGTACCATTCTAGCATCACAATATAAATATTATTATTATTATTATTCAACATTATTAATAAAATATTTTTACTATCAAACATTTTTTAACCTTGATTGTGAATGACCAAGGATGACCTTAGCTAAATAATGTTTAGAATGTTTGACTTTGGTTGACCATGGTTACTATTATTAAATATGGATGTGTTAGTTGACTCAGGAATACTATTGAGTCAACAAGGTTGAGTATTGTTAAATGTAGTAAACATAGGGACTTTTGTTAAACATGGTAAACCTTGACTATGGGTGAGCATAGTTAAACCATGGGTGAACATTTCTAAACTAAGTTCACCATTGGTGAACATGGTTTGAATAATTTGACCATGGTTGGCCATTGTTTTCTATGATAGATTATGGTTGTCTATATTGATAATGAATGTCTGTCGTTTCCTAATTTTTACCATGATCACCTAGGTTGACCATGTTTAACCATATTAACCATTCTTGGCCATGTCGAACATGGGTTGACCATGGTTTCCAAAGGTTGTTTATGGTGAATATGGTTGACCAAATATGACCATGGTTGACATAGATTTCCCATGGTTGAACATGATTGGTGTTGGTTTCATATTATTGGCCATGGTTGACCATACTTTTGTATGATAAATTATGGTTGCCCATTTTGACAATGGTTGTCCAGGTTCAACAATAGAGACCTTCGTTGACCATGTTTATCCATTCTAACCTTCGTAGACCCATGTTGGCCATTAAGAATGAGTAGACTAAGGGGTTTTCTCGGGTGAGAGGGTTGAGGATGGTTGACCAAGTTTGACCATAGTTTACTATGCTTCACCAGGGTTAACCATAGTTGGCTATGGCTAAGTAAGGTTGTGCATCATTGAGCATCAACGAAAATGGGTGACAATGATCAACCGTGTTCACAATGTTTGACCATATTTGATTAAAACAATTAAAATGTAAATATTATTAATGTTGTTTATTTATCTCAATCTTAATACTCTTTATATTAACAATATTAATGTTAATATCATTAACATTGTTAATCATATTATTAGAGTGACTAGAGTTTTTAAATTTTATTTTTTATTAATAATTCTATTGTTAATTATTGGAAAGTAAATATTATTATTGTTATTTATCAATATGAATGTTTATACTATTTTTCTTCAAATTTATTAATGTGGTTAATAATATTAATATTATTAATTAAATGTTATTAATCTCAATATTATATAGTAAATTTTATTATGTTAATAGTATTAAATGTTTAAAATTTTAAGATTTCATTAAGATTAGTAATATTATAAACATTATTTTTAAAAATTATATTATTAATTATATATTTTTAATATTAATATCAATTCTATTCTTATTATTGTTATATACCCTAATATTTATTAATATTAATGTATTTCATAATTAATATCAATATTATATAATAATTAGTTATTAATAAATTTTTAGGGTGATGAGTGATTTTCAATATTGTTATTAATATTGAGGGTGACCAATGACTTTTAAACTAAACTTACATATAAATCATTACAATGAAATTTGCATATCAACGAGAATAAAATAGAGCCATTATTTTATTCTTATCTATATTTCGATATGCAATAACAGTGTCTCTCTCTTTTTGTATTGCTGAACGTCAACATTTTCTAGATGTTAAAAAAACTTTCCATTATATTCCGATATGCAATAAAAGTGTCTATTTCCTTTTGTATTACTTAACATCAACATTTTCCAGATGTTAAAAAAAGTTTCCATAGAATGTAATGGCATTCAATATTCTATTAATGTTCTAAAGTTTTGCATGAAATTTCATGAGGTTCAGTTTATATTTATGTTGTTTACTGTTACTTATATTTAGTGCTAGTGGAAAGAAAATTTTAATTCATTTTTTTCTTATATGAATTGGTTTGATTCAAAGAATATTTTTACTGCACAATGTTATTTATATTTAGTTTTGGTGGCAAGGAAAATTTGATTTAATTTTATGTATATGAATTGGTTTTTTAGTAAATAAATTTCATAAGAAAAATGTGAGAAAAACAGATATCCATATACCTGTTGGGTATGTGTTATATTCTCTCCACGATTAATTTGACATGCAGGGGGTCATAGGGAGGACGACAACCCCCCTTGTCAAGGGGTTCGTAGGGGGTGGGTAGCCTCGTACGCGAGGTCCAGGAAAGTGTCTCAGGAATTTTTTTCCTTATTTCCCGGTGGGTGGACCTGCCTATGGCTTTGTGCACGAGTTGGCACCTAGTTTTTGGGCATGATGGTTTTTTGCCACTGGTATTTTGTAGATCTGGTCAAGGGAACTATGGTTATGTTATAATCTAGGGTTAATGGATTGGGATTTATGAATGCTTTAACGTGTATATATATGTGTTGTAACAATAAAAGGAATATACTGAAAAATCAAGCTGGTAGTGACGATTTGGGTTCCAGGGAAAAATCTATGTGTATATCTATTTTAGGTTTCATGCTCTCGTAATTGTTTATTTTATGTCTTTAAGAATTCGTTTACAAATAATTTTTGTACAGGGTTACAACCTACATTTTCTATCAGAGTTTTTCTGGCTTCAAGGGGATGCCGTTGCTACTGAGGGGTTTTTTTATCGGGCCTATGGTAAGCCCTATTTAGTTGGAGATTTGTGGGATCGATTCTTGCGGTGAAAGAAGATGGTGATTAGTGGAAAGATAGAGATCGAGAAATTTAATGGTCAGAGTTTTGAGTTGTGGAAGCTCAAGATGGAGGATCTGTTAGAGGATAAAGTTTAGTGGATCATGGTAGATCCATGTATTAAACCAACGAAAATGTCAGATGAAGATTGGGCAAAGTTGGATCGGAAGTCAAAGAAAACAACATGATTGTGTATCTCAGATTCGATATTGTTCAATGGTTGTGTGGAAGCTACGGCGAATAATTTGTGGGTCAAGATATGGAATTTGTACAAATCTAAGTATTTGGTGAGTAAATTGTTCCCGCGAAAAACGTTGTACAACCTGAGGATGAAGGATCGAGACTCTATGATAGAGCATCCAAATGTCTTCAATATTGTGGTAAGTTAGTTGTCATCTGTTGATATTAAAATCTAAGATTAAGATAAGTGCATCATTTTGTTGTTTTCTCTACCAGATTCATGGGACAGTCTAGTTATTGCAATAGGTAGCAATACAACTACCTTGAATTTTGATGAAATTGTCTCAGCCTTGCTGTTGAAGGAAATAAGATGGAGAAATATGGAGGGCTACAATGAAGATGCCTTATCTGTATGAGGAAGTTCCAAGAACAGAAACAAAATTAATTTTTCAAGTGGGAGATCTAAATCTCGAGGAAAGCATGTAAAGGTGTTCTGGAAATGCATAAAGGAAGGGCACTACAAAAAGGATTGCAGATCTAAAGCTCCTGAGAAAGGAAAGGGATCCGATGATGCTCCTTTTGTAGAGGTAAAATCCACCTCATATGAAGGTGGGGATGTGTATTTGGCTTCTTCTTTAAATACACATTTAGATCATGAGGCATAGTTGATTGACTTATGTGGGTCCTACCACTTCACACTCCATAGGGAGTGGTTCTGTGAGTATGAGAAGTATGATGGTGGTGTTGTCTTCTTAGGAGATGATAGGAAGGCTAGAATCACCGTACGTCGAAAATTCAAGCTGAAGTTGCAATGTGGAAGGATTATAACACTTCCTGATGTTTTTATTATTCCTCAATTAGCCAAAAATATGATTACTGTAAGAAAGATGGATGATTCAGGTGTGAAAATAATGTTCGAGAAATACACCTACAAGATAGTTATGGAAGAACTGTTATTAATGCAGGGGTTCATATTTGAATTCTATACAAGGTTCAGGGTAGCACTTTTATTGATGGGTGAAAAATTTTTGTGGTTCCTGAAAGTGGAACGGAAAGCCTAGTGGTCTCTGGATCAAACACCATGCTATGGCATCAAAGGCTTGGAAATATTGGAGAGAAAGGCCTTCATATACTGCATGGTAATGGTATGGTGGAAGGTATGTCTAATTGATTGCTGTATTTTGATTTCTATGAACCTTTTGTATATGGGAAGCAGAATCAGGTCAGTTTTCCTTCCAATGCTAAGAAGGCGAAAAAGATATTAGAGCTTGTGCATAGTGATGTGTTTGGACCTGTGTTGGTTACATCACTGGGAAAGTTTGTGTACTATGTTTCATTCATAGATTAACTCTCATGTAATACATGGATATATGTCTTCAGGAAGAAATCTGAAGTATTTGACAGATTTAAAGAATTTAGGGCTTTAGTGGAAAACTAGACAAAGAAGAAAATAAAGGTGTTAAGGACAAATAATGGTGGAGAGTTCTGGAAGAAGGATTTTGAAGATTTTTGTAAGAAGTGTGGTACAAAACGGTAGAAGACTACTCCATACATACGTCAACAAAATGGAATTGCAGAAAGAATGAGCTGAATGCTGATGGAAAAGAAAAGAAGCATGCTCAGTGGTACCAGGTTAGGACAGGAATTTTGGGCAGAGGAAGTGGAGACTACATGTTACCTATTTAACATATCACCTTGATCAACATTGGAGGATAAGATTCGACATGAGGTATGGACTGGTAAGAAACTCTCTCTTTCACATCTGAGGCTATTTGGATGTGATGCATATGTACATGTTCCAAAGGAGAAAAGGACCAAATTGGATAATAAATCTACAAGGTTGATCCTGATTTATGAAGGAAAGCAACAAAATACACATATAACCATAAATACAAATATGCAGTGGAAATAACACTTCATTTCATTAATATCAAAGAACTAGAATTTTCTTAAAGACAAAATGGAAATAAACTGGCTAGGGCGTTGGTAGCTTATCTCTGAGAAGAGATGTGGAGGCTACAAGCTTTTGAGCTATGTTACAATGAGGCTGAGGGCCTATTTATTATTTAGAATCAATGGAAAACCCTAAACATACAAAATCCTAACCCTAGGAGATGAAGCGCCAAAACTATGGGCCCCGTTTGGGTAAATTGGTGTTTCAACTTCCCAAGGACGTAACTTTGGCATACGATCTTTGTTTGACGCACACCATACCTCGTTAGAAAGATCTATCTGAGGAATGAAACTTTCAATGTGATAAAAATCCGTCCAATGACCCATCTTGCTCTCGGGTTTACCCAAAAACTTCGTTTAGGGCTTCAAAATGGCTCTGGAAGTTTAGGACCCGAAAAACTCCTAAAAATAGTAAGTTGTGTCAAAACTGAAAAACTGAGAGAGGAAATGGTGGGGCCCCAAGTGGAATACGTGGGTGGCCACCAATATCCACTTAGATCATTCCTCCCCCCTTAGGAAGTAATGATCCCCTTTGCATTGAGTTCCTCCATGAGATGAGGAAACTTCTACTCAACTTGGTCCCTACCACTTACCTTGGTAAAGGAGTTGGCCAGCTTTGACAACTCGATAGAGTTGGATATTCTATTTGTGACTAATATTGATTTGCATGTCCATGATACAATCTGTGGTGGCTTGTTCCATGTAGTCTGGGTTTAAAACTTTGTTGGTGTGAGCTATTCTGCAATGTCAGAGGTGTCCAGTAGAGGTGGGAAGTAGGGAAAAAGGCGGTCCACATTTAATACTCAGTGCAAACCAAGGAATGGTGGAATACTAAGCTCGAAGGAATTTATCCCTATAGGATTGGTTATGGTGTATGACCCATATCGAAGCGGGGGAAGCTTGTGATGGGTTCTAGTGAGGTGCTCCTTCTACAAATGTAGCCACACTTTGTCGTCCACCTAGAAGTTGTGTGGAACCCAATGTTGATCATGTCATTTCTTGTATTTAGCATTGGCTCTGTCCAATATGTCATGAACCTATTGGCGGATGTGTTGAATGAACTCAATGAAGTTGTTTAATTTTTTAGCTTCAAACTTGACATGAGCCGAATCAACCTGAGTTGCCGCAAACGATATGACTACGTCAATGGGACATAGTGGCTGGAATCCCAAGCCCACCTAAAAGGGGCCCAATTATAACTGTGTTGTACATAGGGGAGGCTCTCATCCCATGTGCGTGGATTATTTGAATTGTACATGTGCAGAATGTTTACAATCATCCTGTTGATGACTTATGTATGGCCATCCATTTGGGGATGGAAAGTTGTGGACTTTGTGATAACGGTCTCCATCATTGACCTAAGGCTGGAAAAAAATGTGCTAAGGAACCTTTTGTCTCGATCTGAGATGATAGAATGTGGAATCCCAAAGTGCACCCACACTCGTTCAAAGAAGAGTTTAGCAGTGGCTTCTGCTGTGATATTCTTCTTGTAGGCTGCCATAATGGCCATCTTCGAGAATCTGTTGACGACCACAAAAACACAATCATTTCCATGCTTAGTAGAAGGAGGGACCAACATGTAATCCATGGAGATGGATTCCCAAGGTCGACTAGGGGTAGCTAGTGGAGTATAGAGGCCTTGTTTCTTGATGGTCGGTTTGGCAATGGTGCAAGCAGTGCAGGATCTAATGTACTTCCCAACATCCTGTCGAAGGTTCGGCCGATAGAAATACATCTACAATACTCCCACTATTTTCTCGACTCTAAAATTCCCGGGGACTTGTCTCTACTGTGCTTCCCATATCATCTTGGCACGCTTGCTTGAAGGAACACAAAGGTGTCCTAGGTGACATAACAATGCATCTTGGAGGGGAAATTTTGGAACTTGCATACCCCCCAAGAGTGCCTTGTATGTGTTGCCGAATTCCGGATCTCTCTTTTATAGAAGAGGCCAATCAGAAGTCTCATGCTGAGAAGAGTTGAGAACGACAGTTAGTGCCATGATTGGTGGTAGGATGAGGCAGTCTACAACATTATTGGTGCTACCCTTCTTGTACTTGATGTTCAAATGAAACTGTTGCAGATATGTGGACCACTTATGATGGTGATCAGTCTACAACTTCCCTTGTGTTTATATGAAGTGCAGGGGTCAGTGGTCTATGTGGATGATTGTTTCCTTCCCCATATGTACTGCTTCCATTATCGACAAGCCTGCACAATGAAATACATTTCTTTTTCATATGTAGGATACTTTCAGAATACATCGGACAATGTATCACTGTGATATGCCACTGGATGCCCTTGTTGAGTAAGAAATGCCCCAATATCATAGTCAGAGGCATTTGTCTCGATCTCAAATGGTTGTTTCAAGTCCGGTAATGTGAGCACTGGGGAAGAATATAGACGATGTTACAATTCTACGAACGCATTCTGATTCTAAAAAAAATAAATTTTCTTTCACTCCTCCCTTGGCGACTTGACTCAAGGGCCAAGTGATATGAGAGAATCTCAACACGAACCTGCAGTAGAAATTAGCAAGACTTAGAAAGCTATGAAGCTCTGTTAGAGTGGTTGGGGTTGGCCAATCTCGAATGAACTAGATCTTGGTTGGATCCACATGCTCCCCCATTTCATCAATAATGTATTCTAGATATTAAACCTGGGTTATGCAAAAAGTGCACTTCTCCAAATTTTCACACAACTTGTGTTGCCATAGTTTTTAGAGGACTTGTTAGATGTGGTGAAGGTTCTCTTCTGAAGTCTCGCTAAAGATCAAAATTTCATCCAAGTACACCACTAAAAATGAGTTTGTGAATGGCTGCAGGATGTTGTCGATCAACCTCATGAAGTTTGCGGGAGCATTCATCAACCCTAAAGGCATGACCAACCATTCGAAAAGGCCCTCCTTAGCTTCGAATTTAGTCTTTGTTACACTAAAATTTGTCACCATGACATTTTAGTACTCCCTTAGAAGTCTACAACATCAAAGTTCCTAAATTCAAGCCTTGAAATTAAGAGAAAATCTCATAAAAGTCTTAAAAAGACTTCTACCACACTTTCTCTAGCATTGCCTGCGGTGCCGCACCTTTTTTCTCTAAATCATGCGGAGCTAAACACACTTTTTATTCATTAAAGGTGTGAACCCCTGTAAAAGGTAAAACAACGGTGGAAAGTAACATTTAGAAGCCCAGCAGTCAAATCTAAAAGCTTCTAGAAGCAGTTATCCGGTCGAAGGTTCACCCTATCATGTATCTTCATTCCTCCATTATGGGAGCCTACCCCTTGATTTATGGAGCCCAGTACCTTCAAAAGAGAATTCTATCCCTTCTTAAGGGGAACCATAACCTCCTCTCTTTTCCTATAAATTGAAGCCATAGTGCAGTTTCAAAGGTTAGATAGAGTTTGGAGTTAGCGAGTTAGACTTGGAGAATTTTTGAGGAGAAATGCTGTAGAGACTCATACTCTCATAACTAATCATTATATGGGAATTATTACACACCCATGTTCTTTTAGTTGAGAGAGTTCAAGGCTTGTCAGAGTAAGGGAAACACCTGTTCCAGACCCCAAGAAGGCCTATCTGACATCAAGGCAGACATGGTTGTAAGGCTCTTCTTTATTTAAGTTAATACGAATGAATATTGTTTTTTTAATGGGTTATTTAATTAATTCTCTCATTTCTTGAATTCCTTGATCATCTTGATAGATGTTTTATTCATGAATTTATTCATTATACAGGTGATTTTGATCTTTTCTTTTGTTTTTGATTGCAGATCCTTGACGACGACTTTCTTCAAGCCACTGGAAAGAAGATCAGCGCTAGACTACAAGTAGGTTTCTAAAACCCTGTTATAATTAATTTCATGTCAAACAATATCTAGAGAAAATAGTTTTTATTTGTCCGTTTGTTGCTAGCTCTTCGTAGGACACTTGGGAGGTCTATCTTGTCCACAAGAATGACTTATCCGTCCAATAAAATGGCGACTCCACTGGGGAATGGATCTTGAACTCTGATTTCTTTTATTTTTGACTTGTGAATTTATTTTTTCTGATTTTTATTTATTTATATTTGCTTGGGTAGTTTATCCCTGTAGAATCCCTGAGAAATGATTTGAGTTTTTTAATTTTTCTTTAGTTTTCTTGCATCCACTCTTTTCTTTTATAGAAAGTACGTGCAACTCCGCACTTTTATTGTACTCGACAACATTGGTTTGTACTGAATCATGCGGACCTTGTGAGAATTTTTGGAAAATATTAAAATCCTCTTTTCTATATTAGTTTGTTAGATTCTCAGTGAATACCCAGACTTGTATCTTCTATCAGGACACTTTGGTTAAGAGTTTATTTCAACATTTTTAGTTTTGAATGATTTTCTGAAAGATCTGCATGTTATAATGATTTTTTCTTTGTTTTTATCTCGCTCAAAGATTAGAAACCTTGGTATAACTTTAGATCACTAGTATTTCCTTACTTTCTTGCTCAGTCTGACATCATAGCAGAAATTGTTTTATGAGATTTAGATCCCATTCTTCTCATTTGCAAATATTTAAAAAAAAATTGTTGATAAGTTTGGAATTTCACTTAAAAAATCAAAATTGGATGTCTTTGAGTTCTTGCTAATCTAAGAAAAGAATTTCTTAGTTAGATTACAAGCTAAGCAAGACATCCTCAAAATATTTAAAGTTTTAATTCATATTTAGTCTTTATAATTTTTATATCTCAAAATTAGTGTTTTTAGCTTTGAGTGTTATTTCTAGAAATTTTAGTGTTCTTTTGAAGAAAAAATTGGTTTGTAGTTTCGATCTTGAATAAAATGGATTTATTATTGAGCAATAGATAATTTTGAGTTCTCGTTGAAATTAGATTTCTTTTCATTTATTCTTGTTTGAAGGAAAGATTTGTTTTTTAAAATATTGCATTTCTCAACTCTTCCTTTAGATAGAATTCATTGAAAGAACAAGAATTGTTTCTCATAATAGATGCATTTTTAGTATGTTTTGAGTCCGGTCACTACGTATCATCAGTTTCATTTTCATATCCTTTTTCCTAAGAAATAGCCCATTTAAAACAACGCTTAAATTAAAATTTATCTAGTAATTTTTATATTTCTAAGGCTCTTTTCACCAATATAGCTTAGGATAGTGTGTTGGAGTAGGGAGTAATTAACTCTCCAAGACAATTAAAACAAACAAGTAGTTGATATTGTGGTAGGAAATATCGAATAGTTGCTTGTATACTCTAGGAAGCTACTCTTAAAGGAGTCAGCACGAGGTCATATCTGAACTAGTGGGATAATCAGTTCTATCTCATTGGGAATGATAGCAGATGTGTGCGTATTAACAACGGTAAACCTCAGATAGACCATTGTCAAGGAGTCTGGGGTCACTTGTCAGTATACCTTGGATTATGTCAAGGAGCCTTCAAGGGGATTGAGATTTGTTACTTTTCCCTTGCGCATATGTCGGATCGTAGACTGTTCCCTCAGGTATATTAGTTCCTGTTGGTAACCATAGTGGCCATAATATTTATAGTTTTTTCCTAAGGTGGCAGTGGAGGAAAGATCCCACTGTACCTAGAGAATACGTCGACGACACTCACTTGGACTCTCTCGAGGGTTATCTTCACTCGAGATGGTTTAAGTGGAGAAACTTGTACTAGTCTATTTCATTAAGCAGGTTGTTGGAGTAACTGTTCCAACCACCCTTTCTACATTAAAATACTACGATGTTGGATTTAATCACCAACTAGTGTTTTTAGTGTGGGAAGTTACTGTTTGTGTGTGGTTTGATCTCCTAGATTTTTAGGCATGTGATTAATTTTTTTGTTTCCTTAGCAACTTTAGGATTTTTCATTGAAATTTTCTTTGATTGCGTGTGATTAATAATTTTTAATCGTGGCTGAATTACCAAGACAATCACGTAGACTCCAAGGGAAGCCCCCTGAGTATACACCAAGCCAACTTGAAGGGCTGCTAGCTCTAGTATCACCTAGTGATTGTAGAATTATATCAACAGAAACAAGAGAATCATCTATATTTATTCATCCTGATTATCAATCACAAATAACAGAGCATATTCAAGAGCCAATTTCAATTTCCGAAGTTACTAGTAGTATTTCTCCTTCCAGTGAATTAGCTAAAGAACCTGAAATTTTTGAGCCTAACACTGAACCTGTTGTATTGGAACCATCTTCAGGATTTGTTAGTCCAACTTCTAGTGATCTTGGTTCACCTAGGGTAAGACATCGCATTACTGAAAATCTTCCTTCTAACCTCATATCTATTGAAGAACTTGTTGGTCTAGACAAAGACATAACTCTTCCCGAAACCCATGAAACTTTAAATATTAGGGAGTGTGAATCAATATTCTACAGTCCTTTTAGAACTGACGCTTGGTATTTATCATTGACATATTTTTTAGAAAACCTAGGTCTTAGTTATTCACCACCCCGAATTCCTTTTCATCCTACACCAAGAGGTTATTATCCTTCATCAACTATGTCAGGTGAGTCATCTATGTTTTCCCAATCTCCGGAAACATTTTTATACGGTGGTCCTTCTGTTCCTTCGGGGTACCAGTCACTCTCTGGTACTTTCTCAAGAGAAACTCCTCGACCAGCTGAACAAGTGTTATCATCTGGTATAAATGGAACTAAAACTAAAATGTTGAACGTGGAGCAAATTTTTATGATGTCTGGTAATATTCCAAATCCTCAACCTCAAGGTAGTGAATTACTGCCTGGGGGGCAACCTCAAGGTAGTCAGTTACCGCCTGGGGAGAAACCTCAAGGTAGTCAATTACCACCTAAGGGGCAACCTCAAGGTAGTCAGTTACCGCCTGGAGGGAAACCTTAAGGTAATTTTTTACCAGGACAAACAGTAAGAAAATATTATTTACCTGGAGAACAACCTCAAGGACAGTACATACCTCAAGTTTATGAACCTCAAGGACAGTACATACCCCAAGGTCAACGCTAGACTCAGTATATTCCTTAGGGTCCTTATCAACCCCAGATTCAGTACATGCCTCAAGGTTAGTACCCAACAAAAAATGTCCAACCTCCTTCTGTTCAACCATTATTACAAGGAGTTGGAAATTTACCAGTTAACTATCAACCCTACGTTCAACTAGGTTATGGTCCCCCATATGCACAACCTTCTGCGGGTCAATATCTCAGAATGAACATAGTGTGGAATCCATCTCAGATTCAATAGACTATGCAACCTAATGTGCAGTTACCTAATCAACCTGGATAGCCTATAGTTTCTGGTCCAACACAACAACCTACCCAGCCTACTGTTCAAATCCTTGCACCTAGCTCTATTCAGTAGCCCAGGCATAGTGCACCTCAGACTTCGCCTCAAACTGCTGGAGCTACTGCAACTTCTGTTCAACCTACCATGCCTATTTCTGGAGTATTTGTAGCTCTGGTTTCTTCTATCCCTTCATCAGTACAAATTCCTCAAGCCTTTGTGCCACAGTCAGGACTTACAATTCAGACTACGGTCCAGATGCCTACAGGACAAGCTAGTACTAGTACGATTGTCTCCAGTCAACCATAGTTTACTTATCAACCGTACCAGGGATAGTATCAATTTTGATAGGCTACAAAAAATCCAGTATATCAGTATCAGCCATACCCTGGGTATACTTATCAAGTACCTCAACAACCCCAGTATGGTCCAGTTAATCTTGGTTACCCAGGAAGTTTCACGATTCCAAATGGGCATCCAATTCCAAGGTATCCTGGATATCCTCCTCCTAGCACTAGTTTGATCACACAAGGTTATCAATACCCTCGCCATCGGTTACCATTCATAGCAACTTTAGATTTACTGGATCTATCACGCCTTACAAACGATCCCATTTTTTATCTTTTGTATTGGTCGCCGATGCCTAACAAGTTGCCCAGTGATATTCCAAATTTTGAAGGTAAGTCAGGAGAGGACACATCTAATCATGTTATGACTTATCACCTCTGGTGTGCATCCAATTCACTAATAGATGATTTGATTCGATTGCATCTTTTTCAAAGAACTCTCATTGGTCTAGCTGCCAAATGGTTCATTGAGTTACCATGCGACTCTTTTAATAATTTTAATGCACTAGCTACTGCTTTCTTAACCCATTTTCAGTTGCCTATCAGATACAACAATGGCACAGAATTGTTGAATTCATTAAAACAATCTACGTCTACGTACATATCTTATCACATTGATGAATGGAGACGTAGAATATGTTTAGTGAACATATTTATTCCAGATCAAATTTTGGCTGAATAGTTTATTAAATCATTATTGCCCAAAATTACTGAAGATGTGACCAAAGGAGGCATTGTTATAGAAGAGAAAGTCATTGCTCAGGCTCAGTACCTTGACCTTGTATATACTCAGTCAGGTACTCTATATGATAAAATCCCCGATTTACCAAGACCTGGTCAATTAACTACAACTCCTTCTGGCTCTCATGCCACTGATGGTGTAATTGGTTTTGTTAGCACTGGTAAACGTAAGAAGAAGTCTTCCAAGACCGCTTCTCCTATTATCACATTACCCAATTCGCCCAAAGGAGATTCTTCCCTAGAAGCTTCCACCAATATTCATGTTGTAGAGTCATCTACAACCAAATCTAAAACTGGTGGTAAGAAGAAAGGTAAGAATAAAAAGAAAAAATCTTCAAAATATAAAAACGATACAGCTGAAAAAACTAACGAAAAACATAAACCTCGATATCTTTGTCTAATCTGTGATGAGGATCATTTTACAAAAGAGTGCCCGCATAGAGCCAAGGTATCAAAATTCATTAAGGGTTCGCCTATACCTACTGTCTTGAAGGATCCCTTTCCCGCTCAAGATAGTAACATGGTTGGATCTTCCTCCAATACGCTTGAGAATATCTTGATGGTTGCAACGCGATCACAAGATTATGGTAGTAAAAATATTGGTAAAGAAGCAGAAACATCCAATTCTGCATCAACTACATCTCCCTCAGTTTCCAATCCATTACAGATTGAGAAACAAAATCCTGACTTAGTAATCAAACTGCATGCTAAAGGTGTACTTCGTAAATCAACTTTAAATCCACATGCAAGCGCAGCTCAGAATTACAATATTGTTGAAGATTTGGCAATTTCCTCTTCAGCAATGTTGGCTTTGGAAGTATTGCAATCATGCCCAACCCAAAGAGAATTACTTTTTTCAGCCTTAGGAGCTGTAGATCTCCAGGATTCTAACCTCATGATCTTCGATTTAGAGAATTTTACACCCCGGCTACCCCATCAAATGGCTTTTCAGATTCCGGTAATAGTAAAAAACAAACGTATCTTTCGTCCTATTGTTGATGAAGGGGCTTCTACGTGTATTGTGTCGTTAAAATGTTGGAAATAACTTAGTTCTCTGACCATCAACCAATCAGCCGTATGGTATCTTACAAGATCTACCAATAGAGGTCGAAGGCAAAATGGTTAATCTATATGTAGAAGTGGTTGATGCCCCTCTGGACTACAACCCTCTCCTAGGTTGCAGTTGGTCTTACACCATGACTCTTGTTGTATCATCAATCTTTCGTCTCATCATTTTTCCTCATAAAGGAAAGATCGTTAAAATAGATCAACTCTCATATTATTCATTCAACCCAACCTCTATTGATAGCATCCAACATGTTGGAAAATCGATTATCCCTTATAAGAATGTCGGAGTAGGTTTGCTTAAAGATTCGGCTTTACTAGGAACTTTTTCCCTGCCTGCTCGCAATGCACAACTTCCTATTGATAATATTAATATGATTACATCAAGTACTATTTCCTTTGATGATCCTTGGATATTACCTTTGGAATCAGAATTGGACTCTTTTGATGGCCCGATGCCTTTGAGTCCTTTCGAGTTAGCATATCAGAATGTACAATCATTTTCTGATGCTCCTTCAACTGAGTCTGATCCAGTGAATGTGATCAATCAGGAGTCATTTTCAATATCGAGCTTAGCTTCGACACCAATTCCAGATCCTGCTCAACAAGTATTCAATACTAATGAACATATTCGTGAATTCTTGTCGATAGATGAGTTACCATGGGAAGATCTTCATCATAGGTCTTCATTTTTACCTGATCTCGAACATTTTGAGAATGATTTTTCCTCCATTTTTACCACTGATTACGTCAAAGAACCTCAGAATCCTTTCTCACATATCGATTCTGAATTGAATTTAGAAAATATTTCTACAGTGGTTCCACTTGACATTTCAGTAAAACCTGGAATTTTTGAAAACATTCATATAGGTGCTTCTTGTATGACTGATGAAATCCAAGCATATAAAGCCCTATTTCAGGAATTTCGTGACATTTTCGCCTGGTCATATGAACAAATGCCAGGAATTGATCCATCAATTGTTGTTCATGAAATTAATACATACCCAGATGCTAAACCCGCCAGATAGATATTACATCAGATACATCCGAGAAAAGCTGCCGCTATTAAAGCCGAAGTTGAAAAATTACTTCGTGCAGGTTTTATTTATCCAATTTCACTCACATACTGGGTATCTAATATTTTTCCAGTCAATAAAAAACAAGGAACAATATGACTATGTATCAATTATAGGGATATAAATTGAGCTTGTCCAAAAGACAATTATCAAACCCCTTATATCAATCAAATTATTGACGATTGTGCTCAAAGTGAGATGTTCTCGTTGATGCATGGATTTTCTGGCTACAATCAAATCAACATACTCCCTGCAGATCAACCTAAAACAACTTTCATTTGTCTATGGGGAACTTTTTCTTACCGCAAACTACCTTTTGGCCTTAAGAATGCTGGCGCCACTTTTCAAAGGGTCATGTCTTATGCATTTCATGACATTAAGCACATTGTGCAGCCCTACCTCGATAATTTTCCTGCTCATTATTCATGCAGAGAAGATCATATTACTCATTTATGATCCATTTTTATACGATGTAGGCATTATAAGATTCGTCTGAATCCTCGCAAATGTGTTTTCTGTGTACAATCCGGACGATTATTGGGATTTATTGCCTCAAAGGCAGGCATTCATGTTGATCCATCGAAGGTTGAGGCAATCATGAATTTACCTCCTCCTTCTACTCTTCACCAACTCCAAATTTTGCAAGGGAAAGAAATTTTTTTACATCGATTCATTCTCAACTATGCCGAGTTAACAAAAGGTTTCACTAGGTTGTTGAAATAGAATATTCCTTTCTTTTGGGACAAGGTCGCTGATATATCTTTTGACGCTCTGAAACATGCATTGACCCATGCACCATTACTGCATCCTCCCAACTACATCCAAGATTACTTTTTGTACCTCGCCGCTTCTGATTCCACGATAGGGAAGGTTTTAGTTTAGGAAGATGAATTCCATGGTGAACATGTGATTTACTATCTTAGTTGAAATTTGCATCCAACTGAGATCAAATATTCACATGTGCAGAAATTGGCCTTGGCAGCTGTACAAGTTGTCCAACATTTTCATCATTACATAATTTTACACAAAACAACAATGATCTCTGATTGTAACCCTATGATGTACATTTTGACCAAACAATTGCTAGGGGGAAAATACTCCAAATGGATTGTTATCCTGGAGGAGTTTGATTTGGAGTTTGAAAAATACAAATCCAAGAAATCATTGATATTTGCTGAACTTATGTGTGATTTCCCACCTACTGATATAGAAACAGTGGCAGAACAAATAATCACAAATGAATCCTTGTTTCTTATTAGTACTATTGATTATTGGTATGGAGATATTATTTTTTATCTTCAGACCCAATATTTTCGGCTTGAGCTTTCACAGTCGTAACAACGAAAAATACGTTTCCAGTCTCAACAATATCATATTTTTGGCGACACACTATACCATCGTGGTGCGAACTCAGTTTTTTTACGTTGTCTTACCCATGAAGAAGTTGAAAAGGTTTTAAATGACTGTCACTCTGGAGCATGTGGTGGTCATATGTCTAGGTACGCCATAGTCCAAAATATATTGCACACCGATTATTTCTAGCCATCCTTATTTAAAGATTGTATTTATGCGGTCCGAAAATGTCGTAATTGTCAAATATTTGATCGAAAAATGCGTGCACCACCTACTCCTCTTCACCCTATAGTTTATGTCGGTCCTTTTTCAAAATGGGGCATTGACTTCATTACATGTAACCCTCACTCAGCAAGGGGGCATGGGTATATTATTCTAACAGTAGATTATTTTACCAAATGGGCTGAGGTGATGCCTAAATTTGTGGCAGCTAGCAAAACTGTAGCTAATTTCGTGTTCAATCATGTGATTACTCGTTTCGGTGTACCCCAAGCAATAATTACTGATCACGGGAGCCATTTTCGGAATATCATGATGACCAAGTTAACGGACCAACTTGGCCTACGCCATGACAATTCTACACCATATTATCTACAGGCTAATGGTTTAGTTGAAGAAATTAATAAATTTTTAGTCACCATGATTAAAAAAATAACTGGAATTCATAAGTCGAATTGGCATACCATGCTCTTGTCAGCACTTTGGGCATATCGAACCTCAGCAAAAACATCGACAGGCTTTACCCCTTTTCAACTAGTTGATGGTTTAGAAGTGGTATTACCCATTGAATGTGAGATACCATCACTCCAACTATCCATAGAGTTACTACCAGCCACTTTTGAAGAGGAGAATTTTTTTTATACTTGGCTCAATTAGATGAGAATTGGCGCACTGCTGCACTAGCTACCGAGACTCATGCGAAAAGAATGAAATCTCAGTATGATAGAAGTGTTACCCCTCATAATTTTTTAGAAGGAGCCCTAGTTGTGATTTATGATAAAGCCAACGAGAAACTAGGGGCTGGGAGATTTGAACCCATGTGGCATGGTCCTTATATTGTCAAGCGATAGCTTGCAAAAGCAGCCTATGAATTGATTGAATTTGACGGGGTCTCTTTAAGTAAAACGAGAAATGGACTTTATCTGAAGAGATATTACACTTGATTTTTGTGTGGAGATCTTCTCTATATATTAGTTACTTTTTAGCTGGTGTGCTATAGATTAGAAACATGTGCCTAACTTAAGTGTGATTTTACTATTATTCCTGCTTATTTGGATTACTCTTGATATCGCAGATGTCGACGTCCTTTTAAACATATATTGGTTTTGATGATGCGGCTTGTCGTAGTACACGTAACATCTCTTCCGCAGTTTGGGTTGTTTATTCACCCACTAACAAGTTAGTATCCATGCATGGGGTAAGCCTCGGTCAAACAAGGAACAATATTGCTTAATATAGTGCAATTATTGAATTATTTCCAGAATCCATTTCATTTGGAATTCAGAGTTTGATCATTAGGTTAGATTTTGAACTCGTTATTTTACAGTTAAACCGAATATATGCCATTAGAAACCAAGTATTATTAATATTATTTTTAAGGGTTCGTCTCTTAGAACGAGAGTTAGATTATATTGAGTATCAAAACATTCCAAGAAATTTAAACACATTAGCAGATGCAATAGCTTCTACTGTTATAAATAGAAATTTTCAATAATAAAGTAATAAATCAACATTCGATAACACGATTGAACAGGTAATTGGAAATAATAGTATATCATAGTATAGATGTAGTGTTCAAAAAATAGTACATATTCTTCGATCATAGGTTCAAAACTCCTTATGATCGAAAAAAAGTGATACAAAAAATGAGACTATATAGTTAATCATACATTATCAGTGGTAATGATCATGATAATACACTACTTCCTGTGCCACTCTACTCAAAAATCTCCTAAATGGTCCAGGAACACCAATGGCGTATCTTTGTAAATGGAGTGGAATGTCATCTATGGTGGTCTCAGGGATGTCCATAGTTAGCCACTCCAAATGGTGTTCCAAATCAGTTAGGATCTCTGTTGTCTGATCCTATGGTGGTGGTGCTGCTACAGCTGCATCCCTTTTCCTCCGGTCAAAGGGGCGGAGAGTGGCTAGTTGGTGTGGACCCACATCTGCATTTGAAATTTTTGTTATCAGCTTTGGATGATTTAAAAACAAAATAAAAATTAGAAATTAGAACATGTCAAAGAGATTTTTTACCTGACTCATCCCACTGAGCTCCTAGAGGAAGTGGCATATCTCGGTCGTCGCGGAAATCCATGCCCGCATAAGGAAACTCCTCTATCAAAAAAAGTTGGTGTTATAACCAACAAAAATAAGTCGAGGGAAATCAAACAATATCCCCACCCTCACTGTGACGGGCCATCAAAGCAACCCATCGAACCATCCAAGGCTCTCGAGGTCCACAAACATCAATAGTAATATGTTGCGGGGCTAACAGAGGAATCCTCTCTAAAGAAAAGGTAACCACGATAGATCCATATCCGAAGTTTTTTAACTTCTCGTTTTTTTCTCTACTTAGTTGGCCTTTGACATTAGCCAACACTGCCTCGCACCAGTTAAATATGGTGCCTCGGAAACAATCTACTGCAATCCGCATCTGAGATCCAGTAGCTACATGCAAAGCTGCACTTCCACACAACTTGGTAACGGTCAATGCAATCACTTTTAACTCGGGACAGATAATAGTTTTAATATCAATCCGTTTTTCTCTAGGATTGGCTTCATCATTACAAAACTCTAATTGCAGGCTAGCAACAGAATGGCCATCTGGCCTAGCCCCAAATAGAGAAAGTGGTTTGCTTTTCTTAGACAACCCAGTCAAAAAATATATGTCCTCCAGCTCAATTTTGAGCTGGTGGCCTCCAATCACAAAACACTGGTCCTAAACGTCCCACTTGTTTACCAACCAAGTGAGAAGATCTAC
Organism: Pinus albicaulis; assembly: GCA_034641835.2. Classification (NCBI taxonomy): domain Eukaryota; kingdom Viridiplantae; phylum Streptophyta; class Pinopsida; order Pinales; family Pinaceae; genus Pinus; species Pinus albicaulis. Next base: position 529,948,260 of record CM076584.1, on the reverse strand, counting down.
TTGAGCTCTCATTCCACTGATAGCCCAGAATTTGAATAGCCCGCATGCTCTTAAAACTTGAAAAGTAGGTTGATGAATCATTGTTGCTTCATCTACCTCCTCATGTTCCCATTCTCGCCAAATGAGCATTGTAAATATCCTACAATGAGTAAAATGAAAGATTATAATAATTAAAAAAAAAAAAAATTGGGTAATTTGGTAGGAAATTGTGTTTTTAAATTCGTTACAGTGCCCCCGCACTTTACGCTTAGAGACAATGCGTAGCTCCGCACACACTCTGTGTTAAAAGTGCATTGTTGGGGTCCGCAAGTACCTAGTGTCCTACCTGCGGACCCCCAAGGGCGAATTTTTGAACCAATTTTCTTTCGAAAAATGAAATTTAGACCCTAATTTAAGAAAATAAATAGATGAAAAGCAAGGAAAAGAGGATGTGGATTACATGGAGTAGACGATTTTCGATTCAATGGTCAGATTGTTCAGAATCTTCTCCGAAGCGTTTTTTGCAAAAAGCTATAAAATTTTCACTCATAACTCAAACCATAAAAATGAACTTGAAAAACTCCTTTTATAGTTTTTTTTGAATAAATGAAATTTAAATTTCCTTATTTTTCACTTTAAAAAGATGGTTTTTCAAAATATTTTTATTATTGAAACTGGTATGTTTAATTTTTTGAGTTTTTTTGTGTAGAATACTGGATTTTTCAGGAAAAATGATTATTTTTGATGAAGAGTATACTTTTATCACCTTTTCAGGCTCTTTAAAATTTACGAAAAAGAGAAACCATGGAGTCATCTTTTAAGCCCTTTTCAGACTCTCTAAAAATGAAAATATTGGTGAGTACTTGACTATTCGAACTCGTTAAAGTAAATGAACGGCCGTCCCTTCAGTATAAGTTTACCCCTTTTCGAGACTGAAATGGAATATTTACGAAAAAGGTATACATTAACTAAGCATGGTCAATAGAGTTCTCTCTTGCATTATTTTATCCTTTTTCGGGCCTGAGAGACTAAAATTACGAAAAATTACACCCATGGAGTTTTCTTAAGTTTTTTTTTATGATTCCCTAAAAATGAAAAACACCGAGTTTCTCCTACACTGGACTCGTTAAAATATAACAGTAAAGGACCTGTCAATTTCGAATAGGAACGGACCACTCCTTCTTAGGGTTTGATTTTAAAATAAGTTGGTCTCATCCAAAGGATGAGCTTATAAACAAGCAAATGTTGTCCTCCTCAAGCTTGTCAAAAAATAAAGAGGTACTTGCCAGAAATGGTGGGGGAAAAGAAAGAAAACAGATTCATTTGTTACACTTTGATTTGTAAAAGCATTACACCACTCTTGAACACCACACTTTTTTTCACACTTCCACCTGGGTTGGGAAATCCTTTTCTTATCAGTTAATCAAACCATATTGAAGGTATTCAGCTAGTTTCTGGGTATTAGCTTAGGGAAAGTATCACCAAACCATCTGCAGTGTCATTATGCATTCAAGAGGATAGTCAAACAAACCATTCATCTACAAAAATTTGTCTCCATTCACGTTGACCATCCCTGAGTCAGTCCTTGCAAAACAATTCTTCAAAACATGATCTATGGTTTCATGTCGTGAGCTTGCTTATGACGGATCACTTTCTATCGATGAAAACTCATCATCTAGGAAGTTGATCTACAATTCTTTAGTACCTTGGAATCAGCATGCCTTAATGGTAGGTTTCTCGCCTTCAACAACAGGTTGCATCATTGACCTTCGATCGAACGATTCTGTGAAATGTTCGACTTGGGATCACTTATTCAAATTTCATGGATTGTACTAAGTACTTTGAGAGCCATTTTCATTATTGGTGGTTTCTCTCACACCTGTTTACATTTCACATCATTGAATGATAATCAAGTGGGTTGTACCATGTGCGACTTCAACACATTTAATCACATGGATAAAATTTTACTAGTTCGGGAAGCAGAAATCAAGACCCTAGATCTAGTTTCCACCATTCAGACTACGAGGAGTTTTATTATTCATTATGCAATAGACGATTCATTACAGATGGCTACGCCCATGCTGTGTCTGCACTATTGATGTAGTATTAAAATCATTTATGTATCAAAACAAGTTTATTTAGTTTTGATCTGAGTATGGGAATGCCTATCTCAACGATGATATATATATGTGTGTGTGTGTGTGTGTGTGTTTTTTGCATTGAATGTTTTTACAGGGTTCTGACTGGGGTGTCCACAGGCTAATCCTTGAAATGATAAAGCACATCACTCTTCGAATGCTCTTAGACTTCGCACTTTAGGGGGAAATTTTTTACACTGAAATTTGTCACCATAACATTTTAAAACTCCCTTAGAATTCTACAACATCAAAGTTCCTAAACTCAAGCCTTGAAATTAAGAGAAAATCTCATAAAAGTCTTAAAAACACTTGTACCCCACTTTCTCTTAAAATTGCCTGCGGTGCCACACCTTTTTGCTCTAAATCATGCGAAGCTAAACGCACTTTTTATTCATTAAAAGTGTGAACCCATGTAAAAGGTAAAAAAAAGGTGGAAAGTAACATTTATAAGCCTAGCAGTCAAATCTGGAAGCTTCTAGAAGCAGTTATCCGGTCGAAGGTTCTCCCTATCATTTATGTTCATTCCTCCATTATGGGAGCCTACCCCTTGTTTTATGGAGCCCAATCCCTTCAAAAGAACATTCTATCCCTTCTTAAGGGGAACCATAACCTCCTCTCTTTTCCTATAAATTGAAGCCATAGTGCAGCTTCAAAGGTTAGATAGAGTTTGGAGTTAGTGAGTTAGACTTGGAGAATTTTTGAGGAGAAATGCTGTAGAGACTCGTATTCTCATAGCCAATCATTATATCGGAATGATTACACACCCATGTGCTTTTAGCTAAGAGAGTGTAAGGTTTTTCGGAGTAAAGGAAATGCTTGTTTCGGACCCCAAGAAGGCCTGTATGACATCAAGGAGGACACGGTTGTAAGGGTCTTCTTTATTTAAGTTAATATGAATGAATATTATTTTCTCAATGGGTTATTTAATTAATTATCTCATTTCTTGAATTCCTTGATCATCTTTATAGAAGTTTGATTCATGAATTGATTTATTATACAGGTGATTTTGATCTTTTCTTGTGTTTATGATTGCATATCCTTGACGATGAATTTCTTCAAGCCACTGGAAAGAAGATCAGCGATGGACTACAAGTAGGTTTCTAAAACCCTTTTATAATTAATTACATGTCAAACAATATCTAGAGAAAATATTTTTTATTTGTCCGTTTGTTGCTAGTTGTCCATAGGACACTTGGGAGGTCAGTCTTGTCTGCAAGAATGACTTATCCATCCAACAGTCTTCCACACATCGAAGGGTGAGATTGTTACCTGGTGATACCCAGACTTCAAGTTGATATTTCTGAAATATTTTGCCCCTTTGAGTTGGTCTAGAAGGTCATCAATCCGTGGGATCAGGTACCTATTCCTAACAATGATATTTTTCAACGCCCAATAGTCAATACAGAGTCTCGAGGTCCCATCCTTCTTCTGTGCCGTCATGATCGGGCTCCCACAGGGCAATGAACTCAACCGGATGTGACCTTTCTACAACACCTCATGAATCTGGCTCTTGATTTCATCATTCTCCATAACAGAGTGCCAATAGATTGGTCCATTAGGTACCAGCACACCTGGGGTCAGATAAATGGGGTGCTTGACCTGGCAGTGCAGAGGCACCCCTGTGGGTGAGGTGAAGATGTCCTCGTACTCCTCCACAACCTTTTCCATTTGTTGTTTTCATGCAGAGGAGCCCTGTCTGGAGGTCGTGGCCACAATATTCTTCTTTTCCTAGGGGAAGATCATCAGGAAAGCTAATTTCCTGGTTTTGGAAATGAGCTTATTTCATTGTTTTGTAGTAACTAAAGAGATAGTGACAAGAAGTGGTACCTCTCGTATCCTGTACAACTTATTTCCCAAAGTAACAATAACAGCGTGAGGTTGGGACTCATACACAACATGGCACTTCCACATGTATGTTTGGCCTAATAATACATCAAAAAGATTAAGAGGATTAATGCCACATAATACCTCATACGTGAAGGGCTTGACATTGTAGGGAAGGAAGCACTATTGGCTGACGTGGAGATCTTGTCCTTGGTGAAGCCACTTGATGGTGTATGGCTATAGGTGTATTGTGGTCGGCAATCCCAAATGATTCACAACGTCTACTAAAATGGAGTTCTTTTGGCTCCATTTTTCGACAATGAGCAGTAGTGGGGAAGAGACACTCCTCCTACTCTGGATCTTCTAGTTCCTCCTTATGGATCTTCGTAATGGAAACATTGCCTTTGGGCTCTGCATCAATAATATGTTTCCCTTTTTCATTCCAATTTTTAGGTTTTAATTCATATTCGTAGCATGAAATGATTCAAACTCCCTCATCTCAGCCACCAATGACTGCCTGTCCTGACCCTCACTTGTGTTGTGAGTGGAGCTCTTATAGAACTCACACCACTATCCTGTGTCCTTCTTTAGCTTCATAATGTTGTTATTTTATTTCAGCTTTGGTAGGTTTTCTTGGGCCGCCATGCCTTGGGTTTTTCCTTTGTTCTATGGTTTGGGAGCACCTTTCCCTTGCTTTTGATTCTCAGATCCGAAATATCGCTTCTTCTATATGAATTTCTGCTCAATCTTGGCAACATACCAGTATGTTGTACCGAGTGAGGAGATGTCGAGGAACTCCATTTCCTTCTGAATGTATCTGTGCAAAAAAATGAAATAATTTAGCATCAAATGTTTCTTTTAATCTTTGATACCCAACTTTGTGGGTAGGGTATGGAACAGATTCGTCGGCTCATTAATATATTGATCCCTTTGTTGTCGCAGTGTGGTCCATTGTATGTACTTGTCCTCATAGCTCCCCACGGGATAGTATTGTTCCTTGATAGCATCTCAGAAATAATTCCAAGTGGTTACGACATAGAACAAAGAGGGTTATATCTCTCCCTTTTTCTCACAGTAGGTTTCCCACCAGTCCTTGACATGGGGGGTAGCTTTGAGGAGTGCAAAAGTAATCTTCTCCTGGTCAGAAAAATCATGAACTGAGAAATATCGTTCTAATAGATTCAACCATCTATATATGAAATCTGCATCTATTTGACCCTCAAATATGGGAATGTAAATGTTTACTTGTACCTTAAATGGAGTCATGGCTCCAAAGTGGTTATTTGATGCAGATGTGTCGCTGGTGGGCAGTTGATGAAGGATATGAGAAAATGTATCCATCATCGTGTTCCTTTTTTTTTCGAGGGCCTCCTTGAGAAATATAGGATCTCCTGGTCCCCCGTATTTCTTTTCGTCACCCATGGGTGGCCGTCGGGGTTTTCAAGGCTGATCTTGCAAAGGTTCAACTAGATCGAGCCCTAACTCCTTATACCTCGACCTCGTTGGGGACATGCAAAGAAGGATCGAGAAAAAATCAGACCACTTTGATACCACTGATTTGGATTTATGAAAGAATGAAACATAATACACATATAATCATAGATACAAAGATGCAACAGAAATAACACTTCATCTCATTAATATCAAATAACTAAAATTTTCTTACAGATAGAATGGCAATAAACTAGCTAGGGTGATGGTAGCGTATCTCTAAGAAGAAATGTGGTTGCTACATGCCTCTAAATTTTTTTACAATGAGGCTAGAGGGCCTATTTATTATTTAGAAGGAATGCAAAACCATAAATATCCAAAACCCTAACCATATCAGATGAAGCACCAAAACTATGGGCCTCATTTGGGTAAATTGTTGTTTCAACTTCTAGGGGATGTAACTTTGGCATATGATCTCCATTGGATGTGCACCTTACCTCGTTAGAAATATCTATCCGAGGACTACAAATTTTTATGTGATTAATGTCTATCCATGGACCCATTTTCTCCTAGTTTTCCCAAAAAACATCGTTTAGGGCCTCAAAATGGCTTTGAAAGTTGAGGACCCGAAAAACTGCTAAAAATAGTAAGTTGTGCCGAAACTGAAAAAATGAAAGAGAAAATGGCAAGGCCCCAAGTGGAATAGGTAGGTGGCCACCAATATCCACCTAGATCAAAGGTGCATATTTATTGGGTATAAGTATGTTTTAAATGGTTACAAGCTTTGGAACCCAGAAATGATGAAGGTTTTGTACAATCGAGATGTCGTATTTAGAGAGGTGAAGGATGTTGTTAAACATGAATTCCTACCAAAGGAACCCGATAATATATAGTTTGAGCTAAAGGAGGATGATCAGACTCTAAAATAGAACAATATTCAGAAGAGGAAGAGCCACAAACTCCAATTGTGAGAAGATCAGTTCGGGAGAGAAGACAGCTAGAAAGGTATATCCCATTTTCTTTTTATTTAAATTTTTCTTTAACTATCAATGACGATGATCCCAAAACTATCAGGAATCTAGTGGATTCAGAGGATAGAAAAGTATGGAAGGAGGACATGGTTGATGAATTAGCATCCTTGCACAAAAACGAGGCATAGGATTTGGTGGAGTTGTCGGCTAGAAGGAAGCCCATCGAGAGAAAATGGGTGTTTAAGAAGAAGATGAATGTAGAAGGCAAGGTGGAGAAATACAAAGCTCGATTGGTAGCAAAAGGTTATTTACAGGTGCCACGAATTGATTTTGGTGATATTTTTTGTCTTGTTGCCAAGGTTACTTCTATTAGATTAATTTTATCTCTTGCTGCTACATTTGATTTTGAGGGTGAAAAGATGGATGTGAGGACAACATTTCTTCATAGGAATTTGGAAGAGGAGATATACATAAAGAAACTTGAAGGCTTTATGGTGAAGGGTAATAAAGAACTAGTATGCAAGTTAAAACATCTTTGTATGTGTTAAAATAGTCACCAAGGATGTGGTATGAGAAATTTGATACCTATATACCGAGAATTGTCTTCACCAGAAGCAAAGATGATCATTGTGTGTATTCTAAATTAATTTGTGATCGTGTTATTTATTTGGTCTTTTATGTGGATGATATGTTGCTGATTGGAAATAAAAAATAAATTATCGAGGATTTGAATACCCAATTTTTCTCCAAATTCGACATGAAGATCTTGGTGCTGAAAACTATATTTTGGGCATGCAAATTAAGAGATATTGTGTAAAGAGGAAGCTCTGTTTAAACCAGAGGAACTATATCAAGAAAATATTTCAGAGGTTCAATATGCACGATAGTAAACTTGATGAAGATTCCTATTCCTTTAGTTTTAGAGCTATTTGTTGAACAGTGTCCCAAGACACACAGAGAAGAGGAGGATATGTCCCATGTTCCATATGCAAGTGCAGTGGGTAGGCTTATGTATGAAATGGTTTGTACTAGACCAAACATTACAGATGAAGTGGGAGTATTAAGCAGTTTTATGTCAAAACCAGGGAAGGGCCATTGGAAAACAGTGAAGAAAGTGCTCAGATATTTTCATGGCACTAGTAATTATGGTTTGTTCTATTAGGGAAGACCAATATTGGACAGAGTTTTGGACATCCATGGTTTTGTTGATGGAGACTGGGTTGGAGATATAGACCAAAGAATATCTAAAAGTGGGTATGTGTTTAGTATATTTGGAGGTGCTGTCAGTTGGATGAGTAAAATACAGTCTACAGTGGCTCTTTCAACTACACAGGCAAAATACATGGTATCCGCTCATGCAAGCAAGAAATAAGTTTGGTTTTAGAGATTGAGTTCAAATATGGGGTTGGTGCAGCGAGCTATAAGGATAGACTGTGATAGCTAAAGTGAATTTTTCTTGGCTAAGAATCCTCCTGATGATTCAAAGACAAAGCACATTGATGTTCAATATCACTTTATGAGAGATATTGTTGAGGATAAAAAGGTGTTGCTGGTAAAGCTGGACACTTTGAAGAATGTTGCAGATGCATTGAAGAAGTTTGTGAGCACTCATAAGTTCTCTTTGTGTAGAGAAACAATCGGTGTTGCAAGGATAGACTAACTACTAAGCTCTCCTATGGTCCCCTATGGAAAGAAAACAACAATTGGGAGAATTTTGGGTATGTGTTATATTATTTCCGCGATCAGTCTCACACAAGGGGGCGGGGGGGTCACAGGGGGGCTGATATCCCCCCTTGTTCAATACACTGGGCGCAACGAGGGAGGGTCACAAGGGGGGCGACAAACCCCCTTATGGAGAGGTTTGCAGGGGGCGGGCAGCCCCCTGCGCTAGGTCTAGGGAAGCGCCCGGGGAAAATTTATTTTCCTTAGTTTTTGGTGGCTGGACCCACCTATGGTTTTGTGCATGGGTTTGCACATGGTTTTGGGGCATGATGGCTTTTTTTTTCCCTTGGAATTTTTTAGATCTAGTCAAGGGAACTATGGTTATGTTCTAATCGAGGGTTAATGGATTAGGGTTTATGAATGCTCGGCATGTATATATATGTGTTGTAACACTAAAAAGAATATAATGAAAAATCAAGCTCGTAATCCTGATTTGGGATCCAGGGGAAGATATCAGTGTATATCTGTTTTATGTTTTATGCTCTCACTATTGTTTATATTTTGTCTTCAAGAATTCATTTGCAGATAATTTATGTACAATGATAAAACCTACAATACCATGGATTTGATTTAATTTTCTGCACATGAATTGGTTTTTTGGGTACTCAATTTCATAATAATAATGTGGGAAAAAATTCGATACCCATATCACATGGATTTGATTCATTTGTTGTACATGAATTGTTTTGTTGGACACTCAATTTCATAACAATAATGTAGGAAGGAAAAGGAGATACACATATCATATGGATAAACTATACATGATACAATATATTGTATTTCATTCTGGTTATATCGAATGAAAATTGGGGATTTTATTTCCTCGATTGAAGATTTTGAATTTTATAAAATAACACCTCATTACATAAGTAATAATGTGGAAGAAAAAATTACCTCAATCTCCATGAGCACAACCACAAACCATAAATATGTTATGTTTTATGGGAGTTTCAACATGACAATATTTAACTTCACTTACTTACAGGCCACCCCAATGTTGAATGAATGATGGTGGATTCGTAATAATATTACTCATTATATTTCTTTTAATATTATTTTGAATGTTATTCTTACTATTGTTATTTACCATGATATTGTTGAGATTCAACAAGATGATGAGCTTAGTGAAAAGAGTTTCCTTCGCTATGTGAGCCCACAGGCTATTTTTGGCGTAAGTCTATTTTTAGACTATGTCTATTTTTAGACATGGTGATCATATTTCAGAAGTTGCAAGATGCTATTTGTGGATGGTTGGTCAAGTTGGAAAAATAGATGAAATTCTATTTTTAGAATATTGGGCGAAGTATATTTATAGATCGTCGATCTAAAAATAAAAGTGTCGATTTAATAATAATCCGACAATAAACAACAACTTATTCTCTTGGAGCACTTAATTTCAATGCAAAGATTTGGGAAATTAGTGGGCTGAAGGAGTTACAGAATTCCTAGGGTTTAATGGTGGTTCGTGCATGGAGGACTCAGTTAGAATTGAAGTGGCAGAGTTATGACAGAGTTGGAAGAGTAGTTCATGGAGTTGTTATTCACTTTAAATCAGCTATTGGAGTTAAACTCAGTTGAGCTAGTTGTATCTAGTCTAACTGAATGATACACTAGTGAGAGTGGAGTGATTAATTAATTAATTAGGTCACAAATAATAACTCATTAATCAAATGAACAATACAACAATTAACTACAGTTAATGGAATTTCTAGTGGAGACCCAATAGAGAGATAGGTGAAAGGGAAAGATGGACTATCTGTTGTGACTATAGTGATGCCACCACACACACATTGGATTTTCCAATAAGGATTGCACAGTCAAGGCAAGGGTAATTCAAATTCATTCATAGCTATTCTTTAGCAAGGATTGCACAGTGGAGGTAGGCTAGCAGGTGGCAAGAAATCAATGCATGGATTTGCAGATTTCTTCTGATTAGTGTGTGACGATTGATTGTACTGAGAGCTTGATGTACTAAGCTTTGTATGAGATTGTTACATGATCTCCATGATGCATAATATATGATAGTTTGGGCTTTCGACTTCAGGATTTCCCATTAAACAACTGTGTTATATGCGATTGTTTTTATTTATGCTTCATGTGTTTGCAATTTAATGCTTAATTTCCACAAAATATTAACAGTGGAAGGATTCGGTATTTATCAAGAAGTTAAATATTCTTAGATCAGGAGAATCTAGATACATACATGCATCTTGTATATAATTTCTATAGATATTTATTAATATTAATCTATTGAATAGTCAATATTAATGTTATATAATAATTAATATTGCTATAAATAAATGATTAAGCCAATGAGTGATTTTTAATATTGCTATTAATATTGGGTTGATCAGTTACTTTTATACCAAACATACATACAAATCATTGAAATGAAATTTTCATATCAATGATAATCAAATAAAGCCACTATTTTATTCTTATCTAGATTTTGATATGGAATACATGTGTCTATATCTTTTTGTATTATTTAAGGTCTACATTTTCTAGATAATAATAATGTTTTCAACCCTAATGAGAATCAAGGTTCTATTCCCATTGTATATTTTTGCTTGAGATTTGAGGAGGTTGAGTTCCATTATATCTTCTAAGTCTTGATCTTTGCTTGAAATTTCATGAGGTTAAGTTTATCTTTCTATTGTACAATGTTATGTTATTTAGTGTCAATTTCAAGGAAATTTTGATTTTTTTTTTTATATGAATTGTCTTGATTCAAATAATATTTCTTTTATGCAATATTTTTTATATTTAGTGTGAGTGGCGACGCAAATTTGATTCAATTTTCTAGTATATGGGAAATCAATTTTCATAAATAATAACATGGGAAAAAATAGATACCCATATCACATGGATTTGATTTAATTTTCTGAACATCAGTTGGTTTGTTGGGCACTCAAGTTAATAATAATAACATGGGAAAAAATAGATGGCCATATTGCATGGTTTTGATTAATTTTTTTGTACATAAATTGGATTGTTGGGAAATCAATACCATAATAATAAAATGGGAAAAATAAGAGATACCATGGATAAATTATATGCGATACATTATTTTGTATTGCATTCTAGCTGTATCGAACCATAGGTAAGGTTTTTGTTTCTTTAATTAAAGAATTTTAATTTTATAAAATACAACCTCAATGTATAAGTAATAATGTGGAAGAGAGAAGCACCTCAATCACCAAGATAATTCCCACAAACAAAAAATACATTATTTTTATGGGAGTTTGAACATGAAAATATTTAGCTGCACATAATGTATAGCCCACTTGTCCTATAGGGTTAAGAAATATCCACTAATTTTTCGGTCTTATATTAATCTAGAAATACATTAGAAAACTTGGGTTTGAATTCTGGCCAATTAGAAAACCCAAATCTCCAACTAAAATTCCATGACCATTTTGTATCAAATGAACATGCAAATGAAGAGGAAGACCTTTGTTCTACGGTTGATGTTCTTCCTATGCATATCTTCATCATTCGTAGATTTATAGTGCAAGGTTCCCTCACTAATTCAATGATTGAATCCAAATTAGAGAGGTACATTCTTCGATCCAAATTGAACATTTGATCTTGCAAAAATTATTTAAAACATTAATGTAACATAACCAAACAACCAACATTTGGCGATTTATTGGTGAAAACAATATAATTTTTGTGGGGATGAGTCCGATTTTGAGAAATCAAGTGGGATCTCAAGTTAACCCTAAAACACATATCAAGTTTGTAATCTATAAGAAAAAAAATTATAAAAAAATTTATACTCAATTCATTTGTAAAAAAATTCACAAATAAACTTCCAAAACCAAAGTCAAATTGATTATGAAAACAACATTTACTGCCACAAAACCTAAAGCAAGGCTTACAGTTTAGTTTCAAAATTATGAGTTTATCCCTAATAATGTCTCTATTATATTCACATAGTTAAGGAAGGTTATTGCTAACATGCTTTTCAGTGATAATCTTTCCCTTATCGGACTTCTATCCTATGATAAAATTAACTCTTTGGAATGAGAAGGAAAGAACGATAAAATCTGAGGTACATTTCCATGAGAAGGGAGCCATGTATACCATTATATTTTGTATCCCATCTCATGACCATTATAATTTACTATCTGACGAAGAAATCTACAAAGATTTTTCGGCGATCCATGACATATATTTGAGGAAGTGAAATATGAGGAATCGAAACCAACTTTTGTTGTGCTCAAAGAGAGCATGGGGCATAAGGAGGATATGAAGAAAGAGTAATTATATAGCAATGCCACATTTATCAGAATGCTAACCCATGAAACCTTGTCCTTATTCCTCCAAGTTTCAATATGCATACCTTTCAAAATCTAAACATACATTCTTTTATGTGCACATTTGACACTAAATTTTTAATTTCATCTTCTTTCTCTAATCCTCATACATGGAGATAAATAAGAGGCACAATAAATTCTCAATGACATTTTGGTAAATGATTAATTTAAGAAGTGTTTAACCACTTTATTTAGATATGCAAATAATTATCACTTCCAATTTCATTCATTGATGGAGTGAGGACGATGAGAATATATTGACATCTTTCAGTTTATAACATCTGATGAAAGAAAAAAAATAGAAAAAAGATTAAAGTGCTCAATTCCAATAGGGGGACATCTTTCGACATAATTAACTAATAATACTTGAGAGTAAGTTAATTATGTAATATTTTTTTTTATTATTAATCAAAAACACTAAAATAATATCACATGATTCCTATGTCTACGAATTTTTACTCAATTTTAAGTATTTAATTAATAACTGTGATAATGTTGACTTACTAGAGAGTGAATTGATGATGACCTTGATTTGGAGTTTTTTCCAATACCATCCGAACATCCATCCACACATTCACTAGTCTTAACTAAACCTTTTGTCAAAGTTTGATACCTCGATATAAAACTAGAATCTTTGTCCAACTATATAATTCATTTGAGGTCCATGCTTTTAATGAAAAAGTATATAATAGACATAAAATTCCTTTCTACTTAATGTTTTTTAAAATATTATGATAATTAATAGTTCGATTCAGCATCATACTTGATTTAAATTGGTCATGAAGATCTACTAAGAATTTTCGAATTTCCACTTCTCTTTCAATTACCACCCTACATCTTCACATTTAATTAAAAAGCTATGGTTTATTATTATTGTTATGATTTCTTTTTTATAGAGAAAGAAAATATATCATAACTTAGTTGTCAAACAAAATATAATACAACATATCATATCATATCTATATTAATTGAAAAATTATCTAATTAAATTTTAATAATTTTATTTAAAATTTATCTATTAACAACCATTATAGTATCTAAATTTTATTTTATTTTAAATTGTATTTGGGTGACCTGCAAACTTTTATCTATACTGGACAAATACTACAACTCAAATGTTGCATAGTGGAAACAAAATTAAAACTTCAATGTAGTCAACTCTACTAATGACTTGTTTTTCTTTGAGATTCTTTTGGGTAGAGAACTATGCTAAGGCGCCGAATTTAGGAACAAATTACAATTACATGTCTTCGAGCAATCATTCAATTGTGACGGACAATAATGGGATAAAATGGAAGATAGAAGAATATAAAGGGAATGCCGCATCATTGGTTTTCGGGAAATACAGCTACAATTATGTAGTCAAGAATTAATTTAATCATGACCAACAATAATGTGATAGCATGGAAAATAGAGGAATATAAAGGAAAAAAGAAAAAAGATTAAAAATATTAGATTAATACTCAAAAATTATTTTCTTTGGAAATCACATAATATACTTTACCTTCGGATATCAATTTTTCTTCAATAACTCAATGAAGAAGGGAAGTACGATAGACACAAATTCAATCATTAAGAAGAGTAGCGTTTTCATAATATTGTACAAAAATGTGTGCCACTAGAAATAATATCCAATGAGATAGAAAAAGGGACTTTAATTAATAGGAGAATATTTTACAAAGGTTTAAACATAGATTGTCACCAAAGAAGAACTAAAACTCACATAATGATAAAAGCAATATTGTTCAAAATTACAATCCTTAGTAATGTAAAACTCTTGCATCATGTTTTTCTTTATTTTTACACAAAATTAGACTCAACAATATTTATTGCAAAGTGAAAATTTATTTGGACATAGAATTACAAAATTAGACATCAATTATAAATTTAGAAATTAGTTATTTTATTGGCGTGTAGTTTCCTTTTATGTTGACCATCTATTAAATAATTCATCGTAAGAAAACTTAGCTATAAAATTTCAATCTTCATGGATAAGATAATTGTATATGGTCATCTTTATATATGCATTTTCCAATTTAGTGTATTTTTTATAAGTTGGGACTCTAGAAAACATATTTCTGGATGTCATAAAAGGAACAAATAATTAATAAACCTATCTACAAGTGTTTAACCTTTTAAATCTCTAGTCATGCATGGAAAATTATCTTTCTTATTTCAAACTTTTAGTAGAAGTTTTGTATAAGTTTCCTACAAAATTAAATTACCTTTATTTCACTAGCATGTGGGTAAACCCATTTCTATAAAATTCTTAAACCTATTCATGAAGTGCTCAACATTTCTTTACATTATATTCAATTTGTTTTGAGCATGTTGTGTTAAAATTTTCCTAGCCAGAGATTTGTTGGTCTCCATTATTAGTGATGTTATATTAATAACTCCCAAGGCATTAAACTTCTCCCATGACTTAGAATTGAGAAATTTTATAGTTTTATTTTCTAAATGGGGCTTATTTCTCAATTCATACCATATGTGTTGGACAGTTGATTGTGTATAATATGTCAATATAGAATCATCTTCAATGAACCTAAAAAAAATCCAAAGGTTTGTAATTTTATGTACAATACAATCCCAAAAAATTTCCCAGTCCCTTGAATTGATTACATGGAATTGGTTTCTTGATAATCTATGATAGCACCATCATTTTCTGAAATTTGCACATTTAGAATATCAGATTTACCATCCTTAATTGTGATATTTGTTTTTCAGGTTCTAAAGCTCGACCTCCCTCAATCTCCAGTCATATAAAGTTTTTCCTAGCTCTTTTGATGGGTTTGTTTTTATTGTAGGTACATATGATGAAATTTTACAAACATATTATGTCCTTTATTTGTTCAATATTTCAATATACTTTTCATATTTCTCAATATGTTTATTCATCTTTATTGTCTACCTTCATAACTCATCCTTCTCCTATTATACTACCAATATCTCAGTAGTTTGAACATGCTATGTATTTGGGACTTTAAGTAATTTTTCAATGGAAGAATATCAATATCATTGGAATTTATCAATTCTTGAATTGATTTTGTATCCTTGGGATCATCACCCAATTGTATCAGCTATTACTCTAGCTTGTCACTCCTTAAATGTTTTATTTGATTGAGCAACTTCTCTTGTTTGAGTTGACTATTAATTTCACTTTCCATATATCCTACACTTTGCATGCCCTTAATGAAGTCTATATGGTATATTTAAAGTCCATGTCCGTTGATTTACTACGTAAATCCATTTAATCCACTATATTGATTTTATCCAATTTCAGTGGAGAATTCACTTCTTTGTAATCAATAGCCATTTTCATATTTTTTGTCTTTCATTCTAGAATGGACATATTTAATTGTCCTTTCTCAAAAACAAGGGCCTAAAAATATTCTAGTTTAATATGGCCCTTGTTTTCACAATTGTGAATATAATTATCATTTTACTTTTACCTTTTATTCGTCATTTTATGATACTGAGAGATTTTATTTTTAGGGCTCTAATGATGTTGTACATCCTTGAATATTTCTATCAATGGGAGTTGATATAATTATTGATGGCATAAGTTCCAAAGAAAAAATAAGTTTTTTTGATGATGCCTCTTCTACTTCTCCATCTTAGTCCCATTCAATAATTCCTTTCCTTTTCCCTGACTATTGATCATGTTCATACATCTTTTAAACTATTTGAGAAGTTTTTTCGATGATTCCTCTTATGATTTTTTTCTAATCGTTATGGATTATCTATAATGGGAGAATAAGAGGACCGAATTTCCTAATTATAGTCAATGATTATCAAGGATATTTATAGGAATATCCATTCTTCAGATTCCAACATAAATTTCATCAAAGGATTCCTCTACTTCCCTTAGATCTCTATGAGCCATATTTTAATGCATAGGTTTGATGAGCTCAAAATTCATCACTAATGTACAATATCTTTCTCAAAAAAGTAATTTCTCTTTCTAAGTATTTAGAATATCTACAATATGTTTGGGGATATTCCATGGATTGTTAGAGGAAATTTCAACATGATATAAGGAGACTCGATGCATATGCCACTCTTTTTGTAGAATTCTTAAACCAATCAATTTTTATTGATATAGAATCTAATAATGGAATATTCACATAGAACAATAAAGTGTGTGTGTGTGGGGGGGGGGGGGTGGTGGGGGTGGGGGGGGGGCGCACGGTGGTGGGGGGGTGAGGGGCATTCACAAATATTGTTGTTTGGATATTCCTCACTTTATAATATCTTATGTTGTTAGGAATTACTTTGAAGCCTTTATTTTTCTAAGTCATGGGTTAGACCACTCCAATCATAATTTTTCTAGATAGAGAGGGGGGTTTAAAAAATAAGCCATTTATATTTGAATCATTCTAGTTAATAAACCCTTTTTCTTGACTAACATCAAATCCTAGTGAAAAGAATTGAAAAGCTTTGAAGGAACCATTATATACCATTTCCAATGGATATTAAAATATTGTAAAATGAAGATTAAAAAAATAGAATATAAGGGAATTTGGTAATATTCATAATGAAAAGAAAGGCTGAAAAATGAAATATAAATTTTACAATAATATAATATACACAAAAGGATATAAAAAAAATTAAGTGAAAGAAAAGTTATGTAATGAGACCACCCTACATTTACCCACTTTTACAAGGCCTCTGGGTAAATGTGAAGTTGATTGCCACTATGAAATGACACAACCTCTAAGCTAAAATTATGGAAGTGGGGCCAACAAAGTGACCTGCATGTAACTTCTCATAATGATAAATGACATAATGACAAATATTTTCATACAAACTTGAACAAAAATTGACCCGGAACATGCCTAGTCCATAACATAAATTTCGTCATACACATGGAAAAAATGTAAGCTATAGGTCAAGAATGCATATATCTGAATCTAAATCCCTATCAAGTAGTTGCATTTATGCTTTTTATCCCATGCATACATCAACTTATCAAGCATAATAAGATCCATAACTGGAGCACATCATAAACCATGTTTATAACCAACAAATAACTAGAGTATTAACCATGAAAGAACAACCAACAAATACACATAATAACAGGTAAAAACACTCATAAAACACAATAGGAAAATAAATTTCATTACTTATGCAAACAATAACCAAGTTAGGGACTTCCACGTCATTTCCATGTACCACCCAACCATAGATTGAGCTAAACCAAATATTTATTTCATCCAATTAGCCTCGTCTCATATTCCAAGAATGAATGTGGGATATCATGGGATAGACGAAGACATAAAAAACAAAGGGAATCCATAGGTTAAACCACCTTCACCTTCAAAACACCATGATGTCGCCACAACTGGTGAAGAGATCACAAAACCAAAACAAGCTTTGATACCTCAAAATTCCTTCACCCTACCTTCAAGAATTTTCCTCTCTCTGCCCACCTATCAGGGGCTTCCACGAGAAAACCATCTCCACCCCCAACCATTTGTTATTTTCCAAATACCACCTCACCCAATTGCAAAATCTTTCGCTAATCCAAAGCTAACGAAGAAATGAATCCCATCACACCATGGCTATCTAGGAAATGGAAAGGCAAGGATGAAATCATTATCAAACCCAAAAAAACCTATGTCAATGACAACAATTGGAACAAATACACAAAATCATGAACCATTCATTCACACCTTAGCTAGGAAATCACATAGGAAACCTATTACTTACAAAATATTCTTGTTGAAGCTACTATTCCTACTTTCTCCTTGCTTCCTTTGCTTTTCCTTTGTTGCTCTTGATTGTAATTTTCCTTCATTTGATTGGTTGCTTGATTTATCCTCTTAGTTCTCTCTCACTCCCTCTTTCTCCTCCTGGGATTTAAAAATATCCTTGTTTGGACATATTCCTCACTTTATAATATCTTATGTTGTCAGGAATTAAATTTGAAGCCTTTATTTTTCGAAGTCATGGGTTAGACCACTCACCAATCATACTTTTTATAGATAGAGAGGGGGGTTTAAAAAATAGACCATTTATATTTGAATCATTCTAGTTAATGAACCCTTTTTTCTTGAGTAACATTGAATCCTGGTGAAATGAATCAAAAAGCTTTGAAGGAACCATTATATACCATTTCCAATGGATATTAAAATATCTTAAAATGAAGATTAATAAGTAGAATATAAGAGAATTCGGTAATATTCATAATGAAAAGAAAGTACAAAAAATGAAATAGAAATTGTATAATAATATAATATAGACAAAAGGATATAAAAACAATTAAGCCAAAGAAAAGTTGTGTAATGAGGCCACCCTACATTTACCCACTTTTACAAGGCCTCTAGGTATATGTGAAGTTGAGTGCCACTATGAAATGACTCAACCTCTAAGCTACAATTATGGAAGTGAGGCCAACAAAGTGAACTGCATGTAACTTCTCATAATGATAAATGACATAATGAAAAATATTTTCATACAAACTTGAACAAGAATTGACCGAGAACATGACTAGTCCATAACATAATTTTTTTCAAACACATGGAAAAAATGTAAGCTACAGGTCAAGAATGCATATATATGAGTCTAGATCCCTCTCAAGTAGTTTGATTTAGACTTTTTATCCCATGCATACATCAAATTATCAAACATAACAAGATCCATAGCTGGAGCACATCCTAAACCATGTTTATAACCAGCAAATAACTAGACTATTAACCATGAAAGAACAACCAAAAAAGACACATAATAACAGGTAAAACTACTCATAAAACTCAATAGGAAAATAGCTCTTATTACTTATGAAAACTATAACCAAGTTAGGGACTTCCATGTCATTTCCATGTACCACCCGACCATAGATTGAGCTGAACCAAATATTTATTTCATCCAATCAGCCCCGTGTCATATTCCAAGAATGAATGTTGGATATCATGGGATGGACGAAGACATAAAAAACAAAGGGAATCCATAGGTTAAACCACCTTCACCTTCAAAACACCATGATCTCGCCACAACTTGTCAAGAGATCACAAAACCAAAACAAGCTTTGATGCCTCAAAATTCCTTCACCATACCTTCAGGAATTTTCCTCTCTTTGCCCACCTATCGCGGGCTTCCACGAGAAATCCATATCCACCCCCAACCCTTTTTTATTTTCCTAATACCACCTCACCCGATTCCAAAATCTTTCGCTAATCCAAAGCTAAACCGAAATGAATCCCATCACACCATGGCTATCTAGGAAATGGAAAGGCAAGGATGAAATCAACGTCAAAACCCAAGAAAACCTATGTCAATGACAACAATTGGACCAAATACACAAATTTATGAACCATTCATTCACACCTTAGCTAGGAAATCACATAGGAAACCTATTACTTACAAAATATTCATGTTGAAGCTACTAGTCCTAGTTTCTCCTTGCTTCCTTTGCTTTTCCTTTCTTTCTCTTGCTTTTACTTTTCCTTCCTTTTCTTGGTTCCTAGATTTCTCCTCTTGGTGTTGTCTCTCTCTCTCTCTCACTAATTCCCAAACAAAAATAAAAGAAGGTTAACCAACAAAACTTGTGAAACGATCCTCAAAATCCTTTTGCTTATTGAGGCCTCTATTTTCTTCATTTTCCTTGAATTTCCCTCTCATGCAAATTTATGTCACTTCACCTTGCATTTCTCCTATTTTCCTTTATTTTCATAAATAAATGCCAGTTAGTACCACATTTCCTTTTCCAATGGCTTTCCTAATTAACTTAGCTATAATAAACCGAAAGTGATTCCCACTATAGTGCTTTTCCCAAAATTCAACTTGGAATATGTGTGTCATGACCTTGGTCTTAGTTTTCCTTAATTAACCTTT
The DNA here is from genome assembly GCA_034641835.2 of Pinus albicaulis. Taxonomy (NCBI): domain Eukaryota; kingdom Viridiplantae; phylum Streptophyta; class Pinopsida; order Pinales; family Pinaceae; genus Pinus; species Pinus albicaulis. The sequence goes on along the minus strand of CM076584.1, from coordinate 529,928,037 downwards.
ATTACATGAAATTTTAACCCGGGGCTATAAGAAACCCCTCCCCATTAGGGGAACACCATCGTCATTGTTCTACAACACCTATGACAAAAAAACCACTGAGAACAAAACATACTACCTCCAGATATTTTTAACATATATTGTTGCAGTATTTACAATAAAAAACCACTGCAAACCATGGTCAACATGACAAACATGAAAATCATACTGTTGATTGGAGCAATATAGGATAGCTCACTATGGTATCTACAACTATATATATGTGTGTGTGTGTGTGTGTGTGTGTGTGTGTGTGTGTGTGTATGTGTGTGTGTATATATATCAAAAATCAATTTCTTGACTGAAAAAATAATGAAGGATACATAGCCCACAGCTAACCCACCATCTCCAATGTAGCTTCATCGGGCCCAAAGTGCTTCTACTACACTTTAACTAACTCAATTTCTTGATTCTAGAGCATGAGTTATGTCTGCTGGAATATGCATTGTGGTTTTGGATGGAATTCCTCCTCTAGTTTCATGCACAATACAGACTAGTCAACCGCATGATCAACATTCTTCACATATCTCTTAAGTAATGAAACATGGAAAACATCATGGAATTTTAGCGTTGGAGCTAGTACAAGGATTTAGGCCACTAGTTCAATCCTCTCAAGGCTCTCGAAAGTCCAAAAATACCAAGGTTCCAGCTTGGCAGATGACTCAATCCTCAAGGAGATCCTCTTGGGCTTAATGCACAAGTACACATGCTCCCCAACCTAAAACTCCTTAAATACCATATGTTGATCTGCATCGCTCTTATTCATGTCTAGTGCTTACTTCAAATTCCTTTTAATATCCTGCTTTTCATGTTTCGTCTCTACCAAAATGTGTTGTCTAATAAACACGTATTCACTAGATCTCTCCAACTGATAGGAGTATTACAATCTTGCCTATAAACAACCTCAAATGGACTCATATTCAAGGATTCTCGATACCCGTTTTTATATGCAAACTCTGGCAGTGGAAGAAACTCCTCCCACTTTCATTGTTGATGCATGACATACATCCTTAACATGTTCTCTGGAATCTTATTAACCCTCTTTGTTTTTTCATCTATTTGCATATGGTAAGATGTACTAAAGTCAACTAAGTCCCAAACATGAAAAAAACTATTTCCAAAACTTTGAAGTAAACTTGGAATCTCTATGTGATACAACCTTCTTAGGAACACCAGGAAATATCACTATATCCTCGATGAAAATATGAGCTACCTCACTAGATGAATTTATAGACTTAACTAAAATGAAGTATGCTACCTTACTTAAATTTTCAACCAGAACCATGATAGAATCATCTTGTCTTGATGTCCTCAGGAAACCTGTAATGAATTCCACGAAAATGCCCTCCCATTTCCACCCTTTAATTGTAATCGACTAGAATAAACCACCTGGATGTTTACACTCTGCTTTTACCTGCTGACAGTCCAAATATGTAGCAACAAAATCAACCACATCTTTCTTCAAGTTTGACCAATGATAGAACTTCTTTTTTGTTTTGAATGTGTTTTGATATCCCAAGTAACTTGAATATAGTTTAACATGAAAGTCCCTCAAGATACATTTCTTGAGCTCACTCTCATTTGGTACATAAATCCTATTCATGGAGTGGACTAAAGCATCTACCATGAGGTGATAATCCTCACCCCTATCACCTTCACCCTAATGTTGTAACTTGTGCCTCGATTGTTGATACCTATCATCATGTTGTCCTTCCTGTAAGATCTAATCCTGTAAATCTGTCTCGTAAAAATTCACTTCTGCAATATGATTCACCTGCACTCTCCTACTAAGAGCATATGAAAACATCTTTTCCTTACCCTTAATGTACTTGATCTCAAAGTTAAACTAACTGAGAGTAGCCAACCATCTATATTTTCTAGAATTTAGATTAGGTTGGTTAAACAAATACCTCAGTCCATTGTGATCACTCATCAAAATAAACCTTGTGCCAAGAAGATAATTCTTCTACATATTCAAGGCATGAATGATAACTTCCAACTCAAGATCATGTGTCACGTAGTTCTGTTTGTGCTCATTCAACTTCCTTGACTCATAGCATACTACATGTCCTTCTTGCATATGAATTCCACAAAGTGTTGGAAATTATGCGTTAGTGATAGGGGATGAATCAATAGTTGTGGCCTTTATATGAATTTCAAATATTTTTTCACGACATAAATTATCCATGCACATTCACAACATTACCTCACCAAAACATATATGCAACAATAAACTCAGAACATAATAAACATGACAAATAACCAAGAGAAATATCAACACAAGCATCCATACATAAAAACACAAGTATTTCTAGTGGAAACCCTTTTGAAGAGAAAACCACCGTGGTGTTGCTGCACTACTCAAATAACATAGTTACCGATCAAACAAGAAAATTTCTGATTACCCATTTTTTGTGGTAGCAAAAATGACACCTGATTTTGAAGAGAAGTGATGTAGAATCATCTATTGGTTTTTGGAGCACACTTTTGGCACTTTAAATTTTCTTTGAATTATTCTTTTTAAATATTATTGATTTTCATGTCGATTTTGAAAAGTGGTGATGTAGAATCACAATTTTTTTTGGAGCATATTTTTTACACTTGAATTTTTCTAATGTATTAAGTGTGGATAATATTTTTTAAAATGTTGGTGACTTTCATGTTGGTAATAAAACATAAAAGAAAAATTAAAAAAACATGAAAAAAAAATAAAAAGATATAAAACATATATTTTTAAAAAATCATAAAAATTAAAAACAAAACAAAATTAACTTGTAAAAAGAAAAGCACAAAATATCAATAAATAAATAAGTAAATAGCGATAAAATTAAAAAACACATAATTTAAAGGAAAAAAAATTAACCATAAAAAAACATCATTTTTTTTCTTTTAAACTTAAAAAATAACTACATAATTAAAAAAAAAAAGATAAAATATTATATTTAAAATAAAAAATTTAAAAATAATTGACGTTAGAAAACTCAAATTTAAAAATAAAAAATAAAATAAATTAAAATAATAAAAATACATAAACTTAAAATAACTAAAACTGAGAAAAAATATTTTAATAAAAGAATAAAAATTAAAAATTAAAATAATTAAAATACTAAAATTTAAAATAATTAAAATTGAAAAATTTAATTAAAAAAAAATTAAAACAATTAAAATACTAAAATTTGAAATAATTAAAAGTTAAAAAAAAATTAAAAAGAAATTTTAAATCAGAATTTATATATAAGTTTATAAATTTAAATTTATTATTATTATTATTATTATTACTTTAATATATTATGATTTTTTAGGTTTTTTATATTTTAATATATTTTTTTATTTTTTATTTGTTTTTAAGATGTTTTATTTTATTTTATTTTATTTTATATAATATTTTTTTTAATTATTATTTTTATTGTTTTTTTAATTATTATTTTTTATCTTTTTTATTAGATTTAAAGTTTTTTTTTTTCCAAATTTTGACTTGTAATGTTTTTTCTGTTATTTAATTAAAAAAATAGTTTTGATCCTTTTTTTTCAAAGTTTTTAATTATTTTTTTCAATGTTTTTAATTTTAATTTTTTTATTTTTTAATGTTTTTTAAATAATTTTTTATTTGGTTTTCTATTTCTTCATTTTTATTTTATCTCCTTTTTGTCAATGTTTTTTTCCTTATAAGTTTAATTTTTTTAAATGTTTTTTTTTCAAATTGTTTTTATTGTATTTTTTAGTTTTTTTCATTTTTTTTATTTTTTATTTTTTATTTTAATTTATATCATCTATATATATTTATGTTTCTTTTTTTTTTCAAATTTTCAAATTCTTTTCTTAGATTATGTTTTTTTTTAATTGATTTTTTTATGTTTGTTTTTTAGTTTTTTTTTTTTAATTTACATTTGTTATGTTTGATTTTTCTTTTCTGTCTTTTTATATTGTATTTTTTTTAATGTTTTTTAAATTTTTTTTATGTTAAAATAGATATTTTTATTTACTTGTTATTATCATTTTTAATTTTGTTGTTTTTGTTTTAGTTTTTATGTTTTCAATGTTTTGAGATTCTCAATATATTTGAATGGACATATATGTCAAAATAAAAAATATGTAGAAGCAAGTCTAGGAGAACAATTTTGTGTTGATGATGTACTCCCTTAATGGTTGAAATGACAAATGTTGTTGTGCATAATCTTTAATATGTTTATTAGTTTTGATTTATTAAGTTCAAAAGAAATAAAATTTTAATGAAATATATTTCTCAATAATGAAATATATGTTTTAAAAACAATTTGCAAATTTCAAAACTCTAAAACTATTTAGAAATAAAATATTTACACAAATTTCCAAAAAATAAAATGTTTTAATGCAAATATTATCAAAAAATGCAAAATCACAAGTAAATTCATTTGTTTTGTAAAGTTGTTCATTCATCATAACTGAAGTGTTTCCTATCCAGTGATTTTGATACATTATATAAGCACATAATTTTTTTTTGTGTTATTGTTATATAAACACAAATCACATGTAAATTCATTTGTTTTGTAAAGTTGTTCATTCATCATAACTGAAGGATTTCCTCTCCAGTGAATTTTTTGTGTTATTGTTATATAAATGACAAATCACATGTAAATTCATTTGTATTGTAAACTTGCTCATTCATCATAACTGAAGTGTTTCCTATAGAGAGATTTTGATACATTATATAAACAAATGAATTTTTTTTTGTGTTATTGTTATATAAACAAAAAAATTATATTTAATAAATTGTTATTAATATGATAAACTTAAAATAAAAATAAATTAATATAAATTAAATGGTAATAATTCTTTAAAATAATATTAACACCATGGCTAAAAATTGTTGGAATTTTAAGGATTTTCATAGAGGTGATATCTATATTTAATGTCATCCTTGAAATTTTAAGGCTTTTGAGAGACGTGATATTTTATCTTTAATAACATGCCTAAAAATCGTTGGAATTTTAAGACTTTTGATATTTTAACTTTAATTTCATGGTTATCGTTGGAATTTTAAGGCTTTCAGAGTCATGATACTTTATCTTTCATGTGATTATTAAAAGATGTTGACAATTTAGCCCGAAAAAAAAAAGATGTTATTCCAGCATCAACACTTTTCATTTTCACGGTGCTTTTTGCACACAAAAATTTGGTGACAGTGTTCCAACCATACACACTTTCAATACAATGTGAGTAGCTTCAAAAAATTATACTCACACACAATTCCCCCACTATAGAATACTCTCACACTCTCACAATATCCAAATAGACTCAATGCCTTCCTCTATTTATCAATTTTTTGTGTTGAGTTAGTTATTAAATGTTACAGGTTATTGATCACGCAACAAATCTTTTCACACGCTTCAAATTTGGTTGAGATAGGAATATTGAACAAATAAAATAACTTAATGCACTACCATTTTTATATCTTCAACCTTGATCACCTTTTATAGGCTCCATTACCTTTTCTGACTATATGCTGAAAATTTCTAACAAAGAACATTTCCACAACACCAAAATTAGTTGAGAAACATGAGGAATCTAAAGAAAAACTCGTGAAAAGGCTTAGTCTCACACACAACATAGGATCCATGTGATTGGAACTCTTCATCCACTATCATAGGTTTTCTTTCCATCAAGTGGATCTTTTTAGCCTCTCCCATGACTCAACATCCATGCGACTAGGTTAGAGCATGAAAGAAAACATATTTCCTCAGCTTAGAAAATTCTCTGCCTTCTTCTGAAGCTTTAAAATGATATTTAGGACCTATGGAATTCACTGGAATATTTGCAACACTTCACCAAGTGATTTCCACATCACTGTCATCATCATTAGTCAAAATAGGTTGACTAGAATTCCAACCAACAACCATACAAAACATCTGGGTCATCAAATTTCTGTATAACATCTTTGCCATTAGTATGCAGCTCCAGAACATGTTAGACATCCTCCAATACCTTTACAACTATCTCAAGTATCCATTGACACATGTATATCCTCTCTAAGCCCAAAGCAGAACCTCATAAACATGGGAGACCTAATCCTCATCATGGAGACCAATCAACAAGGATCGTCATCTCTAAATCTTGTAGCAACAACCAACACCTATATGCAACAACATGATCAAGAATATCGTCATCATGGGAAGGCCTCCAAGCTAGTTCAATGCACCGTCATCCAACTAAACAACAACATGATCATGAGGATCATGACATACTCTGATCATACTCTATATGAAACACCTGCAAATCAAATATCCAATATAGTATACATGCCAAGTACCATCTACACATAATCCATACACAATTCACCTATAGCCCATACATACCCATGCTACTAGGTTGACATCAATGCCAACCAACCAACACATTTGCAACACACAACAATGCCAACAATATCCCCCTTGGGAATTCATGGCAACCTCATCTGAAAGAAACCATATGAAAATTGATCTTCCTCCTCTCATTCTCCCATTTTGACATCAATGTCCAAGGGATAAATATGTCAAAGAAAAAATTCTTTATCTCCTGTATAAGAAATGGTCTCCATCAACAAAAACAAATCCACTCAAAAATCATATGCATGTGATGAATACTGGAGTGAAAGAGTGAAGGATAACAACAACGCTCCCCCTGGAAATATGTGCACTAAACTCCCCCTGGACACAAGCTTTGTCTAATAAAAAAACACACTAGTGCAACAACATATATATTTCCTACTAGCAGCAACAATTAACTCTCTCACTAAGCAACAACAAAAATTGAAACTCATGATCTCTCCTGAGAACCAACAACAACATAATTCATGACATAATAATAGAAGAATATCAAATCACTAACACATAGCACTAACATCGTAATATGACCAACTAGCAGCAAAAACTATGATAAACTCCATAGAAGCAGCAACATATATCCAACCAACTCTGAAACAATAACAAGAAGTAAAACTTGTCCACAATGTACTCTCTAACAACAGAAAATCTCATACATCAACCACAACAATGACTATCTAGACCAATCATCTCTCTAATTTATATACATGGTAGAAAAAAATCATGATGACAAGTCACAACAATATTACCAACCATACTCCACTGAATACAAGCATCTCTATGGCTGAATGTAAACTGATGTAAATAATCGTTAATGACTCCTTGCTATATTCTAAAGGCTAGTCCACATGGACCAATCACTATAACCAAATGATATGCATCATAGGGATTCATAGGCCTGTTACATGCTTCTAAAATGATAACATATGATTGCAAAATTACATAAATAAGCCCATACATATAGTTTAACCATGACTCACATGACTCTCTCTAAATACATACATGACTCAAGAATGTAGGACCATGATAAGTATGACAGTGTACAAAAATAATACATGAAATACATGGCTGCAACAACACTATTAATATCCCATAGAAAGCGTGACCTACTCTCATGACTGATAATCTAATATATTCCAAGCATGGCTCTCATAACAACTCCATCATCAATGCATGTCTAATACAATATCAAGTACATATAGTATATGAACAACCACATTTCTTCTTTATGGCACCAAGATAATGTCACATAAGAGACATGTATCAACCTCTATAAAACATTAACCATGAATCAAGATCTCAGTATTAGTAACCAACAACACATAATAATACACAACGGCCCAACAATAGCACGTAACAACAACATCATGAAATAACAACAAATCACATCAATAAACCCATTATATAAGCTCTCTATAGATATACATGGTAGCAACAAAAATCATCATATGGAGCATGAATCTCTACACTCTCGAGCATCAATGATGACAGCAACAAGCCTATAATGATGTAATAACAACAACAACATCACATCAACAATCCATCCTCATAAACATAAGCATAATCATATGTAGCAACAAAATTAATATGAAAAACATCCATCATAAATATCATTCACCATCATCATACTAATATCCATGTAACAACCACATGCATAATCAAAACATAAACATCTACAATGGATGATCACATAGTATGAGATGCATAAACAACTCCTCCAAGGAGCCATAATGTCAACGAAATATTGGAAGAATATAAAGTTACGCCCCTAAACACGTGCCATCTCTCCTCCTAATCACACCTCAGCTATGCAACATTAGTAGCAAAAATGAATCATTAACAAAAAAACATAATCAAATATATAATCACCAATACCATCACAAACTAATTTCATGCAAAACCAAAAAGGACATATACCCCTCCCCGATTCAATGAAGACTTCACATCAATTTGGCAGTATAAATAATATCATCATGTAATAATGGACTACAATAATTGTTGCTTTATTCTACTATGAATTTTACTAAGAAGATTACTTCTTTCATCTCCTTTATTTTCTTACTCTTCCCTTCAAAACATAAACATTATCAAGTGTCTTAAATCATTTAAAAATTACCCTCTTTGATCCTTCTTTCCTATTGAAGCAAACTTTGGAGTTGAAGACCATTTCCCTACCTCCATCCAACCTTTGATTCGCACTTATAATATTTTTCTTTAGGCCATAAATGAGCCATATTTGTTCCTCATTGGTCCTCTTTTCACCAAGGTTGGCCTTGCCACTTCCCAAAACTCTTGTTGGTTCACTTCCTTCAAAAAAAACATGACCACTTTTTAATTTCTTCAAGAAGTGAAATTTTTTTCTTATCTCCTGACATGTAATGCGATCATCTGCTATAAATATTCCATTTATCATCCTCATCATGTGAGCAAAGAGAAATACCAGACTTTCCTAATTGTTCCTTCTTTTTCTTCCACATAATTCCTGGTTGTTTCCTTTGTTGGTTCTGATTTTGTATCGACAGTTTCATGGATTTATGCATTAGGATATCCTTGGCCATGTTTCCTAAGTTGTAACACATAAAAAATTCTACATGACCAAGATAATAATCCAAGGGATCTGATCTTTTGTTCTTCATGCTAGATTTCCAACTTCTCTTAATAGACTTGCAATCAATGGCCTTATGTCCAAAAAGGTTACAAGCATAACATAAAAAATTAAACAAAGTTGTATACCTGAAGGAATATAAAAAATTTTGTTGTCCAAACTACTACATGGATTCATCCAATGTGCTCATCCAAAAAGCTACTATATATCCAAACTGATGGAAATTAAAATACTCAATCTCGTTCATCAAAGGAGGAAATGAATTTTGATTTCTTCTTTGAAATTTTCTACTATTGACTCTAGGAGTGAATTATTTTCTTAGCATGAAAACTCCTTTCGAATATCTTCTTTGATACCAATGAATTTTTTGACTATTTTCTCCAACATTGTTATAGTTTCTCTCAAACTTTTCAAGTTTCTTGTCTTTTTCTTCAATTTCGTTTTCCGAATATTCCGCTACAATTTCAAGTGCTTATACATAATCCTTATTTTCCTTTTTATTTTTTACATTAATTCCTCATTTATTTTTGAACCTGCCATCTGGGTTCTCAAGATAATGAGCTCCTCCTTAATATTTCTCTTCTTCTCATCACAAATCTACAACATTTTCTTATGATCTCTACATGCATCTCTTATTTCATCTACTTGAGAAACTAATTCTTTTATCACAACAATTGTTGATTCATATTCAACCTTGATGAAAATAATACTCTTCTCATATTGAATATCAATGTCAATCAAATCATCAAAATTATAATTAAAAAATTCTTTCACATATTACCTCATGACACATATGATTTGGATGAAATTTTGGAATTTGGAATTTCTTTTTCAATGGACCGATTTTCTTCCTTCTTCAAATTCTTTGGATCTTGAGACATCCTCCTCTTATGTTTTTCCATAATCCACAATCTACTCTCCAAGCGATCAAGCTTCACTAAAGATCACTAGCTCTAATACCAATTGTTGGAAATGTATTCACTACTCAGACATGGGCAGGGGAGGGGGGGTGAATTAGTAGTGATGGAATTTATACAAATTTCATTTTTTTTCGATGACCTCAATTATCCATTCACATTCACAACATTATGTCATCAAAACATACATCACTACATGGAAAAGACCATCTAGCAGAGGTTATAAAGGAGGTTTTTTAGTGTTATAAAATTGGCCAAAATTGTCAAAAAAACATTTGCTACAACATCTGTTTATGGTTACAGAGGTTTTTCCAGAGCTTTTAACAGAAATTCAACACAACTTAAAAAACTAGGCGGGTAGAGGTTATCACAGATTTTTCTTTCATTGGTGCACTACTAGGTTTCAACGCACCGGTGTGTGTCATCTAGATGGTGGCCCTAGCGCGGTCGAAGGTTCCTGCACCAGACCGTCAAGGTATAAAACCGCACCTGGCACAGTGTTGGTGATACAACGCACAGGGCAGTACCAATTGGTCTTGGGATTTGTGTAGTTCCCATAGGTCGTCTCAATGCACCAGTATGTAGACTTATAGAAATGTACTGATGCGCTGTATCAGACAAACACAATGATATTTATAATTGGTATTGGTATTTTTGCAGTGCCCATATGTTGTACAAATGCACCGATGTTTAGTCTCACATAAAAAGCACCGGTGCATAATATTTCACAGACGCACCGAGATTTATAATTGGTTTTGGTATTTGTGCAGTGCCCTTAGGTCGTAGAAACGCACCGATGCACTGCAACATACAAACACACTGGTGTTCATTTTGTATTTTTTAGAAACATTGACCTGTGATAGTGTAATTATAGTTATTTTTCTAAATTCATTATTCATCAAAAGTTGACACATCTTATAACAATATTCATATTAATTAAATTTTTATTAATGCATTTAAATGTGATGTTTGGATTAATTTGTTATATGATATCATAATTATTGTGATTTTTTAAAATTCATTATTCATAAAAATTCGACACATATATATCTTATAACAATATTTATATGAATTAAATTTTTATTAGTTCATTTGAGAATTACAATGGATAACGCAATAGAATAAATTTAAAAAAAATTATATATATATAAGACAGTCTTTGTCCTACAAAATGGGATAGTTATTGGTATCCCTTTGTCTTTCAATTGGGACACTATGTCCATTACATTAAACAAAATGTCTGATTTCACAGACAAATACTTCAAAAAATACAACGCCTTACTTTGATATCCAAACATAGTGATCATCATTCTTCGCTTGAACTGTTGTCACCACTATAGCTACTTCAATGACTTGGGTTATTTTCAAGAATTTTTTGTTCACGGTGTTGATTGTTTTCTTCTTCTTGACCTTCCATCTACAAACATAAAAATAAACTGAGATGAGTGTATATACATTGGTGAGAATAATGAAAATTGCAATATTAAATAATATACATCAATGTATCCCAGATGCGGGTGAGTATCGAGGCGTTCTGTAAATTGGCGACATGGAGGACAGGCGTGTGGTTTATCTCCACCGCCATTCTTCCTCGCTTGATGTGGGATTTTATTTCTCCAGCTCAAAACTTAATTGCTGTGTTAATGCAGCCCGCTTCTCCAAGCTATCTCAATCATTCTTCTGCTATGGCGCCCATTCGGAACTTCCATTGTGCTCCTCCCCTGTGCACTTGTTGTTCCCTGGTTGATGTTGAGCCTTTCTCTCACACCAGCTTAGGGAAACGTTGTGCTTTGAGTTGTTGTTTTGATCTCATGCCCGTAATTCACATAACCCACAGTCCCTACTGCAATTATAGTCACTCGTCCTCTGCTCTCATCACGATTCCTTAGCAAGCTGACAACAGGCACCATTTTGCTGATTACTCCACCCTCTATGCTATTCAAATCATGCCACGCCTGCACCAGAGAATGCGATGTAGAAGAGGCTCCTCTCGTGGGCACGTGAATCGCCAGCCCTCTCCCTCCTCTTCTGCTTCCCCGTCTGATTCTTCTGACTTCGACCCTGTTCGCTCTCCTGCTTCCAGGAGGGGTCGTGGACGGGGATGAGGTCACCCCAATCCCCCAGCGTTCTTCTGCCTTTCCTCCAGGGCCCAAACTCATACTGCCCGTCTTCATTACCCCTACACCCTCAATAATCACACTTTCCTCACCTTTGTCACTATAAAGCTTCGTGAAGTTTCTGCCAGTCTTGTTATAGCTACGCCTAGTGTGCCTCTTGAGCCAGGGGAGGATATTATGTCTGGTTCCCCTCAGATTGACATAAGGTAGAGCGAACCTAGTGGCCAAGTCACCCAGCAAGTGAGCCTGCAAGCAGGTCCTAGCGCCCCTCCTAGTGGTGGCTCTTCAAGAAAGGATGGCCCTCCTCCAGATGAATCTGATCCATATCAGTATGCGTGCCCCATCGTCGAGGAAGTGCCTTCACCATCTAATGATGTCTAATCAGGTTTGCGCCCTCTGGTTTTTTATTACAGATAGCAAGGAGGTGTTCATTTCCCTTCTTTTAAGTAGTCAACTTATGTGCTATCATTCTCCAGCTCAGATGCTTTCTCTTTCGTCTAACTGCCAGTTTCCCCTGCGTGGGTGGCATACTACTCTTTTTTTCTATGATATAAGGCGAATGCTTCAGTATAACAATGGGTCTATTTTTGGTTTTGTAATGGGCAGCGTCTGTATGTGCCCTATCAACAATTTTGTGTCCATTTCTTCCCTCTGGAAAGTTCAAAGTCTTGTCACAAGTGTTCATGAGTCATACAAGGTCATGGTTTACAAAGAACTATTGGTCAGTATCCAGCTTGTTTTGTCTGTCAACGCGCAGCATTGTAATGTGCGAATGCCGCATCCTTGGGCTCGTTTTCTTGAGGCCACTGCCTCTCTGTAATTTTTTTTTTGTATCAATATAGAAGTAGACCGATTCAGAAAAAAAAAATATATATATATACATCAATGTAAATTGAAAAGAAAAATGACACACCATAGCATCAATTGACTCATAAACTATACACATTCTTTCAAAACCATGTACCATGCCATCTTTCAAAATTTCATTTGTTGGCACAGTTCCATAATTTGTTTCCTGCAAGTTTTATACCCCATAACAAATCATATATCTAATATAAAAGATTTTTTTGTTGTATTAATTATAGACGGAGCTAAGTAAAACAATATCGATAGATGCTTACAAATTCCACAATTAATTTATGATATTCCAACATATACTCACAACCCATATTTAACCCAATTTCAATCAATTCGACTGATGGTTCTTCTTTGTATGTTAGCACCTGTTTGAATACATTCAATGATGATTTTTGTAAAACAACTTAAAAAATACAAAAATGAAATCTAGTTAAGTTGTTATAAGGAAGTAACAATTACTCACAAACTTAGATATCAACCCTTTTCTTCCTTCTCATCGTGTTTTATGTGCTGAATGGGTTCCATTTTCTTTTCCACAAGAAAATTCTTGAAAATTAATATTTAATGCTAAATTTTTTATTTATTGTACCTAATGGTCAAAAAATTCAATGATTACATATTAAATCTGAAGCACGTTGTTGTTGAGATGGCTCCTCCTGCAATGCAATTTTTTCCATTTCTTTGACCATCTCCTTATACACCTTTCTAGACATTCCTACTGGCATATTTCTGATATCATTTCATTCATCTTTTGATATTTTCATAATCTTCCTAAAAATGTAACATGAAAATTAACTATTTAATTTTTATATTGATATATGAAAATTAAATATAACAAAAGTGATATTTATAAATAATTATAGACAAACATTTAAAGGAATATTAATTTTTCATTCCTTCTTTTTTGTTGTTGTATATTTTTTCTATTAAAAATATGACATGTCTCATTGACCAATTCTTTGGAAACTCTTCCTATAGTTTAGATAAAATTTGGTTCTCTAAATCATTGGATTGGTTTTTGTATTGTAAGTGTAAAGAACATCTATACATTCATTCCACTGGATCCCTCAAACTTTTGTAAACGTTTTTCCACCTATCGTTAACCTCTGGCACCACTCCAGATGAGCTAAGGATAAATTCATTTTCATTTGCATGTTCTAATATTTTTTTTATTTTCTTAGAACAAAATTCCTTTTCTGAGTTGTTGGTCCCTGTAGAACATTAAATAGATGTGAATTAATATATTGTTTGACTAATAATTTTAAGTATATTATTAATGAAAATTAAAAAAATAAACTCATATTGGATCGATAACATTATTTCTTTCACGTGATTCAACCTTTTGTAATTTTTCCATCAAGTTTTTAAGATCTTCTGGTCCTAGATTAGAAATAATATTATTGAGCTTCATCATTTTGTGGCACTGCATGATACATAGTAAACAATACATATTAGTTAAAATTACATATAGTTCAAAAATAATATTTTTTGTAAAGAATTTACAAATAACTTGCCTTTTTTTGTTTTCTTGATGTGTTATCAGTATTTTTTTTACTTGATCTCTTGTCAGTCATTTCTTTATCAATATGAACTTGTACCATATCATTCATTAATATATTTATAAATAAATTGTCAACTTTTCAGGTAAAAAAAATCTAAAGAAACCGATGCACGTTTAATGATGTACGCACCGACGTCGGTGCGTGGGTATATTATAAACGCATCGCACAAACAGTATAATAGACCATACGGTGTGTGGGGGTATTATAAATGCACTGCAAAAATAATGTAATAGACCGTACAGTGCTATCCTCGTAACATAGAGCACCGGTGCCCTATTTTAGATATAGTGCACTGATTTAAAAATTTTGTTTTTAATTTTTTTATTACACAGTACTTGCGCGGTGTGATGTATAATATAGCTTACCGATGCGCTCGGTTACGCAGGGCACACCGATAAAAAAATCCATTTTTTTCATAAATTCACGGAAGGGCTGACATGGATTGGGATCCGACTATGCAAGTCATGCCGTGGGTTGTATGTCGATCTAAAATGAAAAGCCCTAATTTTGAAATGACAGAAACAGGGAGAAGAAAGGGAAGAAACAAAAAAGATGAAGGGTTTAAGGTAAAAATGGATAAAAATGCAGAAAAAGTAAAAAAACTGTAGAAAAAGTAAAAAAAATAATCAAATTTAATCAAGAGATTGTTTGAAATTCTATGCTACAGGGTTTGAATCGCCAGAGGTTTGGATTTCAATTGTCTGAATACTTCTATTCAAACGTATTTCGCTGCTCCAAAGTTCTCTTGTGCTTTCTTGCTCTAGGTATGTCTCATGCAAATCTCTGGCTAAAAATTTTAGCAAAAATAGTGAAAGAATGAAAACCGTTTAGTATTTAAAGAATTGTTTTATGAAATTATATTTTCGAAAATATTTTGCCACCCATTTTTCAATTTGTTGTTTTTTTCTTTTCACTTAAAGAAAATAGATTTGCACTTTTTTAATTTGCATTTATTCATCATTGGTGCATCACTTAATAGCCTCGCACTAGTATGTCCATTGGTAACATGGCACCGGTGCGTAGTAACTAAAACAAACCGATCCGTAGTAACTAGAATGAACTGATGTGGTTATCTGTACATTAGCACCAATTTGCGATTAAGGCACCGAAATTACTTTTATGTGTGTACACCAAAATTAGACATGTTGGAAATTTACATTTTGATGTGAAAATATTTGGGCCATTTCTTTTCAAAACTACACCTCTTCTTCTTTCAGAAAAATAAACTTGAACCTTTCTATGACCTGTAACAAGAAAAAGTTGCCCCATGATCTACTTGTTGACCCATGATCTGCTTTCTTATTTGGAAGTTCCTCCTCCATCCTGGCATGCAATTTCCTCTTTTCTCCTTTGTGCTTTCTACCTCGATCTTAACAAAATTTATACAATATTTGTTTTACGAGAAATTGACCTTGAATGTTCTGGGAGAAATGACAACAAGTCCTTCATTCTGCATTTTTTAGCAGAAGAAGACTGATTTTCGACTAGAGAATGCAGTTATTACGTTTGGAGACAATGGTTCCTGTAGAAAATGAATATAGGGTTGAGCAGAGGAAATACATTGCAAAATGGGCTATTACATTATATTTTCCAATGGGAAACTAATTTTCAGGTGGAAATATGGTAGCTGTAGGTATCTATGCTTTTCTTCCCACAGAAATGGTCACTTGATTTCCATTTATAATACAAGAGAATTTTTTACTTGTTTCATCTAGAGAGAGCATCATTTTCAACAACAAATGGAACTAGGGAATCCTTAAGTGTATCCCATTCGCATTTTGTTCAGTATTTCGTTCTTTGATAAGTGTTAATTCACCTATACTTTCAAAAATTTGGATTTTTGGGTACCTTCCATGTGATATTCCTTGTTATCGACAAGACCACAGCTCAGAAAAGTTAGATATTCCATTTAGGTTCAATTGAAAGCCGAAGATGTGATTTTATGTGACGTCAGCTTTGCTAGTAAAAGTTTATGTAAGCCAACCAAAGCTCGGAAAATACTCCCAGTTGCTTTTAGACACATTCTGGAGAATATTTCCCTTCATGGGACCTACCATCCTGATTAACAACTTCAATTGATCATTCTCTGTTGTCCTTAAGGGAATGAGAATCCTTCCCTTCATGGTGCCTCTTGGCTTTATCGATTGCCTTGATTTATCTTTCTCTATTGTCCAATCCTTCCCTGCCATCCTTGTAAGAATGAGAATCGTTACCTTCATGTGATCTCTTAGCCCATTCAAGAGACTCAATTGATATCTCTCATGTGCGTCTCATATTTCTCATAAACCTTTTCTCCTTTTGTACTCTGTCGAGCTCTGTAGCCATCTGCATCCCTCTAAGCATCTTTGTTCATCTTTCTATTTGAATCACTCATTTTCTCTGCTATAAAATTCTTAGTCGAAATTCAAACTCTCATCTTTTCAAACCCTCATCTCCTTAGAAACATTCTTGCCAACGATTCGAACCCTCCGCTGCTCTGATTCATAGGGTTTTATAGGCGCACCGGTGTGGTTCCTAAGATCGCAGTTTATGTTTCGGCATGATTTTTTATGATGCACCGGTGCGGAATATTTGTGAAGCACCGGTGTGTCTTATTACTAAGACACACCAGTGTGGGTTATGATTATAAGTGCACCAGACGAGAACCAAGAATCTCGGCTAGAAATGGCGTACTGTATAAAGTTACTTTTTTTTGGTATGTAAGATCATAATAAAATAATGATAATTCTAAAGTACATGAATTTATTTGCAATATTTTCTAAACTTTATTATGTTACAAAAATTCATATTATTCAATATTTATTATTTTACAATTATTTACAAATTTACAAATTTAAAAATTTTAGTAAAATCATTTCACATTAATACAATCAAAATTTTACAAATATTTTACATACAATTACAATTACAATTTTACAATTTCACATACTATTACGATTAGAATTACAATTACAATTTTAGAATTTTACATACAATTACAATTAAAATCATTTCATAGTAATACAATTAAAATTTTACAAATATTTTACATACAAATAGAATTAGAATTAGAATTACATTTACAATTACAATTACAATTTTACAAATATTTTACATACAATTACAATTAAAATTACAATTACAATCATTTCACAATAAATTAAATATTACAATTATAATTAAAATTTTACATTAAATGTTTTACATACAATTTCAGTTAAAATTACAATTACAATTACAAATACAATTTTACAATTTTACATACAATTAAAATTTCAATTTCAATTACAATCACGACATAATATTTAATAAATATCCTAGTCATTTAATATTAAATTAATTAATAAACATCACGATCATGATAACCATCTTACAAACATCATATTCGACTAAAAAACACATTCAAATTCGCTTGTATGTTTTAACCCTGAACATAAATTATCTACACACGAATCTTATAACAGAAAATAAATAATAGCGAGAGCATAAAACATAAAATAGATAAACACAGAGATTTTCCCCTGGATCCCAAATTGGGACGACCAGCTTGATTTTTCATTATATTCCTTTTAGTGTTACAGCACATATATATACATGCCGAAGCATACATAAACCCCAATCCATTAACCCTGGATTAGAACATAACCGTAGTTCCCTTGACCGGATCTACAAAAATACCAGGGGCCGAAAACCATCGAACCCCAAAACCATGTGCAAAACCATGCACAAAACCATGGGCGGATCTGCCTATGAGTGGGTCTGCACAAAAAACAAATTTTGGCCGGGGCGCTGCCCCGGACCCCAACGGTGGGGACTGCTTCGCCCCTCGTGACCCCCCAGCTACGCCCGACGCAACATACAGCGCGTGGGGCTAATCGTGGAAAGAATATAACACATACCCAACATTCTCCCACTTGTTGTTTTCTTTCCACAGGGGGCCACGGGAGAGCTTAGTCATTGGGCCAATTCTTCAACACCCATTGTTTCTCTACACCAAGAGAACTTCTGAGTGCTCACAGACTTCGTCAATGCATTTGCAACATTCTTCAAAGTGTCCACCTTTACCAGCAACACCCTTTTAGCCTCAACCATATCTCTAACAAAGTGATATTGAACATCAATGTGCTTTGTCTTTGAATGGTAAGCAGAGTTCTTAGCCAAGAAAATTGCACTTTGGCTATCACAGTCTATCCTTATAGCTTGCTGTACCAACCCCATACTTGAACACAATCTCTGCAACCAAACTGCTTCCTTGCTTGCATGAGTGGCTGCTATGTATTCTGCCTCTGTAGTTGAAAGAGCCACTACAGACTGTCTTTTACTCATCCAACTGACTGTGCCTCCAAATAGGCTAAACACATACCCACTTGTAGATCTTCTTTGGTCCAGATCTCCAGCCCAGTCTGCATCAACAAAACCACGAATGTCCAACATTCTTTCCAATCCTGGTCTTACCTGGTAGCACAAGCCATAATCACTAGTGCCACCTAAATATCTGAAAACCCACTTCACTGTTGTCCAATGCTCCTTCCCTAGGTTTGAAATAAACCTGCTCAATACTCCCACTGCATGTGCAATGTCTGGTCTAGTACATACCATTGCATACATCAAGCTACCCACTACACTTGCATATGGAAGATGGGACATATCCTCCTCTTTTTCTTGTGTCTTGGGACACTATTCAGCAGACAGCTTTACACCTACAGGAATAGGAACATTCATCGGTTTACTATCCTACATATTGAACCTCTACAATATAGTCTCGACATACTTCCTCTAGTTTAGCCAGAGCTTCCTCTTTGCCCGATCTCTCTTAATTTCCATGCCCAAAATATAGTTTGCAGCACCAAGATCCTTCATGTCGAATTTGGAGAATAGTTGGGTCTTCAAATCTTGGATAATTTCTCTGTCATTTCCAATCAACAACATATCATCCACATACAAGACCAAATAAATAACATGGTCACCAATTAATTTAAAATAAACACAGTGATCCTCCTTGCTTCTGGTGAAGCCAAGTCCCCGTATATAGGTATC
Organism: Pinus albicaulis; assembly: GCA_034641835.2. NCBI lineage: Eukaryota > Viridiplantae > Streptophyta > Pinopsida > Pinales > Pinaceae > Pinus > Pinus albicaulis. Next base: position 529,908,588 of record CM076584.1, on the reverse strand, counting down.
AAATTTCTGATACCACATCCTTGGTGACTGTTTTAACCCATACAAAGACTTCTTCAACCTACACACCAGTTATTTCTTACCCTTCACCATAAAGCCTTCAGGTTGCTTCATGTAGATATCCTCTTCTAGATCCCCGTGAATAAATGTTGTCTTCACATCCATCTGTTCTATCTCAAAATCAAATGCAGCAGCAACAGATAAAAGTAATCTAATAGAAGTAACTTTGGCAACAGGAGAAAAAATATCACCAAAATCAATTCCCGGCACCTGGGAATAACCTTTTGCTACGAAACGCGATTTGTATTTCTCCACCTTGCCTTCTACATTCATCTTCTTCTTAAACACCCATTTTCTCCCGATGGGCTTCCTTCCAGCCAACAACTACACCAAATCCCATGCCTCATTTTTATGCAAGGATGCCATTTCATCAACCATTGCCTCCTTCTAGAGTTTTCCATCCTCTGAATCTACTACCTCCCTGATAGTTCTGGGATCATCATCAGTTATAGTTAAGGCAAAACCTGAACAGAAAGCAGATGGACTATACCTTTCTGGTTTCCTTCTTTCCCGAACTGATCTTCTCACAGTTGGAGTTTGTGGCTCTTCCTCTTCTGAGTCTTATTTTGTTGTAGAGTCTGATTCATCCTCCTTTAGCTCAAACTCTATATTCTCAGGTTCCTTTGGTATGAATTCATGTGTAACAACATCTTTCACCTCTATAAACACCACATCTTGGCTGTACACAACCTTCCTTGTTTCTGGGTTCCAAAGCTTGTAACCCTTTAAACCATCCTTATACCCAATAAAGATGCACCTTTCAGATTTATTACCCAACTTGGTCCTTTTCTCCTTTGGAACATGTACATATGCATCACATCCAAATACCCTTAGATGTGAAAGACAGGGTTTCTTACCAGTCCATACCTCATGTGCAATCTTATCCTCCAACGCTGATGAAGGTGATATGTTAACTAAGTAACATGCAGTCTCCACTGCCTCTGCCCAGAATTCTTGTCCTAACCCAGTACCACTGAGCATGCTTCTTGCCTTTTTCATCAGTATTCTGTTCATTCTTTCTACAACTCCATTTTGCTGAGGTGTGTATGGAGTAGTATTTTGTCGTGTTATGCCACACTTCTTACAGAACTCTTCAAGTTCCTTCTTGTAGAACTCCCCACCATTATTTCTCCTCAGCACCTTTATCTTCTTCTCTATCTGGTTTTCCACCAGAGCCTTCAATTATTTAAATTTGTCAAAGACTTCATATTTCTTCCTTAAGAAATATATCCATGTATTCCTTGAGAAGTCATCTATGAATGAAACATAGTACACAGACTTTCCCAGTGATGGAACTGACACAGGTCCAAACACATCACTGTGCACAAGTTCTAATATCTTGTTCGCCCTCTTAGCACCAGAAGGAAAACTCACCCGATTATGCTTCCCATATACACAATGTTCACAGAAATCGAAATCTAGAGAGCAATTAGACATACCTTCTACCATACCATTTCTATGTAGTATCTGAAGGCCCTTCTCTCCAATATGCCCAAGCCTTTGATGCCATAGCATGGTCTTTTCTCCAGAGAGTTCCCTAAGCTTTCTAACCCACTTACACACCCACATAGCGTACACCCAATCAATACGAGTGCTACCTTGTAGCTTGTACGAGTTCTAGTACGAACTCCCCGCATTAATACCGAATTGCTCCTAGAACCATCTTGCGGGTATACCATCTTGCGGGAATCTTTCAGATTCGAGAGGGAATCTTTCAGGAACACTATTGACACTATTTTTACACCTGCATCATCCATCTTGCATACAGAAATCAGATTTCTGGCCAATGAAAGAATATGAAAACCACCAGGAAGTGTTCTAATCCTTCCACCTTGTAGTGTCAACTTCACCTTTCCACGTCCAATGATTCTGGCCTTCCTATCATCCCCTAGGAAGATGTCACCACCATCATATTTCTCATACTCACAGAACCACTCCCTATGGGGAGTGAAGTGAAAGGATGCACCTGAATCAATCAACCATGACTCATGATCTAAATGTGTATTTGAAGAAGAAGCCAAATAAACATCCCCACCTTCATCCGAGGTGGTTTTTTCCTCTACAAAAGGAGCATCATCAGATCCCTTTCCTTTCTCAAGAGCTTTAGATCTGCAGTCCTTTTTGTAGTGCCCTTCCTTTCCGCATTTCCAAAATACCTTTACAAACTTTCCAAGGGATTTATATCTCCCTCTAGATTTGGATCTCCCACTCGAAACCTTATTCTTGTTTCTGTTTTGGGACCTTCCTCATACAGATAAGGCATCTCCATTCTGGCCCTCCATATTTCCTCGTCTCATTTCCTCTAACAGAAAGGCTGAGACAATTTCATCAAAATTCAAGGTAGTTCTATTGCTACCTATTGCAATAACTAGACTATCCCACGAATCTGGTAGAGAACACAAAAAACTGATGCACTTATCTTCATCTAAGATTTTAATATCAACAGATGATAGTTGACTTACCATAGTATTGAAGGCATTCAAATGCTCTGTCACCGAGTCTCCATCCTTCATCCTCAGGTTATACAGCTTTTTCCGCAGGAACAACTTATTCACCAGAGACTTAGATTGGTACAAAGTCCCAAGTTTTTCCCACAGATTCTTCATCGTAGCTTCCCCAGATACATTCAACAATACTAAATCTGAGACACACAGTCGTATTGTGCTCTTAGCCTTCTGATCTATTTTCTTCTAGTCTTCATCTAACATTTCTGTTGGTTTAGTACCTGGATCTACCGTGATCCACTGATCTTTATCCACTAGCAGATCCTCCATCTTGAGCTTCCACAACTCAAAACTATGACCATTAAATTTATTGATCTCTATCTTTTCGCCGCTCGCCATCTTCTTTCACCGCAAGAATCGATCCCACAGATCTCCCACTGAACAGGGTCTACCTTAGGCCCGAGCAAAAAACCCTAAGTAGAAAAGGCATCCCCTTGAAGCTGAAACAGCTTTGATACCAAATGTAGGTTTTAACCCTGAACATAAATTATCTACACACGAATCTTATAACAGAAAATAAACAGTAGCAAGAGAATAAAACATAAAACAGATAAACACAAAGATTTTCCCCTAGATCCCAAATCGGGACGACCAGCTTGATTTTTTATTATATTCCTTTTAGTGTTACAACACATATATATACATGCCGAAGCATACATAAACCCCAATCCATTAACCCTGGATTAGAACATAACCGTATTTCCCTTGACTGGATCTACAAAATTCCAGGGGCCGAAAACCATCGTACCCCAAAACCATGTGAAAAATCATGCACAAAACATGGGTGGGTCCGCCTATGAGTAGATCCGCACACCAAAAAAAAATTCGTCGAGGCGCTACCCCAGACCCCAACAGTGGGGGCTGCCTCCCCCCTTGTGACCCCCTACTGTGCCTAGTGCAATGTATAGTGCATGGGGCTAGTCATGGAAAGAATATAACACATACCCAACATCACTAACATCATCACGATCATGATCATCTAGAAAAAAACACAATTAGCATTTTATAACATCATCACAACACAAACATCAAATATACATCTCATGTCAAATAACTCATGCTATCACATACACATCTATCTGTACGCTGCACATTAAATGAACATATCAGCTAACATGACCTAACAATATACACATCATGATGATCACCAACAGTTAATTAAGTACAACTGCAACATGAACATAAAATAGATGGACCATATATATATAACTGAATAATGTTAAAAATATACAATTGTAATATAAATTTCATGGATTAGCTGGTGGTACAACATCAATAACAGTACTAGTCAAGGCCTGCTCAGTCAATGGTGCAACCTCTATGGTCGAAGTTCTAGCCTGCTCATGATCATGAGTATTGTTGGATGCTGCAGGCTTCTGACTAGACGTGGCTGATGGTCCAGCCTCATCTCTATGATGGCTTCTTCTAGATGCTAGTGAAGGCTGCTCATCTGGCACGGTGCGAGGTGAACGATCATGACATGATGAGTCATTGCTCGTTGAATGTCAATCACGTGTTGTGCCTCAACCACAACTATAACATGAAACGGTCCTCCTCCGCTGTGTAAGTAAGGTCATCACTCCTACGACATGTCGCATCAGGTTTTACATGTCACGTGACATGCCTCTCCACATCTATAGGAGCATGCCATCAGCCTGTATGTCTCTCATATCAGTGGGTCTGATGCCTGCCTCAAAAATCAATGCAGCGAGTTGGTCGCCCAACTCCATCCTATATCTAGTATCAAGTCGACTGCGCCTAGCAAAAGGCGATACTGATGCACCAGTAGGAGTAGGTCTCTCTGCACCAGCCTCCTGATGATACTCGACATATGGCATGCCCTGATCATCATCAGGATCCACACCTAGATCATGTGGTGGTGCTGAAATGTCCTCGCCATCAAAAGGCCCAATGTCTGCAAAATATATACAAGTACACAACAATAATTAGACATTTTCATTACATAATTTAATAAAAACAAGTTAGATAACATGTTAGAATAAATTGAAATAAAACAGTAATATTACCTCTATAATCCGGCATCTCATCAGCTGTGAAGAGGATGTTGGGACACCCTTCCCAATCCAATCCAACACAAGGATAGGGGACCATAATGAAGGGATGCAGCTCGTCAAACTGGCTAGTAACTCTAGTGCATCATGCAATATCCTCGCTGGAAACATAGTCTCTCCCCTCTTGGGCATCATCTGCCCCCACATGTGCATCCATGCCTTTAGCATCAGCCTACAAGGCTGCTGAACAAAAGCATGCCTCGTCTCTGGAAACCTCTCAAAAAATAAACAAAAAATCTCTGAAGAAAAATGTAAGTTTACCCTCCCTTGTGCATGAGCATGACATCTATCTAAGGTTGTACAAAACTGTCGTAAAAAAATGGTAGACCACCTGACAAGTCATGGCTCCTATACTAAAGAATCAACATAATATAGAAGCGAGAAAATAATGCGTTTCCCGTCACTTTTGTTGTGTGAAATGGTCGAGAGGAGAAGTGAGAGGCACTACAAGTCCTAACTATGAAATGCACCAATACGTAACTGACCTCTAGCGACCCGAAAATCTAAAGGAGATAATACATCTGCTCCAATGTATCTCTGGGAGTACACTAACTGACTCCCTGCTACACAGCGAGTTGGAACCTATGGAAATGAGGAAAAATCCACCCCTCTCGTCGATAGCCCTATAATGAAATATATATCTTCTTAAGTGGGCATATACCACTAGTTAGGACCAACCTGGAAAGCCTATTGGTGGGCATTCTACCTGCGAATAAGATGTCTCAAAAACACACCATAGCCCTTTAGGGAAGTAGCCTCCTCATATAACTTGAGGAGGCCTACCTACCTTAGGAGCCCTTGGGTAGGTGCTGTAATAGGGCGAGGGTATGCACCTCTTTCCCTCTCTCGTGTCTCCCATAGGTGAACCATGTCATACTACTCCACCTATTAATGTTGTTGTTCCCCGTCTTCTCTCTGATTGATTTACATATTAAGTAAACTATTTTCATTAAATTATACATGTATTTAGGAATATACAATATAATTTTTTTTGAAAAAATAAAAAACAAAATAGTCAGTGCACCAAAAAAAATGGTCATGCAATGGTTCCGGTGCGTCTTTTGTTTGTCGCACACCGGGGGTGGTGCCCCAAATGAAATTCAAAGCACAATAGGCGGTGCACCTAAAAATTTTCAAAGCACCATTCAATATGTACAGTGTCAGGAGTGTGGTAAGCTAAGTAAACTCTATGCCTCGATGCATATATTTTTGTTAGCACATCGACCTCCTCACTATTTACATAGTCAACGATGTGGTATTTTACTAGTCCACACCATTGACCCTGTCGGAATGACGAATGAGATGTGCTGACAAATACTAGGGCAGATATTTCCTTCAATGCACCGCGTTGCCAGTATTCCACATGGTCAATAGTGTAGCTATCTAAATGATTGGTACCACCCTAGAAAGAGTGCGGATAACGTTAGCACTAGTTTCGGTGCGGCCTGTAAATTTTACAGGAAGCACTGCTTACCAGTGCAAGCCGAATGGCTAAAGCGCATTGCGCGACAAAAAAAAAAGAAATATTTTAAATGGTTAACTTTAAGGTTATTTGAAACTCTAATTCACTAAAAATCTTAATTATGGAAAAACAAGAAAAATACCTTTACATTTGGTCGTCGAGGAGGCATATTGGCAATACAATGTGCAAGAGCAAATTTGACCACCATTTTGAAAAATGAAAGCTGGATATTGGTGGGCAATGTAGAGTAGAAGAGCGTGTAATGGGTGCAATGGGAGCACCGATGTCAGGGCGGCTCAGACAAGGATAAATTGCACCGGTGCTTGAGAGCTCTAGAGCACTGAGAAAAGTGAAAAATGTAGTTTTTTGGCCGTAATTTTTTTTATTTAACCCTGTTCTAGTTTGTGGGGTTTATAGGCGCACCGGTGCGGTTTTCTAATACTGCACCAGGTGGTTTCGGTTTTGGCGCAGTGTCTTATGATCCATCGGTGCGGAAGAGTTGTAAAGCACCGATGCTCTACAATAATACAACGCACCAGGTAGGTGTTTGCGGAGCACACGGTGTCCGGTGTGCTAATGTTTTGTGCGCACCAGTGCTTTCTCTTTTTGAGCACACCAGCATGGCTTTAGATGATAAGAGCACTGAGCAAAAAACATCCGCAAAACCCTCCGCCCACCCACCTCCTCTAGAAACCTCCACTAGAAATGGATGTCTAGGGTATTTTTATAAGGGCTTCCTCAAAAACATTAGCTAGAGGGTCTTTTCATTGTAGTGCATGGAGCAAGAAACTCAAAAAATAATAACCATGAGAAATATAAACACAATCATGGAAACATAAGAACACAAGTGGTCCCGGTGGAAACCATTTCAGTAGAAAACCACCTATTTTTTACAGTGCTTCTCAACTATTTTATTAATTTATTGAAAAAATTGTACATGGATTATCTTACACACATAACTCTGGAGACTTGGCTTCCTCTACAGTATGCTGACATCTATCCATTCATAAATCTATTTCTCTCATGGATCTACGGACTACCATCCATTAGAAGCTCCCATGCTCAACGGTCCTCGCCCAACTGCCATTGGAATATACAAATCCTATTGTATGGTGAAAATTGTTCCTAATATTGAATATCAAATCATTGTATATTTTGAAGCATCCACACCTTCACTTCCTCCATGTGAACCACATTTCATAAATGTTTCATATTGGTTTCTCAATTCGTTAAACATGAGAAACCCAACATATTTAGCATTATACACATTAACTATGAATCAAAACTTTTCCTGAAGAGGTATTTTTCTTCTCTTCTAATCACACATCTCCAACACACCACAAGATGCCAATACTTCTCCACTTTGCAATACATAAAATCTGAATTCTGCATACAGAAGCTCTACAATACAGTGTGAGTAGCTTCAAAAAGTTATATTCAGTCACAATTCCCCCACTATATCATATTCTCACACTCTCACAAAAACCAACCTAATAGACTCAATGCCTTCCAATATTTATTAATTCTCTATGTCGAATCACTTAGTAAATGCTACAGGTTATGGGTCACTCAACAAGTTTTTTCACACACTTCAAATTTGGTTGAGATAGGATTCTTGACCAAATAAAACCACTTAATCCACTACCCTTTTGATCTATTCAAAGGGTCCATTACCTTTTTCTACCATATGAAAAAACAATTCGAGCAAGAACTCTTCCAGAATAGCAACATTCGTTGAGCACCATGAGGAATCTAGAGAAAATGTTGTGAAAAGGCTTGGTTGCATGCACAACACACACTCCATGTGACTGTAAATCTTAAACCAATCCCATAAGATTTCTTTCCAATGACTAGAGCTTTTCATCCACTCCCATGGCTCAAAATCCATGCAAATTGGGTAGAGGATGAAGGAAAAAAACTTCTCCGAGCTCAAAAATTGCTCAACCTTCTTCGAGAGCTCGACAAGCCTTTGTAGGAAATCTAGAAGTCACCCTCACCTCTACAATAGTTCACCACGTCACTGCCACATCAATTTCATCATCATCAACTAGAATAGTTTGACTAGGATTCCAATCAACAACCATACGAAACATTCAGGCCATCAAGCTTTTCTATAACATCTCTCCCATTGGTATGTAACTCTTGAACATGTCAAACATCCTCCAACACCTGTACAACTATCTCAATCATACACTGACACATGTATATCCTTTCCAAGCCTAAAGTATAACATCATCAACATTGGATACCTAATATTGGTCATGGATACCAATCAAAAAGTCTCATATGCTCTAACCCCTGGTGCAACCACCTACACTTGTACGCAACAACATGATCAAGAATATCATCATCATGGGAAGGCCTCCAAGCTAGTGCAACACAACATCAACCAACTTAAGAACAACATGATCATGAGTATCATGACATCCTTCAACCATACAGTATATGAAACACCTACAAATCACATTTCCAAGCTATTAGACATCCCAAAGACAATCTACAAATCATCCATACACAAGCCACCTACATCCCATACATACACAAGCTACTAGGTTCACATAAATGCCAACCAACTAACACATCTAAAACACACATCAATCCTAACACCAAGTCCTCTCTTGCAATAATTTGTACATACCACAAAATATTTTTAGGATGTACAATATTCAAGACCGAAGCATTTGTAATAAAATGATTCAACTGCTAGAAACTAGTTGCACACTCCTCAGTCAATTAAAATTTATTCCCTTTTTGCTGCAAAAATGTAATAGGATAAGAAATTTGTGAGAAGTTACTAAAGAACTTCCTCTACTAACCTGCTAGTCCCATTAATGATTTGATCTCATCCACATTCCTAGGATCTACCCACTCCATGATAACTCTAATCTTTTTCGGGTCCGCTGTTATACCTTCCCTAGAAACAACATGTCGCAAGTAATGAACTTTTCTCTAAAAGAAACTATACTTACTAAGCTTGGCATACAATTGATTCTCTCTCAGCAATATTAACATTGTTTCTAGGTGTTCTACATGCTCTTACTCATTCTTGGAATATATCAATCTATCATCAGTGAACAATATCACAAACTTGTCAAGATAAGGACACAACACACTACTCATCAAACATGTTAATTTAGTTGGAGCATTAGTAGGCCCATACATAATCACTACATACTAATAATTCCCATACCTGGTACTAAATGAAATCTTGTAGACCTCCTATTCTTTGATGCATATGATATCCTGATCTCAATTCAATATCCGAGAAAATTGATGCTCCCTTCAACTAATCAAACAGGTCATAAATTTGCGAAAAATGATACTTATTCTTGATAAGCACCTTATCCAACCATCTGTAATCAATACACAACCTGCGAGTATTGTCTTTCTTCTTCACAAAGAACATGGGTGTACCCAAAGGCGACACACTTGGCCTAATGTATCCCTTATCAGGAATTTCCTTAAGTCATAGCTTAAATTCCATTAATTATGTAGTGGTCATCTTGTATGGTACCTTTGATGTTGGTGCTAGCCCTGGTACCAACTCAATGGTAAATTCCACTTCCCTATGAGGTAGTAAATCTAAAATATCTACTGGAAATACATCCTGAAACTGCGACAAAACTATATACCTCTTCAATACTTCACCATCCTCAACATCCTTTCCTTTTTCATTGGAAATATGAACTGCAAATAATACACTCCCTTTCCTATAACAATGCTTTTCACACATAGTTATAACCATTCTCATTGACATATGGTTCTTCTTACCCTACAAGATTCTCTTATCTCCATCATCGTGCAAGAACTTAATAGACTTCTTGTAGAAATCTACCTTATAAAACCAATCAAACCCAAAATCATATTGTACGAACCTAAAGGAATCACATTCAAATGCGATGATGTAGGAATACTATGTACCTCAAATGTAGAATCTCTTACCCAATGATGAACTCGTTTCTTAGTACCTGTAGCCAACTGCACCAACCAATACACTACATGCACTTCTTTACCCAAGTGACACTTATCCACCAGATAATGACTAATATAACTATAATTAGATATAGTATCAATAAAAATGGAAAAAAGAGAAAAAAAAATCTTACCTTCCATCTCAATAATGGATGTCTGTTGATCTGCCTCCTTGTTATCAAATGTTATGTAAATCCGAAGAATCCTCTACCCAACATCCCCAACTATATTCTCCTCCTGAACATTGTAGATCTAATTTCTACCACCGTAATAGAATATACAATCCTTACGATGATCCTTTCCACATATTCAATACTACAATGGTTCTCTACGACTACCCATATTTTATTACTCTCCGGGCTGAGATCCATGTCCTTTATTTGTTGTACTGAAATTCTTGTAAGGAGCCACATTCTCTTTCTCACCTTCATCCTAAGGTCTCTCCTTCTTCAAAGGCCATTTCATTTTTTTCTTGTCATTAGCTTGAATCCAATCACACTTAGGCTTTGTCTTCCACTTCGACTTCTCATAAAAAAGTTTTAACTTCCTGATGACTTCGTCCAATGACTAAGGCTCATCATACTCAATCCAATCCTTCAATTTTAATGGTATTCCAGTGACAAATATTTTAACCATTTCCTTTCCCTAGGATAAGGAACATGCCTCAACAACTCCAGTAACTTAGTCATATACTCTTCCTCTATCATAGATCCCATCTTCAATTCATAGAACTTCTTAGCCTTACTATCATAGTATCCCTATGGCAAATAATTATTCCTAAAGAGTATTTTTTTTAAGTCCCTATATTAATAGTGTAGTCCCTTATTATGTTAGTGTAGCCCCACTTAATTTTATTTTTGTACCCCTATAACCCCAATATTTTTATTATTGTGCCCTTACATTGTTATTGTTAGGTCGGCTAGGATTATATTGTGGGCCCATGGACTCCTATATATAGAAGGAGGTTCAGGTTCCTTGTAGCATCGAAGAATTGTTCATTTATGTAATGTATTAGAGGTTTCCCCATCGAAGTGGCTATTTCTAAGGCTTTGATCTCTCTTTTCTTCTGTTTTTGGAGCTGGTCTCATAACATTTGGTATCAGAGATTTGTATTCTAGGGTTTCGCTTCTCCAAACAGGTCATCGTGGAATTTTCGCTATAAATTTTTCTCTAAAAAGTTTCAGAAGCTGAAATTTTTAGTGTGCAAAGCTGAAATCGTCACGAACATTGTTGCAATATTTCAAAGCTTGGTTCACAACATTTTCGATGATATGATCTGTGGAAATTAGGGCATTTTGCAGACTCCTTAGTTTAACCTAAACAGGTGATTATGGAATTTTCCCTATAACTTTTTTTATAAGAGGATTCAGAAGTAGAAATTTTCATGGCGAGAAGCTAAAATCCTAAGGAACCGTCTGTAAAAATTTTAGATCTTGTTTCATAATATTTTGGGAGATATGATATGTGGAAGTTAGGATTTCTTCAGGCTCCTGAATTTCATCTCAAAGAGGTGACCGTGGGAAAAACATCATAACTCACTCTCTGAGCATTGGATTGGGATTATGTAAAAAGTGGTTGGAATTAAATGGAATGTAGATTCATGTCTATGAATTTTAGAGCCAAAGGAGCAAACAGTGACACATGGAAAGTCGTACAAGTTCTCTCTACTAAACTAGTCCATAATTAGGTCATTATGGGAGATTGGACATAAATTTTCCTTGAAGAATCCAAATCAGGTCAGACCTATGGCATTCAAAATAGGCTTTAATGGGATACCCTAGGGCCGAATTCTAGACATTGAAGATCCGAAATCACAGAGATAATTCAGTTTCAATATCAAGCTCCTCAAAAGCAAGAAAAAGGTGTGTATTTTTTTCGAATTACATAAGTCTCATTTGAAAAAAATTAGTTTGAATTTATTCCAAGGGCATATTTTAGAATTTTTATCAGTATTGGTTTCTAAAATTCCTCCAAAAATTAATTCCATACCCATTAAGCCCTCAAAAAGCTATACTATGACGCATGAAGAGGAAGAATTGCAGTATGAGATATCAAAATTATGGTACCAAGTGCAACAAATTTCGATCTTACGAAGAGGAACCGAAGATGACATAGATGGTTTAAAAGAAGAAATGGAGGCTAATTTCGATGGTTTGAAGGATCAAATAATAGCTAACATGGATGATAAAATAGTGGAAGATCACATCGAGCATCAACAACAAGTTCTCCAACTCTCAAAGGATAACCTAACTTTGGTGCAGAATCTAATGAAACAACAGGAAGATCAATATCACATCGAAAGAAGTTCTGAAGCAGTCACAAAAAAAAGAACACGACAAGTATGATCAATTTTAGAGTATCTGAGCAAGTGGAAGAAATTTCCTGTAGAAGATTCCACATGGAAGGATGAGAATTTTGTATAGAAGCATCAAGAAATAATCAGCGGACAACACTTGCTTGAAGGAGAGGGGCATGTTAAGTCCCTATATTAATAGTGTAGTTCCGTATTATGTTAGTGTAGCCCCCCTTATTTTTATTGTTGTACCCCTGTAACCCCAATATTGTTTTTATTGTTCCCTTGCATTGTTATTGTTAGGTCGGCTAGGATTATATTGTGGGCCCATGGACTCCTATATATAGAAGGAGGTTTTGGTCCTTTGTAGCATCCAAGAATTGTTAATTTATGTAATTTATTGGAGGTTGCCCCCTCGAAGTGGCTATTTCTAAGGCATTGATCTCTCTTTTATTCTATTTTTGGAGCTGGTTTCATAACAATTTTGAACTTATTCCAACTAAAATCCTTTGTCTTTATGCCTATGACACACTTCACATCTTCCCATTAGATGTATTCCTCTAACTTGCGACTAAAAATAGTTATCTTGGCTTTCATTTTCTCTGTATAATCATGCATCTCAAATGATTTATTCATCTCAAGAAACTATGATTATGCATATTATAGTCTCTTCAAATCTCCATAGAATGTAGGAGGCTTAGTTTTATTTAACTCATATGGAAAATACTCCATCTCACTCCAACTGTAAGGATGATAGTGATGATGAGCATGATATTTATCTAAACTAGAACTATAACTATAATATAGCCCATAATATCTACCTCTCCTCTCAGGTGAATCCAAATATCTACCACTTTTGATCATGTTATCCCTATCCAAACAGTCACAACAATTAGAATTCCTACAATATGCCCCATTAGTATTGTCCTACTACCCATAACTGATACATGGTTGTCCCTATCACTGCAAATCTGATAATGTCTGAAGGATGACCAAATTAATCTCTACTTGATTTTCGTGCGCCCTATAAATTTTTTCTTCTTACTAGTGATTATTTCATTATATGGATTGCAACTCTTGATCTCTACCTTTAAACTTCTCAAGGTATCTGCTATGTTACGAGAATAGTCTTCCCCATGCTACTCAGTTGATCTATAAGGAGAGTCGTGTGAACTATAATCCACCCTTCTCCTTTTCATCTCTGATATTCTTCTCCCTACAAATATACCATGTCAGACAATGAATTATAAACATAACCAAACATACCTTAGTGAAGTTCATAGGAGGCTATCTCATTTGTGAAAATTAATTTAGATTAGCACGATATATATATATATATATATATATCAACCTATACACTTCATGCATGATAACTCAAACTATAACGCTAGCTACATACATGAAAACCATAGCTACTACAATGCATGCATACGATCGACACACATGCAGAACAATCACATCTCGCCCATCCAATCCAAGTATTTGAACCTCAAAACCCTGACACCAATTTTTAACAGTACCACCCCAAATTTATATGTTTTTACAAGCCTTCTGAATAAATGTGAAGCAGAGTTCCACTATGACATGACTCGACCTCCAAGCCCTATTTATGGAAGTGGGACGTGTTAGCACTCTGTGATCTACCTAGGTTAAAAAAATGAATTCCATAGGTAACTACAAACCACTTTAGCCCAGAATATAACCCTTATAGCTTGGAGAGTCTCTATCACTTAGGTGTTGCGGGTGAAACTATTGGAATATTGTCATTGATTGCAAAGGTATTGGCTACAAAGGAGCATCTGATGAAAAGAACAAATGAAGTATCGGTCAAGGAACAGAAACAAGAAAAAGAGGAGATATGTTGGAAAATTTCCTAGAACAATGAAACATGGTATGGAAACTGTACATTGGTGCTTGTGGAACCAGAATGGAGCATTAAGAGGCGGAACGACGAATCAAGAACGAATTTAAGGTCGCAAAGGGAATCTGGTGTGAATTTCTTGTGTTATATATTATGAATGTTACGAAGATTGCATCGAACTGGTGTCAAACAAAATGATGGGTTAATCTATTGATGAAGAGCGCAAGCGATGTCACAATAAATAATTCAATTTACAATAATCAAGCAGGGGGAGTGGACCCTTGAGCGAAGAAGGCGGAACCTTGCGAGAGGAACAACAATGGCGGTTTCCGGTTTTTTTTTATCGCACTGCTCTCGTCGAGCAAGTGGTATTTCCTAATGAGAAGCGATTCCATAGAATGCTCGACACGCGTCCCTGTACGACTTCACAAAACCACTTTTCACCATGCGCCATTGCGCGTTATACTTCGACCTAGGATGCCCAGTCATATCGTTGAGCACCATTGATCTGGGAAGGGATCATCGAACGGTCGTCATTTGTTGAAGGTGCATAGAGATTAACACAGGTACGACGGGCCATCGCACGTTAACGATCAGTATTGGAGGTCGAGCGATATGCATATACGCTGTTGATCTGGAAGCTTGCCAATCTAACGGTGATCGGACGCTGGACTTGCGCAAAGTTTACCTATGGTACCATGTGTATATTTGATTGCCTATTAAATATATTTGTGGGCTCGGGGTCAAAGGTTTACCATATTATTTTAAAGATTTAAAATGCGAAGGGTTAACTTTAATCCTAAAGTTCTGTTCAATGTTATAAATATTTATTTATCAAGTTTTTCAAATTGATAAATAAATTAAAAAGAATTCAAACAGGTAAGTAAGGGTGGTAAATGAAAATACCGTCCAGGAATACAATTAGCAAGTTAATGGTTTTGACCCAAGGTTTTATTAAAAGCGAAAAATATATAAGGTGATGAGAATCATGAAGAGTGGGTGTGCATCGTAAGGGTGGTGAACGAACATTTTCTCCAAGGAATATCTGTATGGGTGAGCTCTGGTCTTAACTGATAAATCTAAAAATACGATGCTCTCATGGATAGAATGATCCGACGATGATAAACCTCTGGTTTATGTGAGTATATAGAAAATAAATAAATCTGGTGATCGACAATGTATGACGTATGGAAACTAGCGGATCCAGTATGAAAATTGATGAAACGTGGTCTACAGTAGTGTTGAGGGTCGAAGCCTTCAGAAAGGGGGTTGTAGCTCCCTTCTAGTGGTAGCTGGTAAACGAGAGAAGGTTGTAGCCTTCTACAGGTGGGTGCCTGCGTGCTGGTAGAAGTCTGCACCAGCATATATTGTAAGAAGTTTTCTCCATAATAAATATTGAAAACCAAGATTATAGAAACGGTGGTTTTCTCCCAAATTGGGTTTCCACCTTAAATCCTGGTGTTCATATGTGTTGATGGTTTTTTCTATGATTTCTGTTCATGCTTATCTGATGCAATGCTCTAAGTAAAAACATAATAAGATATCAGGTCATACATGTTGGATGTAGTACTATAACATATTTTTTTAAGAGAAAGAAAAGAAAAATTGTTCAGTCCTAAATACTGATTCACCCCCCCCCCCCCTCTCAGTATTTTTCCCAACAATTGGTATCAGAGCAGGTCCTTCTGAAAAAGCTTAGCCACTAGAAGGAAGATCAAGCAAGATGAGTAATCAAGGTGGAATATCATCTATCATGCCTCCTCTTTTTAACGGAAACAATTTAATCTTCTGGAAAACAAGGATGAGATCCTATCTTCAGTGTCTAGGAGCGAAGGTATGGGAAATTTTTGAACAAGGATATCAATACCCAATTGCAGTACCAACAGATCCGACAGAAATAAAGAACTATGAAACGAATGCAAAGGCGGTCAATGCCCTCTTGGGAAGTCTAACTGAATCTGAATTTTTAAAAGTCATGCAGCTGAATACAACCAAGACAATATGGGACAAAATAATTCTAATTTATGAAGGTGATGCAAAGGTAAAAAGTTCTAAAATCCAAACTCTCGGAATTCAATACGAGAATCTAAACATGGATAATGAAGAAAGCATTTCCAATTTCTTGTTATGACTTGGTGATATTGTAAATCGTATGAGAAATCTGGGAGAAACAATAAACGAATCTACCTTGGTTGTGAAAGTCTTAAGATCACTAACAACAAAATTTGAGTCAAAATTTTTTTCCCTTGAAGAAAAGCAGGATCTTCAAAATCTTATTATGGTGCAATTTCATGGCATACTAACTGCATATGAAATGAGAAGAGGAGGGCCTTCTGAAGTCAAAGAAGCAGTATTTATAACTTCTAAAAAATGGAAGGAAGTACAAAAAACAGAAGGATCAGGATATATCTCAGAAGAAGATGAGATAAAATTTGTAAAGAAACTTCAACTTGGCACAGGACGGTTCAGAGGTAAGCTTCCTTTCAAATGTTTTTATTGTGGAAGAGTTGGTCATTATGCTACTAAGTGTCCTTATGAATAAACAGATAAAAAGGGGAAGGAAGTAGCAAAAAGGAATAATAATCGTTTTAGCACTAGAAAGAGTTACTACACTCATGAAGATAGTGACAGGTTCTCTGATAGTGAGGAAGAATGTGAACAAGATCTTAGACTTCTCATGGCATTTGAAAAATAATCTAGAGAAGAAAAAGATACTTTTGTGGATGCTCTAGAAGACAATGATTTTCTTGATGAAAACATTAAACTCAAGATTTGCTTAGAAGAAAATAAAATAATTATAGAAACTTTGAAAAATCAGCTTGAAGAAAAGAAGAAACACAATGAGAAATTAGAGTGTGAGGTAGTAAGTCTAACAAAAGAACTTGAGAAAGTAAAAACTCTGAATCTTAGATTTGCTAAAGGATCTGAAACATTAGATGAAATTATCAAGGTACAACGTTCTCCTCTTATAAAGACAGGTCTTGGATATATCGGAGAATCCTCTCAGGCTTCAGCACCAAATTATCTGAAAGCAGTTACAGCTGGTTTACAACATGCTGCCACTCAACAAGGGAATAAAGAATCTTTACAGGTAAAGCATGATCATCTCAATTCAAGAAACAGTAACACAAAAGTCTTTCAAAGAAACATCAATCAACAGGTAAATTCATATAGAAGATCTTATGATCACAGAAATTTCTTCTTCAATGGAAAATGCTTCTCATGTCACAATTTTGGTCATAAAGCTGTTCAATGTGTAGCATATAAAACTATCATGACAAGAGAAGCAAGAAAGAAAAGGATTGATATTGAATCAAAGAATAATACTTATAACAACTTTTCTCCTCTTCAAAATGAAGTTGAATGCACTTATTGCAATAACTTTGGCCATGAAGAATCTGAATGCAGGAGCAAAGTTCAGCCAAAATAACATGTTCCTTCAAGTTCCAAAGTATGGAAAAAGAAGGAATTACAGGTTGAAAATTGTGGCATAGCGTTATTTGCAGAAGATGAATGAAACCAATGGTGCATTGATAGTGGATGCTCAAGACACATGACAGGTGATAAAGAAAAACTTCTTGCATATAGTGCTCTAGAAAAGGAGAAGAATGTTACACTTGGAAATGATACTCCTGCGGTCATTAAAGGAAAAGGGTCTTTTTTCATAAAATATAAGGTGAAAGCTAATGAAGTCGTGTATGTGGATGGATTAAAGCATAACTTTTTAAGTGTAAGTCAAATGTGTGATCAAGGAACTGAAGTTGTCTTTAGTTCAAAAGAATGTGTGGTACGTGATCTTGATACATGTAAAGCAATTATAAAAGGAAAAAGAACTCCAAACAACCTGTATATATTGAAGAACCCCAAAGAACAATGCTATTTGAGTAAATCTTCAGAAAATTGGCTATGGCATAGAAGGTTGGGGCATATGAGCTTCTCTCAAATTAAAAAATCAAGCAGAATTAAAGTTGTTCGTGATCTTCCCAATATTACTCTACCTGAAAATATCGTATGCAAATCTTGCCAATTCGGTAAGCAAACCAGGGTACAGTTTAATGCCAAGGAAGGATCATCAAGTAAGCCTCTTGAACTCATTCATACTGACATATGTGGACCTATGAGGAAAAATTCACCCCATGGTGAAGAATACTATATCTTATTCATTGATGATTTCTCTAGAATGTGTTGGATTGGGCTGCTTAAACACAAAGATGAAGCATTTGAGAAATTTCAGATCTTCAAAGCACTAGTTGAGAATGAATTAGATTTAAAAATCAAGTGTCTCAGATCTTGTCGAGGAGGAGAATATACATCCAATGAATTTCTTGAATTCTATGAACAACACGGCATAAAAAGACAGTTCTCTGTAGCTGGCACTCCACAACAGAATGGTGTTGCAGAAAGAATGAACAGAACAATTCAACAAATGGCTAGAGCTATGCTTGATGATTCCAGAACACCTGACACATTTTGGGGAGAAGCAACACATACAGCAGCAAATATTCTCAACAAAGCACATGTTCGTGTAAATAGTGATAAAACTCCATATGAACTTTGGTATGGTAATCCTCCCACTATAAAGCATTTTAGAATTTTTGGGAGAAAATTCTTTATCAAGAATAATGATGAAAAACTTGGCAAGTTTGAACCCAGAGAAGATGAAGGAATATTTCTTGGTTACTACTCTAGGAGTAAGGCATATAAATGTTACAATAAAATACTTTGAAAGATTGTTTAATGTATTGATGTTGTTATTGATGAGTCTCCTGCAGCCCCAAAAGAAGAAAAGAAAACAACAGATGAAGATGATGAGGACACATATCCTTCTACATCAAATAGTAATGATACAAACAGTGCACCCAGTGAAGAACCTGAAGAGGATTGTCTGAAAAGGCTCCATCTAGATATGTTCAAAATAATCATCCAGAATCTCAAATTTTGGGAGAAAAGGAATCAGGTGTACAAACAAGAAGGACTCTTGTGGGATCTTCTAGCAATCTGGCATTTCTGTCCACTATTGAACCTCACAGTGTCAGTCAAGCTAGCAAAGATGAATTTTGGATTCAAGCCATGAATGAAGAGCTTGACCAAATTGAAAAGAATCACACTTGGGAATTAGTACCAAGGCCTCATGACAAAAATGTCATTGGAACTAAATGGATATTCAAAAACAAGTTAAATGAGAATGGGGATGTTATAAGAAATAAAGCTAGACTTTTGTGCAAAGGGTATGCTCAACAAGAAGGTATATACTCTGAAGAAACCTTTGCTCCTGTAGCCAGACTTGAAGCCATAAGAATGTTTCTTGCCTTTTCAAGCTTCCAACAAATCAAAGTCTATCAAATGGATGTTAAATCTGGTTTTTTCAATGGTGATCTAGAAGAAGAAGTCTATATAGAACAACCAGAAGGATTCATATTGGGAAACAATGAAAAACTTGTTTGTAGACTTAAAAAGGCTCTATATGGTCTCAAACAAGATCCAAGGGCATGGTACTATCGTCTTGACAAATATCTTCATCAACAAGGATTTTCAAAAGGGTCTACTGATAGAAACTTATACAAAAAAACTAAAAATGACAAACTATTGATTGTGGTTGTATATATTGATGATATCATTTTTGGAAGTAATAAAGAGTCTGAGTCAGAAATTTGCTTCTGATATGCAGCAAGAATTTGAAATGTCTTTTCTTGGGGAACTAACATTCTTTCTTTGCTTGCAAGTGCAACAAGCAACATATGGCATATTCTTGTCACAAGCAAAATATCTCAAGAAAATTCTGAAGAAGTATGGCATGGAAGATTGCAAACCTGTAAGTACACCAATGATAACCGGATGTAATCTCAGTTCTAATGATGAGTCCCCCACGGTGAATCAACCTGAATACAGATCTATGATAGGAAGTGTTCTTTACCTCACTAGGACCAGACCAGACATCATGCATGCAGTTGGGATTGTTGGACGATTCCAAGCTAATCCAAAAGAGTCTCATCTTCAGGCTGTAAAAAGAATATTCAAATATCTACAAGGAACTCAAGACTTTGGACTATGGTATCCAAAGAATTCTGATCTTACTCTTCATGCATACACTGATGCAGATTGGGCTGGAAGTGTTGATGATCGAAAAATCACCAGTGGTGGTGCATTCTATATGGGGCCTCGGTTAGTATCTTGGTTCAGCAAGAAGCAAAGCTCCATTGCCTTATCTACAGCAGAAGTGGAATATGTGGCCGCTGCATCATGTTGCACTCAACATCTCTGGATGATGCAAACCCTACAAGACTTTCAAATCAAATGCTCACCTCCTATTTCCATTATGTTTGATAATACAAGTGCTGTCAGTATCTCAAAGAATCTTGTTATACATTCCAAGACCAAGCACATTCCCATCAAATATCACTTCTTACGTGAACAAGTGCTTGAACAAAAGGTGAAATTGGAGTATGTTTCCTCCAAAGAACAAGTAGCTGATATATTTACCAAACCTTTACCCAGGGAAGCGTTCGAATATCTCATATAGAAACTGGGAGTAGTCTCTGCCATGCAGAGGATCAGGTCTACTTATATACAGAAGATTAAATTGGGTATGATGTGTTGATTGGGCATCTCTGAATGCACAGGCTAAGGGGGAGCATTGGTCATAAGACAAAGATGCATTGTTGACATTTATAAGTCATCTTGTTATATTATGAAGATGCAGCATGATCTCAGGGGGAGCATGGTATTGTTGGTACAAAGGATCTCGATCAACCCTTTGCCATTGATGTCAAAGGGGGAGGAAAAGAAAAGAAGGGCTTCTATAAGATAAATAAAAGAGTATTACGGAGGAAGCATATTGCCATCAATGCCAAAGGGGGAGATTGTTGGAATATTGTCATTGATGGCAAAGGTATTGGCTACAAAGGAGCATCTGATCAAAAAAACAGAGGAAGTATCGGTCAAGGAACAGAAACAAGCAAAAGAGGAGATATGTTGGAAAATTTCCTGGAACAATGAAACATGGTATGGCAACTGTACATTGCTACTTGTGGAACCAGAATGGAGCATGAAGAGGCGGAACAATGAATCAAGAACGAATTTAAGGTCCCAAAGGGAATATGGTGTGAATTTCATGTGTTATATATTATGAATGTTACAAATATTGCATCAAACTGGTGTCAAGCAAAATGATGGGTTAATCTGTTGATGAAGAGCGCAAGCGATGTCACAGTAAATAAGTCAATTTACAATAATAAAGCAGGGGGAGTGGAACCTTGAGCGAAGAAGGCGAAACCTTGCGAGAGGAATAGTAATGGCGGTTTCCGATTTTTTTTTTATCACACCGCTCTCATCGAGCAAGTGGTATTTCCTCATGAGAAGCGATTCCATAGAATGCTTGAAACGCGTCCCTGTACGACTTCATAAAACCACTTTTCACCGTGTGCCATCACGTGTTATAATTTGACCTAGGATGCCCAGCGATATTGTTGAGAATCGTTGATCTGGGAAGGGGTCATCATACGGTCGTCATTTGTTGAAGGTGCGCAGAGATTAACATAGGTACGGCAGGCCATCACATGTTAACGATCGGTATTGAAGGTCGAGCGATATGCATATACGTCGTTGATCTAGAAGCTTGCCAATCTAATGGTGATCGGACGCTGGACTTGCGCGAAGTTTACCTATGGTACCATGCGCATATTTGATTTCCTATTAACATATTTGTGCGCTTGGGGTCAAAGGTTTACCATATTATTTGAAAGTGTTAAAATGCGAAGGGTTAACTTTAATCCTAAAGTTCTGTTCAATGTTATAAATATTTATTTATCAAGTTCTTCCAATTGATAAATAAATTAAAAAGAATTCAAAGAGGTACGTAAGGGTGGTAAATGAAAATACCATCCAAGAATACCATTAGCAAGTGAATTTTTTTGACCCAAGGTTTTATTAAAAGCGAAAACTATATAAGGTGATGAAAATCATGAAGAGTGGGTGTGCATCGTAAGGGTGGTGAACGAACATTTTCTCCGAGGAATATATGTATGGGCGAGCTCTGGTCTTAACTGATAAATCTGAAACTACGATGCTCCCATGGATAGAATGATCTGACAATGATAAACCTATGGTTTCTGTGAGTATATAGAAAATAAATAAATTTGGTGATCGACAATGTATGACATATGGAAACTGGTGGATCCAGTATGAAAATTGATGAAACGTGGTCTACAGTAGTGCTGAGGGTCGAAGCCTTCAGAAAGGGGGTTGTAGCTCCCTTCCAGTGGTAGCTGGTAAACAAGAGAAGGTTGTAGCCTTCTGTAGGTGGGTGTCTACGTGTTGGTAGAAGTCTGCACCAACATATATTGTAAGAAGTTTTCTCCATAATAAATATTGAAAACTGAGATTATAGCAGTGGTGGTTTTCTCCCGAATTGGGTTTCCACCTTAAATCCTGGTGTTCATATGTGTTGATGGTTTGTTTTATGATTTATGTTCATGCTTATCTGATGCAATGCTCTAAGTAAAAACATAATAAGATATCAAGTCATACATGTTGGATGCAGTACTATAAAATATGTTTTTAAGAGAAAGAAAAGAAAAAGTGTTTAGTCCTAAATACTGATTCACCCCCCCCCTCTCATTATTTTTCCAAACAGAAACTACCCTAAGGTCTAGGTTGAGGGACCTAACAGAGTAGTAGGCATACAAACGCAAGAAGAAATCAAACTAAAGGTCCTAATGCTTAAACTAGAAAACCTAGGAGAGATGACCTTATGTGTATGTCCTACATTTGATGTCATTTCTGCAAGGTGCAAACCCTCTACTTCTCCATTTGCTTCAAGACCTGCAAGTCACTCAAGAAAAATCACATGACTAGTTGTACATCTTATATATCCTAAATGTCGGTGGTTGGATCATATAATCTTGTAAA
The DNA here is from genome assembly GCA_034641835.2 of Pinus albicaulis. NCBI lineage: Eukaryota > Viridiplantae > Streptophyta > Pinopsida > Pinales > Pinaceae > Pinus > Pinus albicaulis. Next base: position 529,885,460 of record CM076584.1, on the reverse strand, counting down.
AGGTAACATGAAATTAACAATTACGAGATCATTAACATGTATAAAAATCATATAATATCACGACATCAGGAAACGAACAAAGCTTCTTTATTGAGGTATGTAAAATATGTGGAGAAATATCACCTAAAATCAGCCATGGCTCTGAGAGAAATTGTCCTCCATATCCATCTAGCCCAAGCATCAACAATATTCTTCCATAAAAGGTGCATAAGGATGTCACATAAAGGAGGTGAACATCTCAAAGAAGGAAACAAGGGTTTCCTGAACCTGGGAAGTGGAGGAAGCATGGGGATAATCAAACTTGATCTGGGCTATAACATGATATAGTATTAATACCTGTCTCTCCCCTCCTTAGGCCTTCCCCATGAGGTGTATTTATACTTCCTCAAAAAAGGTTTTTCAGTCGAGAAACAGTTTTTCCATGGGCTCCTGTAGGTGGGCTTCTGGTGAAACCCGTAAAACCTGCCCAAATTATAGGGAGTTTTTTATTTTTTTAATATTTTAAAATGTATATGCGGGTCAGATATGAGTGGACCCATGACTTCTCGCATTTTAGACATGGCAGAGACACGTATGGAATTCAAAATATTATTTTTTAACAAAATTACCAACTCTGAATGTAAAGGGTTGCCTAAGGCCAATACATAGATCATCAAGTATATAAAAGTGATAAATTATTCTATAATAGATGCCCCCTAATATATATGGTCAAAAGGGGTAAATTATGGCTGAAATGTATTTTTTTCATAAGAAATAATATTTCATGGACTTGAGAAGTCTTCACCAGATTTCATCCTGCCAAGAACCAGTGAAAGAAATGAAAAAGTAAGCTCATGTCTGAGGTGGGCATACCCATTCTCAATGAAATTAAATCATGTCTGCATAAAAATTATGGAGTGGATCCAATATGTATACAAGTATACTGAGAAACTGTAAAGTACATACTAAATCATCTGATCACTGCCCAAAAGTGCATATCAAAGTCATGTCAAAGTATCACATATATAAGACTGATCAATGATTTTGCAAACGTATTTGATCACTGAATTCACAACTAAATTTCCAAGTACCAAATCATAAGCGGTGGAAAAGTGGTATTTTACGCAACTCGAGTGCCAACATATAGAATATTGTTGTGATGAACTGTAACATATAAGGGTGGATGGTGTCACTGGCAGAAAACTATAGGAGTTGTCAAAGTGAACCAAAGCATGTTGATGCAAACTTGAGGTCTTCATCGATGACCATGGTACAATTATACACCATGGGAATAAATGAGCTAAATTCAACCATGTGAGAAATTGTTTGATTATTGGTCATTTATGTATACTGCTAATAAAGGTGAGAAATCTTACCGATAAAGATGATGAGAGTAAAGGTACCTCAGTACAATCTAAGAAATTTGAATGAATGAGTTGAAGTCAAACACTTGATAGAATCTACCAATCAGGAGACATTAACGTATTATCACTATCGATAGAGAATGAATCTTCCGCTAATGACTGCAATCCCTAACGTACTGAAAAAAGGACTCTAGACCTTATTCCCAGAAAAATGTGTCAAATTTGATGGGAAAATATCTGCTAGAAGGAAGGAATTAAGGCATCCCACATCAATCCAGCGTGAGTGTAACCTGCAAGCCAAAATTTGGAAGGAATCGGATGAAGAAAAGTGAACCAACTCAAATAACGTTTCTAGCTTGTAAAAAATGTAGCTAGCCCATGACAGAAACCCTCTGAACTAACCAATAAGGAAATCTGAGAAAGAGGTGAGGAATCCACCGATAGGATCAAATGGAAACCAAGGTAATGCACAAATCCCAGGTTTGATAATGAAAGCTAAAGTCAAACACAAGGGAAACCACTCAATCAAAGACCAATGGTGTTGATCAAATGTTGAGCACAAGGTCACCTATCAATGATGTAAATAGGGCAAGGGTGTGGCTCTAGGTTTACTCTCAGAGAAATTTGTCACAGTTGATAAGAGAAAAACCCATTGTAATATTTCTAAATTTTCACATGATATTTGGAATATTACAGTTCTTAATTTCCATAATTAATTACGTAAATAAGAGGGTGGAGGGGCCCACAAACCCCAAAGATAGATAAAATCCACTTTTGATCTGTGTATGTGGATATTTCATACCTAGATCTATAGAACAGAGTAGTGGAGAAGCTACTTAATGTGAAAGGAGTGGAGATCATGTCTCACTAATGAGAAAAATCATGTAGCTTGAAGCAATCAACTAAGACCATGGAAGAAATCAAATGTAAGATCATAGAGAATTCATGATGAGATGATGGAAGAGTAGTGAATTTAATGCACACATGATGGAGAGGGTGATCATTAAATTCACACACGATGGAGATCATGGAGAGACAACGCAGTCAACATGGAGGCCTATTTCCACATGTACAATGTAGTTATGAGGTGGGCCAAGGCGTGGGAAGGTTCACAAACTATATAATGAAGATGAAGGCAACATTCAAGGTAGGCTTTGGATTATTGATTTTTGATCTATTTAGATTTGGATTTGTCATTTGAAATTCCATGCACTCTTATGATGTTTAGCTAAGTCTACAGTGATGTTTAGTAGAGGGTATTCCCGAGTAGGAATCCCACCTCTTCCTTGAGTGACCTCTAGATAAGAGTGTTTGCACTACATTAGTCATCAAGCATTGGGTCCATATTTTTGTAGAACATCCATATTCAGAAATTGCACATTTTTGAAGATCAGTTTGAGAGGAGGAGGTTTTCCTTCAATAATTTAGTTGAGGAACCAGTGAAGGATTCATCCTATGACCTTGAACTTCAATATCAGCCTTCCAACACTTCATATATGTATAAGGCATCAGGCCATCTATTATTCATCTCCCAGAAGTAGCATTTCCATCAAGAATTGTGCAGTCCATTCTTGTAGATCCAAGGGAGAAAGGAAGTTGCTAGCATTTCACCTAGTAATCTAGTGGAGGACCATTCCTTCACATTGTATGCATTATTCCCATCAGTATTGAGCTTCATAGCCATATTTTGGAGCACGCTAGAGATCCTCCTTCCTTTAAAGCACATTTTTTGTGAGCAGTAGTGTAGCAGCAATTGCAACCTTCAGAGGAGGATTGAGGAGCTAGATCTTGAGATTGTAGCTTGAGGATCTAATGAAGGGATCATCCCTTCAGGCTTAGATCTAATCTTGTGACATATTGCAGCCATTTATTTGTCAGATCCAGCTTTAGATCTACATACCCAAGAGTTTTATATAGTGAAACCCCATGAGGGTGATTTTCTTAGATTGACAGATCTGAGAAATCCTTTCTGGTTTATCTTAGGTTGCAATCATAACTAGCCCAGATCTAGAATCTTGGTATCATTACAGCTCCAGATTTCCGTAGATATGCATTTCCATTTTTATAGAGAAACCATATTTACATTATCAATTGATAGGACAGTGCAATATTAGGCTTCCTGTAGCTCTCTAGTTACACAGTGCCTACTTTGGCATGTTTTCAGGGTCATTCTAGCCTATATATTTGGCTTGAGTGCATCTATTTGAGTACTCTTGTAAAGTTTATCCATCTCCAATGATAATAAAAGGCTCACCTATTTTGTATATTCTTTGATTGTTGAATTATTACATGTACATATTTTTTGTTACAAATATTGTGTTTGTGTATCAATGCATTATTCCATTTTGGGATATTACAGTGGTATAAGAGCATGATCTTTGGCTCAGCTTGTGGATATTTTGACAAAATATGAAAAGAAGATAGTAGAGATCTACCATAATGGAGGGATTAAGTTTTGCCTCATATTCCTTTATATCTATGAAGGATATCTACATGGAGATCAATTAAACAAGGAGAGAAAGGAAAAGAGAAACCTCAAGAAGGTTTCAAGATGAAGAAGGTCCCAACACTTCTTTTCAGCAACAAAGAAGACGGAGAAGAAAATAGCTTCACATTATTCCAATAGATCCACTTTCTTTGAGAAAGAGGATTGGTATGAATATGATGGAGGCTTGGGGCATGAGAACCTAAGTGAATAACTATCTGAATACAAGTCACAACCTAGAGAATTGAAGGAGAATCTCTCTCTCCAATAGTTTATACAACTCAGAGAAGAGAGGAGATCCAGAAGTAGCAATAGAAGAAAGAGGCATAGATTCTTCTTGCCTACATTTGATGGATCGTCCACAAGCAAATTGAGTGCTTGGAGGGAAGAATTATTAACATTTTTTATGAAGTATTCTATATCAGAAAGAGAGGTTGTGGAGTTTGCAGCACTGCACCTAGAAGGTGAAGCAAGAAATTGGTAGTTCAGTCATGTATCACATATGGAGGTGTCTGATTATGCAGATTTTATTCAAAGACTGAAGAAAATATATGTTAGAAAGAAACCATAGACATCTCACATAGTGACATATCCCATCATCAAGGATATAGTGCATGAATATTCAAGGGAACGTGTTATCATTATCACTCAAGAAGAGGATCCTCTACCACCACTAGCTGTAGATGTGCTTACATCAAGAGGACGATCACTTGCATCTTTCCAAGATGGTCTTGAATTCTTGACATTTGGAGCCCCATGCATCATTGATGATATGCATGATGAGGAGGAGACAGATACCAGTGTTGGTACACTTGTAGAAGAGTAGGCATCACTCTTACTAGCAGTGGGAGACACCATTGTCCCAGTTGGAGGAAATATTGAGGTCTTGAAAGATTTTCCCACACATCATTTGATCCAAGGTATGCAACCAATTTCATCTCATATTGTTTTAGTACCTGTTATTGAAACTTATGGGAACATGCCATCAGGGCTTTTGCATGACCAAGGATTAGAAAAACATACTGATTTGGAGCAGCATCATATCACTGCGGAGAGGACCCTTGATCTAATCAAGGAAGAGATGAAGAAACATCCTAGTTTGTCATTGATGAACTACATTCAACCCCTTGAGTTGAAATGTATAGTTTCAAAATATGGGATGAGTATGATCCTATGTACGATGGCTGGCTATGAGTTCAACATTATGCCTTGCTTTGAGACAACACATGTTTTACCTTGCAGAACTACAACGTTGTTAATGAGCAGCAGTGAAAATAAGAGGACCCATTCCTTATGGGAGAAATCAAATGGCAGCTTCATTCATGAAGCAATGGAGAAAAAGATGATATATGGTAGACATCTTGAGGTGAGGAATATTTTCTCCTTTCTAGATGACACTTTCTTAATGAGCATCTCACAGCTCAAAGAGAAACCTCTACCTGCAGCAGATCCAAAACCTTGTTGGCTTTGGAGGGCCATTGATGAGAAGAATGTCTCATGGAGAGATCTCATTGGAGGTGCACTTCAACATATCATGGAGTGCAAAATTCTTCATCAGTTTGAGAATGAGATCCATCATCCACATTGGGATGAATGGTTGAGGATATGGACGAAGGGGTTACTTAAACACTTGCAGATCTATGATACAGGGCAGCAGGAAGCATGGCTACACTAGTGGCTCTTGAGTGAGTATGGTTACCATCAATTAGCTCATATTTCTCTGATTCATTCCTTTCACATCACTGGAAGAATGCAGAAGAAAAAGGAATGGTTACTTTGGTTATTGATGAGAGAGTTTGGACATCTCATGATATATCTTATGTCCATGTTTTTACTCTTGTTTGGGATATGTCTCATGTATTTACATGTATTTCTGTTTTGAATGTGTCTCATGGTCATGTATGTACTTGGGTTTGGGAGAAAACATAACTCTCACATGATCTAGCACAAGGGAGCTTGTTTGTATTATGTTGATGAGAAATCTCACATGTCCATTACTATATTGTTACTCCGTGAATTGCATCATGATGATGTATGGAGGCAACAAGAATACTTGTTGCTATGCTTGCTATTGGGAGAGTATGGACTGAATTCGTCCCATACATTGCATGACATTGTTGTAGGATGAAAATAGGAGGCCTTACAGTGTTCAATTTTGTTGGGGGATTATGGTAATTGTACATGGTATGATTATGATGTGATGGGGCATCAATATGCCTTACTATGGTGGCTTCTCTTGAGAGAATATGGCTACTACATTTGGTGCAATGATGATTTGGTATGGCAGCAAGAGGCACTGATGTGGTGGCTTCTATTGAGAGAGTATGTCTCTCATTTTTATATTGATGCATATTTGGCATGGAAACAAGGAGAATTGTCATGGTGGCTTCTTTTGAGAGAGTATGGCTCTCTTGTTTGTTTTCATGATGATAAATCATGGCAACAGAAGGCTTTACTACGTTGGTTGTTATTAGGAGAATATTGGTTGATAATTTTCATGATCATCCATATGTCTCTGCTTCTTATTTTTCACTATGTTGATGTTATGTTTGATTCCTACATGGCCAATAAGGCTAATGATGTGAGTATTGATAGATGCAATCTACTCTATGTATCATGGTTTGGAGAGATAGTTCATAAGTTAGGACTTTACACTTTTGGAATGAACCCCTTCATTTTATATATCTCATGTGTAGAGGACATCTTTGGTCATCATATGGTTGCCATTTGGAGATTCATTGATGAGGATGGGTATCTAACTTTTCAGTTGGAGACCATTCTAGACATTCTAGAGAGGCATCATTGGAGCTAGACATGCATGACACATTCTGACAGATGGGGAGGCCTTCCACATGAGGATTCCATTTGGAGGGAGGATTTTTTCTCTAGCATCCACTTTTGTAGTTGCTTGAGGACAAAAAACATTTTTCCCGGGAGGACTATAATATTCCTAAATTTTCACATGATATTTGGAATATTAGAGTTATTAATTTCCATAATTAGTTAAGTAAATAAGAGGGTGGAGGGACCCAAAAATCCAAAATATAGATAAAATCCACATTTGATGTGTGTATGTGGATATTTTAGATCTAGATCTACATAATGGTGTAGTGGAGCAGCTACTTAATGTGAAAGGAGTGGAGATCATGTCTCATTAATGAGAAAGATCATGGAGGTTGAAGCAGTCAACTAAGATCATGGAAGAAATCAAATGTAATATCATAGAGAATTCATGATGAGATGATCGAGGAGTAGTTCATTTAATGCACACTTGATGGAGAGGGTGATCATTACATTCACACATGATGGAGATCATGGAGAGACAACACAGTCAACATGGAGGCCTATGTCCACATCTACAACGCAGTTATGAGGTGGGCCAAGGAATGGGAAGGTTCACAAAATATATAATGAAGATGAAGGAAACATTGAAGGCAAGCTTTGGATTATTGATTTGTGATTCGTTTAGATCTGGATTTTTCATTTGAAATTCCATCCACTCTTATGATGTTTAGCTAAGTATGCAATGTTTTTTATCACAGGGTGTTCCCAAGCTGGAATCCCACCTCTTTCTGGAGTGACCTCTAGGGAAGATTGTTTGAAGTAAATTCATCATCAGGCACTAGTACCATATTTTTCCTAATTTCTGTAGAAAATCCATATTCAGAAATTGCACATTTTTTAAGATCAGTTTGAGAGGAGGAGGTTGTCCTTCAATATTTCAATTGAGGAACTGGTGAAGGATTCATCCTCTCACCTTGAGCTTCAAGATCAACCTTCCATAACTTCAGATCTATATGAGGCATCATACCATTTATTATTTATCTCCCAGCAGCAGCATTTCCATTAGGAATTGCGCAGTTCATTCTTGTAGATCCAAGGGAGAAAGGAAGTTGCTAGCATTTCAGTTAGTCATCTTGTGGAGGACCATTCCTTCACATTGTACGTATTATTTCCATCATTCTTGAGCTTCATAGCCATATCTTGCAGCAAGCTAAAGAGCCTCCTTCCTTTACAGTGCAATTTTTGTCAGCAGTTGTGTAGCAGGAGCTGCAACCTTCAAAGTAGGATTGAGGAGTTAGATCTTGAGCTTCTAGCTTGAGGATCTAGTGAAGGGATCATCCCTTCAAGCTTAGATCTAATATTGTGACATATTGCAACCATTTATTTGTCAGATCCAACTTCAAATCTACATACCCAGAAGTTGTATCGTGAAACCCCAAGAGGGTGATTTTCTTAGATTGACAGATCTGAGAAATCCTTTCTGGGTTATCTTGGCTTGCCATCATAGTGCCCAGATATAGAATCTTGTCATCATCAGAGCTCTAGGTTTCCATAGATATGCATTTCAATTTTCAGCCAGTAACTATATTTACATCATTAGCTGAAGGGACAGCACAATATTACTTCTTGCAGCTCTCCAGTTATGCAGTGCCTTGTTTGGCATGTTTTCAAGGTCATTCTAGCCTAAATATTTGTCTTGAGTGCATCTATTTGAGCACTGTTGTACTGTTTATCCATCTCCAATGATAGTAAAATGCTCACATATTCTATAGATTCTATGATTGTTGAATCTTTACATGTACATTTTCTATGTTACAAATATTGTGTTTTTGTATAAATGCATTATTCCCTTTTGGGATATTACACCTCCCAGCAAGAAGTCAATGGAGACATTCTCAAACTAGCACGAGCAAAGGACTAAATAGCTGATGTGATAGAACAAGACTCTCATACACCAGGGATGGATGATTGAAAAATGAGTCAAGAGAGACCGCAAAAAGGCTAACTCAGGTTTACTTCCCTTGAACAAAAGCGCGACTCAATGTGACTATGGCAACATATAATAACTTTGTATAAGTTTGTCATGTAGGAGGAATGAACAAACCCTCCATATGATTGGAAGAGATAACCAACTGGGGGAGTACTGACTCAATAACAAGGTTATGGCTCTCCTAAGTCAAACTAAATCCCATCCCAAATGGAGAAAAGAATTATATTTTTTTTGTTTTGTTCAAGGGCGACACAATTGACTCTTAGGTGCCATCAAATATGGCAGTAATGTCTCATTCTCGCACTTTTTGGGATATTTGATTCTTTTGTCTTTTTCATACTAAAAGCTTGAAATAGAATAAAATAATTCCTATAGTACAATGGATATAATGAGTGTCAGTGAGCAGATGCACTATTTCCTGAGATAGGAACAATCCTATGATCAATGCAAGGTGGTGAAACTGGTAGATCACACTTAGAGGAATGTTCTATCCATGGGAAAGTGTGTCAAGTTATAGATGCTAAGTGATTGCATGACTGAATTTTCAGAAGGTCATCATAAAAAAGTTGGCTTATACATGAGTACAAGTGAGGTCGGCTTAAGGCCAAGATATACAAATGGTCTATATGAAAGTAAGCAGAACAACTCAGCAATAAAGCCAGAAAGATAACAGAGAGGAAGAATAATGAAGCCTCATCACATGAGTCATGGCAGGACTAAAGAGGACTCTCGAGCCTACACAATTTGTAGCGTGGGCGACATATGCTAGGGACAATCTAACTAGGAAGCCCTTGTAAAGGATGGCTCTACCATCATATCATGATTTTATAAGTCGGCAAGTGAAAATGGTTTAATAATCATAACATGATTGGGTCGACCCTATGGAAATATTTCAATATGGAGGCTACTATGCATAAGTGCAACAGAGAATGAATTCCCTAACCTATATGCTAGTACTAAACACAATACCTACCATGACATGTCAGCGGTCATGGAATCGAAGCAATCAAAATCATCTCAAAATTCTTAAATGCCCTTGAAAACAACCTATCCCATCACTTACAAGCCAAAAGGTCATAAAGTCTTGGACAAATTCAAAAAGAAACAACAAAACTTTAGACAAGTGGGTTTTGAATTTTTTTTTGAATTTTGGGCACAAATAGGCCTTTTGAACTCACTTTTGGTTATTTGTGCATTGGTGAATTTGAGAAAAATCTCTGGAGTAAAAAATCCCCAACTTCAATCCGTATTAATTCTCAACCGAATCAACTCAAATTTTCCAGGTAATCCTCACAATCAGCTTAGTAATCAATTTTGCTATCAATTCAAGTAATTTTAGGTTAATTTCACCACAAGAATTAGTTTTTTAGATTAACCCTCTACGTATACACAGGTTGAAAATATTGAAGTTGCGTATATACGTATCTATGTAAAAAGAAACTCACATATGCGTAGAGTAAGTTTTCAAAATAAAAATCTAATGGATGATTTTTTGAATTGACTCAAGATCACTATTAGTTGGAGAGAGAGGGAGCATAGTGCAATTGACAATGAGGTAATAGAGGACAAATTTTCCTTATATAAACTTCGAGGAAGTGGATTGCTCAAATTTTTCAAAATGCACAATATGAAAACAAATACCAAATTGCTAGAGGTGCCTGTCAATTACTAGGACGCAGAGGAGGATTCCTTCATGATGGATCAAATTCCTTTGAGAATTGAAATCAAAGATATATATTTCAGTATTGGGCTTTCTCGAAGAGGGTAGCTAGTGAATTTGTAGGGTGAGCCAATAGGAGGGTTGAATGATGAAGATTACATTCAAATATACTGTGCAGAGGGTACTCAGAACGTTGGGACCCATGTTAGTGTGAATTCTAATCGCAAGCATATGAAAAAATCTCACTATAGCTATGAATAAAAAATGACCCTAACATCAAATATGGCTGTAAATTTCCTTAGATCTGCAGTTCGTGATCAGAAAAAATGCTATAGAAATCCAAATCTATGTAGTTAAGGACATTAAACAACAAATAATAAGCAAGAGTTTCTCCATGCATCCAATGAACAAGATGAATTTTTGAAAAAAAATTTGTATTATGACACCTGGGAAGGGAAAATAGAAATATGTTACCAGTCACCCTCAATGGGATGGGTTCTTATATTTCCTCAGCACTTCAGATCTAATATCTCTCTCTCTTGATGTTGCAGAAAACCCAGACAAAAATGGAACTCAAAGTGAGTTCACAAGCAAAAAGTAGAAAAATATGACAATGATGGAGGATCAAAGTCAGACCAAATGTATAGATCTAGGGTGATATTTAGGCAACAAAAGGTAGTGAATGAATGGAAAAAACCTTGTATTTATAACAAAATATTGAGTTAGTCTAGATATTGGTGCATAATAAAAATATTATTAACCAAATCTAGATCCAACTTTTATGGAATATTTTATTATTTTTGGTGAAGGAAAAAATAATTTGAATTTGGTCAAATCCCTTTATTTAGGAATAATAAATAAATAAACTATTTATTTATTATTTTAAGAATGTGGTTGAGTAGTAATTAAGTAAATAGTGATTTATTCAATTATTTATAAATGATTTAGTCAAATTTAACAAGGAATATTATTTAAATAATGATTTAAATAATTATTCCTAGAAAATAATGAGTAAATAATGATTTATCTAATTAATTTTCCTGTTTTGGGTTAAATATGACCAGGAATATTAATTAAACAATGGTTTAATTAATTATTCCTTGATTAAAATCAAACAAATAAGGATAGATTTAATTATTCTGCATGGGGTTTCATGTTTAGACCAGAAATAACTTAATAAATTATGGATTATTAAATAATTTTTCATAGTGAAAGAAATTTTAATATGGGAAAATTGGTCTTACATGGTGTAATTTAGTCCATCTAATAGTAACATGTTAGATGACCAAAAATTGGTGTAACATATTTCCCACCAGGATGTGAGCGTTAGGAGCTAATCGTATGACTGAAGTACGTTGTAAGAACTCAATCACTAGACACCGAAGGGGGAGTTAGAGAGAGGGAAATATAAGGTAGACTAAAGCGTCAGAGGAAAAGACCCCGAGAAGGTGAGACTTACAGGTGTGACAAGTCTCTTTTATGAGAGAGTACATGTTCTACATGAAGCAGGGAAGGCATACTTATGCACGTCGAGATAACAAGTTACAAAGAATAATGATGCATCCAGAAAACAAGGGACTGAACTATACAGTGCATGTTGACGTAAACATGGGCCAGATAAAAACATGATAGTGGATCCCACGTACATACTGTATCTGGGACAACATCCAAGACTTATAGAATAATATCTCAGTACATGAGATATAAGTACAACCAAAGTGGCCCTGTAAAACAGGAAAGGGCTTTGAAAATCTGAATGATACATGCAAACTAAAAGGCGCTGCAAGCGGCTGAGGTCGGAACCATCAAATCTATGGAGCTACATCCAAAGCTGTATTAGAGAGGTCATTTGGGCATGTGGGGGGATACCTGAATGGTCACACCCTTATGAGGTCTGAAACATCTCACACACACATGCAGGAATCACTAGTACAATTTACTGCATCATTGAACCATCAAGTATACGGATCTCGATCATGCCATGAGGAGCTAGAACTGAGAAACAATCAAGTCAAAGGGAAATGAAGGGTCCCTTTTCCTGATTCAAGGCACCGAACAAGAGTGGAAACTGGAACCAAGGTACACCACCCTCTAGACCTATCTTCTGGAATGAATAAGCTAATGTCAAAAAAAGGAGGCCCACCATAGGTGAGGCAATAAAGGATCCTCAACTAAGGCATGAGGGATAATAGTAGAGTGACTAATAGACTGACACCAGGGATGATGACGGAATGTGGGGACTGAGTAGTGGGTTGACAACTTCCCTTGTTAGAGAATAAAGGGCATGGATGACCTGGCAGCTACTGACTTGACTCCGGAGGGGATAGGGGACAGTATGACTGAAGGAAAAAATGTGTGACACGAGAGAGAAACAAATAAATGAAGCATGGAGGACTGTGCTGGGATACAAAGAGACTCAGGACAGACTCCATGGATGCGATGATGACTCAACTCGAATGCTCTAAAAAAGGGTGACTCGATGATGGTGCCACACAAAATAGGCTTAGTGGGGGCCATAAAAATATGAGTACAAGATGGTTACCCATGACGAAAATCAACACAAGTGTGGAAAAGTATGAAGGCAAGGTAGTGCCCTAATTAAAAGTGTTGCAAGTGAATATATTCGATTTTGAGAAGCAGTGAAGTGACCCCTCTTGGAAAAAATGTGTCAGGGTGAAGTATCAAATCACCAAAAACAAAAGGATACCCATTTGAGAGCTTGGTGAGAGCTTTCCAACGGTGTCGACGGTTTATCAAACCAAGCTATGGTTTTTTTGCAATTGGCAAAAGAAAAATCTGGGGTTTCTCTTTTAATAAGGAATTTTCCCTCCAATGTGATTCATTTGCAAATGTAGCTATGGTGAATGTAGAGAGGAGAAAAGGCCCTAAACCTTGCGGCGATCATAGCGGACAAACCGACCATTGTAATCAAGATCTGTTAGTTGCAGGTGAGAGGCCTAACCATACCCTTTCAATTCAGTGGATTAAAATTTCAGTTTAGGCACCCAAAGCTCAGGAACAGACCCTTGCTCTTCCTCATGATTGGGTTGCAATTTTGGGGGCATTTTCTGTGACATGGGTAGCAGGTTTTGGGCAGAAAACTGTGACCTATCACAAGAATGGCTTGAAAAGTGTATCCTGTCAGAGAGAGGGATTTTAGTGCTGTTTTTTGGCTGAGAGCTAGCATTTTTTGGTTATGATGCAGTCTTTCCTTTCTATACAGTGGCAAGCATGATGGTTTTGTGCAGATATGGCAGAGTTGAGGATCAACTGGAGAGTGAAAGAGACCTCGACACGTTATAGTCTGAGATCCGAGAGGATCATGTTTTCCATGTTGCATTGGCCAGGTTTGAGGTCCTAAAGTTTGTAGAGAACCCTCTGATGAGAGCATGAGAGCCCTTGTTGGCCCGGATCGTTAGCTATTGGGATCCAAATCATGAGATCTTTAGAGTATAAGGGAACTGGATTGAGCTAACTATCGAGGACATATATTTCCTGACCAGTCTCCCACCACTTGGGATGGTGGGAAACACACAACTAGTTTTACTACTAGTGCAGAACATCATAGAGTTTTTAGAGCACCACTTTTGACTAGGTCTCCATGTGAAAGGGACACAGATACCAATTGAATATCTAGCGAGGCTAGAGACTCATGCTATGGCTGCAATTCTGTTGCATATCCTGGGCAACCTGGCACTCCACCACATCACTCGGGGTCAGATGATACTTGTTAAGAGTGTATTGAGTGGAACCTACTATGGGTGGGCCCAGATGATTTTTTCATCATTGAAATTATAGTTTTCGCTATAAAACTGGCAGGTGAACCATGACTGTACATATGGCACAGTTCTATGCTCACTCTTCTTTGAGAAGATCCCGACACTTCGACCTCGTATACATATCTAGGATGGAGGTTAGCAAAAGCCCAGAATGCACTATTGGGGGTAGCTACTGTGTAGAGGGGGAGGTGGGGCAGTCAAACGAGTGTTCCGACCCAAGTTCTTCGCCCATTGGGATAAGATGCCACTGTACATAGACAACTATCCCTATGGTGGGATGAGTTATCATGGGGACCCAGACTTGCGACTGCTGCGAGGTTGGGCATGGGGGTCCGATGGTAAGTGACAAGTTTATTGTCTTCTATGTGAATTTTAAGGTTTTGGAATATTTTATATGGTATTGATTTATTCACTTTTGGTATGCAGATATACCACCGATAAAACTGGCTGGTTATATGGGATGGCACGCAGTGTCAGGAGATGCAGGACCTAGTGGATCGAGGGGACTGCAAAATGAGGATGTGGTGACCCTCCTGGAGGACATCCACCGTAGATGTGAGAGGTTGTTGACCAGAATTTCTGAATGTGGCTGGCAGGACTTAGACGACTAGTACATAGAGCCATGTATTGGTCTACCCTCAGAGTGGTGAGGAGTCATGCGGTGCATGGCAATGGTTGGACAGGGGATGCATGATATACGGGCTGCAGGAGTCGAACCATTGGTCCGGGACCCTCTGGATAGTGATTAGATGTAGGGGAATAAGGAGCCCCCAATTTTGATTATTTTAACATGTTATGGGCATGTCATATGTATCAGATTGGATGGACTCTAAAACATTTTGAATGACACATATAATGGAGATGCATCGTTTTACGGTGTGTCATTATTGTCTTGTGTGAAATTCATGTGATAAATGCCAATCTAGAATATTGTTGCAATGTTATATACATAATGATTTTGGGCTCTAGGTACATGAATGAATGTAATGATTTAAATTTCACGCATTAAGAGCTTCACTCGTAAATATCTTCTAAAAAGGACAAGATTATGCACACAATAGACACCATTCAATTGCATGACAAGTAACAAAAAATCTAAACGAACATGAAGGTGGAGGATGCGACGGTCAAGGGAATCGACTAAAAAACCTCTCACTACATGATATTCAGTCTGATTATTGGTGGCAGTACCAATGCATATGCCATTAGAGAGGAAAAGCGAATACAAGGGGGTGGAAATGGCCTAGGTTGCCAAGGCTAGATTCTAGGAGTAGTGACTTGCACCATCGGCATAATCGATAAATGATGTGGACGAGGGGTCCATATGAAAGGTTCCACAAGACAATAAATGAGAGGATGATGAACAATTATGGTGACCTGAACACAAGCCGGAAATAAAAAAAGAACTGCTAGAGGGAGTGTTATGGGTAAGATTTCTACCCCCCACACACTGAAAAGAGGATGACGTGGGGGAAATGCCTTCGGGGAAGTTTGTGCTCAGGTCACGAAAGTAACCATAGACATAGATGGTGTCATCTTTCCTATGGGCTAGATAGATGAAGCCAGGGGTGGAAAAGGATTCCATAATGTCATCATCGCAACAGAAGATGGGGTGACTAGTGGAAGGAAGACCACGTGGCATGGAAAAGCTACCTGAATCGTCATCATGAGAAGAGAGGTTGACATGTTCATCATCACGGAGGGTGACAAAAAAAAATTATATGAGGGATCCACTGATGTTGAGCCAAGGGTGATCGCTGAAGGGAGGTCAGGTGAAATAGAAGGGGAAGCCCGAGAGGGGTCTTCCACCATGAATCTCATCATAGATGATGACAGGTAGAGGATAATGTCCGAAGAATACGTCATATCAACATTGGGAGGGAGAATATCAATGACAGTGGAAGTGTCCTCTGGTTCTGCCGAAGAAAAAATTGCAAGTAAGGGAGAGGTGGGCTCATTGCGCTTGGCCTCGAATTGGAAAATCGTTGTTGTTACACCAATTTTTGGTCATCTAACATGTTACTATTAGACCAATGTTTGGTCATTTAATAGCTGCCAAAGAGGTGCGGTATTTTTCGGGGTGGGGATAGAGATGAGTATGGTGGCCATGGAAATCACACAAATCACAAGGATGATTTGTGCGCAAATTCTTGAGTTTCGGGGCTGAATCAGGTAGAGTAACATGGACCTCCAGGATATCAGACTCAAGATATGATTCATTGACCATGGGCTTGAGACGAGGCAATTCAGTACAATTATGGGTGGCATGACTGACAACATCACACAAAGCACATGTGGGAGTATGCTTTGGATGCTGAGGAGGAGCAGGGGTTGTTAGGGTGACCTTTTCCTTAGGTGCCTTCTTTCAATATTTTCCCCCCTCACTTGAGGATTTCTCAACAAGAGTAGGTTCCTATTGAGGTGGTTGAGGCACAAAAGCAAAGGGAGGGGTCATGGCGACCCGTTGGACCAAGGTTAAAGCTGTATAAGTTTTGGGCTGACCAGGTGGGATATTGGTTAGGGGATCAATTTACCATACTAGGATCACCAGGGTCATCTTAAGAAGAGAAAATTTAGACATAACAGGTACTGAAAATAATCTATGGGGCGAGCAAGAAACAAGATCTAACAGGAGGGGTAATGGCCAGGCAGGAAATATTTGAGATGGTTAAGAGTAGGGGGAACCATTCCATGAGGATAGATAGGATCATGGATACCAGCTACAGATGAGGGGCCTTGAGGAGGGGGTCCTGAAAGCTGAGTCAAATTACTAGGAGAAGGTTGTGGAGGGCAGGTTGCTAGGTACTCGAACTAGTCCATTTGAGGTTGGACTGAGATGATTGCATCATGCAAACATTTGACGAGATAGGGTCAGATATAGGAGGGGGGATACCAGAGAATGAACCAAGCAAAGAGGAATCTTTATAGACTTTGGGTTAGACACTGGTCATAGGTTCAACTGCTTATTTTTTGGCCACCAAATAGATAATGGACTCTAGAGAGGTTTCAGAGTTCAATTTGTAATATGTCAACTGATCGATGGTGATGATGTTTCCGTTATGAGGAAAGGAAATCTTATGGTGAATTGTAGATGGGGCAATAGACATAGCATAATTTTGGCTACCACCCAATAGAATTTTTTAGTTTAAGGGGGCATCAATGACTTCAACGACAACACAAACAGTCTTGCCTGCAAGAGTAATAAGAAAATTGCGGAACATGCTAAGGGGATGGGAAGAGTGGCCATCCCATGCACGGAGGGTGATAGTGGAAGGAGCTAACTCAGGTGATCTGAGTTGCTTCCAAACAAAAGCGGACATCAAACAGGTGTATGCCCCCTCGTCAATATATAACAGGAGACATTGGCATTTCGGATCTTGACAGGGATTCGGAAGGCGACAGATGCAGGAAGGGGGGGATGTTCTGACTTGTCAATGTCGAAGACAATAAAATGATCATCTGAAGGATCCATAATGCCCATAATAGTTATTAGAGTTTTCATTGTGAAGGGAACGACTAGAGGAATTCCATCATTGACATGGGGGCAGGGGATTGTGCCAAGTCATCTACCATATTGTAGGAGTGGGAAACTCTACTAGAAATAGTGTTTCGGTGTAATGGTCCCTTGGAAATCTTGGCATGAACCTCTACCTTAGGCTGAGGGATTAGTAAAGGACCATTGGGTGTTGGAATAGGCTCTGTGGGACTTGAAGACGGGGGCTCGGTCACATACATAGAGGGGGGCCTGTTGTACTAATGGGACCGAGTCTGAAGGTTGAGGTCAGTGGTATTGGGTTGGTTAGAGTTCATCGTGATGATCTGGTAATCATAGGTACCATGTGGAGGAGGTTGATTGGCTGCCTGACTTTAAGGGGGTTGGGCAGCCACATATCCTTGCTGGGGGGAAGGATTAGTAAACACAGTCAGTTGGATAGGGGTAGCATTGGGAGGAACCAAAGGGGAGGCTTGTTGTCCTCAGGACGCTGCTTAAGCTTCCCACATCTGACGCATCTAAGGTAAAATAATACAATCATGGGTATAGTGAACATAGACACTGAAACAAGAACAAGGCTTATTCATGTGAATAGGCATGTCCTGCTTGGGCTGAGTGCCCTTTTGCTAGGTTGCAGTGTTAGATGTATTCCCTCGGGGATTGTTTCCTAAATTACCTAGGGAAGATTGGTTTTGGTTTCCTTTCCACTTATTTTTGGATGTAGGGGGATTAGTCGCACTCTACTTCGCATACACCTGACCCTGGGTGGAGGGTGGCTGTTGTTGTGGAGTTTCAGAAGGAAAGAGAGGTCGAGGTGCTTGTGCTAGAGTAATTGGAGCACCAGGCTATGGATACAGATAATAAGGAGGTTGGGCAACATTGGAGTAAACAGGTTTGGAAAAAGGAGGAGTTATGATGTATCCTGATACATGCTTCTAGGAGGGGGAAAGTGCTATAGGAGTTGGCCCCTCCCTAAGGGAAACCATAACCCATGGGAGGATGAGTGTACGGATATGAAAGAGATCCAACGATACTATCGGTGGCATGGGTTGGCCCCAATGCGTTGGTGCCACCAGTTCTAGGGAGATCAGGTAAGATGGTATAAACATAACCAGATTGTGCCTAGATCAATTCATATTTCAACGCAATCTAGAGGGCAGCTTCCTCGTTCTGAGGGAAGTGAGATGCGACATATTTTCCAATAGCAGACAAAAGGGATCTAAGAAACCAGTCCATCTAGACACAGTCTTTGAAATCCGAGGCTCAACATAGGCTCTTCCTTCTGTGGCATTATTGACTATGGTCAGATAGGCAGGTAGCAGAAGTTTGACAGAAAGAGGTCAAGATTTAGGTACCATTGTCATAGTGAAAAGGGAGCTAGAAGTAAGACAAAAAAGCCTTGGCAAGGGTCTCAAAAGTAGTATGAGAGGAGGAGGCTTGGTTGACATAACACTTGGAAGCTTCTCCAGTAAGCGTATGCTGGAATAACCGAAGACGGATAGAGTCATCGGTGATGGAATTAGATGAACACCACATGTGGAATGAATGAACATTGTTGCTAGGATCCTCTCAAGCATTTCCTTCAAACTTGCGGATGTTGGAAGGAAGCTTGGTTGGCATATCAGGCCAACCAGGATCATGGTGTATGGGGTCATTAATTAACTAGCTAAAATCTGGAAGGCTTAGGCCTACCATATAAGGAAGCAAGGGAGGAGTCGGAATAGTTCATCTTGCAGCACCACAAGTAGTATTTCTAGCATTAAGGTCGAGGTTTCCACCAGCAGTAGGTCCTGAACCATACATGATGAAGGTGAAAGGTGGAGGAGAGTCGAGGATAGAAACAGAAGGGGAACCCAATGAACTAGAAGCAGATTTAGAATGGGGACTCAATGGAGGACGAACACGAACCCAACACAGTGGGGTAAGTCTTCCTAATGGAAATTGAGGATGAAGGCCTTGGAGTCTCTGGGATAAACACCTTTGGGGCACAATGATGGTAAAGAGACACAAAACACAAAAGGGAAGAGACGTAAAAAAGGGTATGGAGGTGTAGGATCAATTGATTATAATTTTTAGGAAGAGAGGTAAACAAGGGCAGGGAATTGTAGGATCAATTGATTATAATGTTTAGGAAGAGAGGTAAACAAGGGCAAGAAGGTGTAGGATCAATTAATTACAATGTTTAAGTCTTGGCCTAGCAATGTAAACCAGGCGCTCTTCATTTAGGGTGTGTATGTATGTGATAAGTGTGTTAATTTTAGTTAAGCCCGGACATGTGTAGAGAAAAAAGAAAAAATATGTTGTATAACTATAAATAAATCTGAAAATGATAGTAAAGGAAACTAAATGTGACAGTAAAATAAACATCTAAAGATGCATCAATTTAAACCCAAGGAGGAGGGCTTCCTAAAAACTATTCTATGGGTGGGAGAAATATAGTTAAAACATGAAAAATGGCCAATGGATATATATTCAGGAGGGACAATGATCTAAAGGTCAGATTTGCTGGAAAGAGGTGCAGAAATCAAGAAAAACGAGAGGGAGAAATGCTGCAAAAAAGGTGGTGAAATGCTACAACTTGAAGGGAAAAGGAGGGGACCCTAAAGGAGGACCAAACAAAGCTGAAAAGAGGTGTTTTGGATGGATAAATAGTTGATCTGAAATGGATCTGAAAGTACAGTTTCAGATATGAAAAATGGCTCAAAACAATGAAATCTCAGAAGACCTGCTTCAACTAAACTCCTCCTAAAAAGGTAGAAGCGTAGTGAAGCCCTAAGGGGCTTGGTTCCTACTTCGATGAGTAAAAATAAGCAAGTACAAGTCCAAGACAAGTGAAGAGGGATGTCAAAAAACCCTAAACATTGGCCCAAAAAAACCCAGAAAAATCACAGAAAAATTCCCGCAAAAAGTATAGGTCGCAGTTTCAGACCTGTTTTCTATTCAGGTCAGTTTTTGGCCCAAAAAGTGCGACCTGCACTTCTCGCTGTTTTGGGAGAATATTTTAGAAAAAAGTGTCGTCTCTACCATGGCTAATACTTGTTACCTGTGCAAAGAGCCCATAAACACACAGAAGTTAGAATTTTTACTGTTTTAGGGTTTTAAAGGTTGAAAACAACATCAAGAAATGAAAAATAAGAAGATGAAGAAAAACCTTAGGGGTTGAAGCAGTTGGTAAAGCAGGGATCTGAAAAATGATAATAGTCATAATTATAAACCCTTGTGGCATCACTAGTTGTTAGTGTGAATTCTAATCGCAATCTTATGAAAAAAAACTCACTTTAGTTGTGCATAACAAACATCCCTAACATCAAATATGGCTATCAATTTCCTTAGATATGCATTTAGTGATCAAAATAAATGCTACAGAAATATAGATCTATGAAGTTAAAGACAATAAATAAAAAATAATATGCAAGATTTTCTTCATGCATCCAATGAACAAGACAAGAATTTTTAAAGAATTTTTTGTATTATGACACCTAGGAAGGGAACATAGAAAGATGTTACCAGTCCCCCTCAATGGGATGGGTTCTTGTATGTCCTCAGTGCTTCAGATATAAGATCTCTCTCTCTTGATGGTGCAAAGAACCCAGACAAAAATGGAACTCAAATGGAGTTCACAAGCAAAAAGTAGAAAAACATGACAATGATGGAGGATCAAAGTCACACCAAAAATATAGATCAAGAGTGATCTTTAGGCAACAAAAGGTAGTGAATGAATGGAAAAACCCTGCTATTTATAATAAAATATTTAGTTAGTCTAGATATTGGTGCATAATTAAAACATTATTAACCAAATCTACATCCAAATTTTATGGAAGATTTTATTATTATTTTTTAGGGAAAAAGAATTTGAATTTGGTCAAATCCCTTTGTTTAGAAATAATAAATAAGTAAATAAATGATTTATTTATTATTTTAAGAATTTTGTTGAGTAATAATTAAATAAATAATGATTTATTCAATTATTTATAAATGATTTAGTCAAATTTAATAAGGAATACTATTTAAATAATGTTTTAAATAATTATTCCTAGAAAATAATAAGATAAATAATGATTTATCTAATTAATTTTCCTATTTTGGGTTAAATATGAATAGAAATATTAATTAAATAGTGGTTTAATTAATTACCCCTTGAGGAAAATAAAAAAAATAAGGATTTATTCAATTATTCCTCATGGTGTTCCATATTTAGAGGAGAAACAACTTAATAAATTATGGGTTATTAAGTGTTTTTTCAAAGTGAAAACAATTTTACTATTGTAAAATTGGTCTTACATGGTGTACTTTATTCCATCTAATAGTAACAGGTTAGATGACCAAAAATTGGTGTAACAACCCAAATCTCAATCAGAGATGTGCAAGGATTACACATTAAAATCCTTCTCTTCACCATAGTCCAAGTAGTCGGGTCAGCTTCATTGCACCAGGACTCACGTGGGAGCATCAGTTTGGAATTTGAATGCTTGACTACTTTATATGATAGGTGCACAAAATTGTTGACGAACTTGAAGAGGAAATTGACCTCCATCCAAAAGAATAAAACTAAAATTTTTGGCAATGGGAACATTTCATGTACATTCTTCTTTGAGAGGATATTTGAGCTTCAAACAAAGGTGATATCTACCATCAATAGCCCACAGGATCCATGTATAGCACGATGGGATGACTTGATGAAGAGACTAGGGGGTGACGAGGTCCCTAGGAATACATAGGATCATGAGTTCTTCCTGTGGTGGGGAGAACAAGTGATCATTGTAGAGGATTACCCCTATGTATGAATGGACTTCAGGGGAGATCCAGATCTTCCCTTACCACTTAGATCTACATGGGAAGGGATTGGTAAGAGCGTATTTAAATAATTTTTTGATTTTTTGACATTTTGGATTTTCGATAAAAATATGAAAATGAAAATTATTTCTTGATAGGACAATGGAATTAAAAAATTATTGATCACGTTAAAAATGTTGGACCAATCAGACTTGAGGATTTACTGAGGCACATGCGTCATGGAAGAGAGGCAGAGAATTTCACGGAAGACCTTAGGAGATTCCTACATGCCATACAGAGTAACTTGGAGGGTTTGACCCGCCAAGTCCCTAAGACTGCAGTAGAGGACCTCCTTGAGGCTATTTAGAGACGTTTGGTTGGAGTTCCACATGATTGGGTGTGACTATTCTGCCATGTGGCTACTACCATAGTGTTCTTCCATGATGCTTATCCAGGGCAGGGCCCACATGCATAGACTGTTAGGATGACTTGATGACTATGATATTTTTTTATGGACACGATCGAACATAAACAATAATTTTGTAGGACATAATTTTCCAATTTTTGTATATTTCTTAATATATGACTCTAATATATATATATATATAGTGATTTTATGATGGAATATCTCATATATACACTTATTATTGATTATTTTTTATATTTAATGTGATGAATGATTGATATGCCAATCGATTGCTTGATTAGCTAATCAATCAACAAATGCAATTTCTGATCATGGAATGTGAATGTATGTAACATAATTAAATTATCTTTGCAACAAACATACTCTTAGAAATAAACGATATAAAAATGTATCTCTGACACGATAGATATTATTCAACTATGAAACCACCAATTGCAAGTCCAAGTACACTACTAACAAACCAATACCAAGATACATTGCCTCAGAATGTATATTGATCACAACAATATATTCTGCAACATTGTTCGAAGCAAGACCAATATATATGCCCCTTGATACTAACTAGTGACTAGATGGATAGTATATTACCCAAGCCACAAAAGCAAGATTCTGGGTATGTCAACTAGCACCAACGAAAAAGCCAAAATGAATCATGTCATCCATAAAACACCTGCCAAAGCAGATCAAAAATATTAATGTCACAATAGAATCGATAGACATATATGCACAAAAATATAATAAATACAACCAAATATAATACTAGGAAGATGCCTAGGCATAATACTTCTTGATATAGAACCCAGTTCTAGGCTCTGCCAGCTCGTTTACATCAAATTCAACCAGATCATAAACTCCCTTCTTATGGACTCTTTTGACAATGAAAGGGTCATACCACATGGATTTAAATTTCCCTTCCCCTAGGGCATCCTTATCTTGATCATAGACCAAAACGAGGTCATATTCCGAGAAATCCCTCGATTTTACAACCTTATCATACTGAACCTTCAATATTTTCTTATGGGCCTCATTAATCGTAGCTACATCTCGACGCTTCTCATCGAGAAGTTCTAGATAGACACAACGTTCTTCATGACTTGAAGTGTCTAGAAGAAGCTCAACAGCTAGCTTAAAGGAAGGAATCTCACACTCAATAGGAAATATTTAACCCAACCCATAAACCAGTTGGAAAGGAGTAAACCCGACTGTAGTCTTAAATAACATCCGTTATTCCCAAAGCGCAGGATACAACATGACATGCCAATTGAACCTATCTTTATTGATTCTCCTTTGGAGGATAACCTTCAATGATTTATTCACGGCGTCAACGTACCCATTGGTGTGAGGATAATACAGAGACGAATGCTCCTACCAGAAATCTTATTTAAGAGCCAATTCAACCTTCATGGAGTTCTGCAAATGACTTCCATGGTGAGGTGACAATCTCTTTGGGAATACCGAAGTGATAAATGACCTGGTTGAACAGAAAGAGGGTTTTTGTTTCACCATCGTTTAAGAAATTAGGCATAGCCTTGGTTGACTTGGTGAAGTAGTACACGACTACAATAATGTACTTATGACCCTTCACCGATGTGGGTTACAGGTAGTAAAATCAATTCCCCAATTAGTTAACCGAGAGACAGTGATAATAGGAAAGAGCAGAGCTAGATGAGCGCACATCATTCGAGTATAATCTTGACAAGGATGACATTTTTTTACCACCTCAAGATAATCTTTAAAAATTGAGGGCCAATAATATTTGGTACTCAAAATATTTTGAGTTGTAGCAAGCCCAAATAAATGACCACCACAAGCTCCACTGTGGCAAACATTTAGCATGACCTCAGCCTCTTTGAGAGTTAAGCAATGTCTAAGGATCGAATTAAACCCACTATGATATAGAGCGTCACCGATATTAAGATAATATTTTCCAAGTGACGCAAATTTCAACGCTCATCTTTCAAAAAAGCGAGGGGAAAATTCGAATTCTGGAGATAAACAATAATATCTCCATACTAAGGATCTTGTGAAGAAATGAGGAAAATATGTTCATTAGGGAATAAATCCTCATAAATAAATCCTCTCTGTGGATAGAGATGATCCCTCTAGCCCTAGAGTGGGTCTAGTAACAAAGGGAAAAGCTAAAGTGTAGATTCCTAATTAGTGAATGAAAAAGAACAAGGTAGATTGACCTACCTGGAGTCCAACGCTGTTGTCGTGGATGATGTGGTGGCCTCTTGATCTCTATCTTGATAGGTCATGATCCTTTCGCAACGATGCTTGGATACCTGCACAAATATCATCAAACAAGAGAAACATACGAAACAATGGTCTCATTCATAATTACTAACCAGTCAAGGAGGGTTAAGCATATTGCATCAAATAAAACACATTATGCAAGATGGGAACCAAACAATAGTCATGTATATGTATTAATATAAGAAATAGTTACAATCGGAGCCTTGACGTTGCAGCCTCCTTTAGCGAGGTTTAGTCAAAGTGTGTCTCAATGAATCATCGGGGAATTCGGACAGGTTGAAGACACAATTCTAAGCTCTCTCAATGAGGGTGTCTTCTGCTCTATCTTTTCTATCAACATGTACAAGAATCTCTTCAGCATTTCAGCTATAATATGTTTAGTTCAAATAGCACATCAATGGAAGATGGCTATATCTATAGAGGGAGAGGAGGAGGTTTGGATCCCTACAATAGTGGAAGGGAGGCCTTATCCCTTGTGATGTTTCCATAAAAGGTGAAAAAAAAATTCCAAAGGAGGGAGGCCATGGTTATTTAGTCGAGCCGCTTTGAATGACTCGCCCATGAAGTGTGTTATGATGGAAACTTCACCTCTATTTTTAAAAAAAAATTCCATAAATAGGTTGGTGTGGGTAGCTCACTGGGACAGAGTGCCAATGGGCACGAGTCCCAGTGTTAATTTCCCAATTGGCATGAGGGCATAACGGTCTACTAGTGCCAAGGAAAAAAATGTGTTTCTAATGGTCTGCTCAAGAAATTGTCAACAGAAGGAATTTTTTCCTCATGGCAAGGGATGCAATGATGGTCTTTGTAAGGCATGACATTTTATTTTGGTCATAGAAATGAGCCTTCAATGTGCAGGATGAGAATTGCAGGGACAGTGACAAAATTTTGTGTAAGAGACGCCCCCTTTAACATGAGCTCCGAGAGAGAGGAAGGAACACATTCGAACCAAACACCATCATTAGAAGACCTGCAATTACAAATACAACTGATATTTCTGATACATGAATATGTGGTATGGGCACAACCATCTGTAATAGAGTACATATATGGACTAATATCCGAGGTATGGATGCAACCATCCAACAGTAAGGATCAAAAAATAGACTCAGGTATGGTCGCAGCCATCCAATCAAAAGAGTCATGCAATAAGTCATGATAAATTACAATATCCCGCATCCTGTATATTATTAGGAAAAACCCAGGGTCTTGTGCTTGGTATCGATTCGAACAAGTAAAAATTCAAGCATGCGAATATGTGAGCTGAAGTCGAACATGCAAGAAAATCACCTAATTACTGGCCAATGATAAATTTGTTAACAGGCACGAGAGAAACCACCAATTATGACAATGGTTCTCAAGGTAAAATAGGTACAATCCACAGAATGTGAACAAGGAGCTGGCATCGAACACTTGCATAATCACTCGATCGAAGGCCAATGATGTGGAAATGTCATCAAATGCGAAGAACCTTCTATTGAGGCATGCAGGCTCCAAGGTACCGGTAGGGAGTCTCTAGACCAACTTCCTGGATAATGAGATGAAGTTGATAGGAAGTTACCCAGTCGAAGGAGGGACATAATGTTTCCCACATCATCGACATGAGACAGAGGAACATAATTATAATGAATTAGGACCAACAGAGAATTAGAGGGAGTTTTAAAACTGTAGAGGCAAAACTTTTCTTGAAGATATCAGCGACACGACTCTCGATTTGGTAGTATTTTTCATCAAAGGGATTTGAGGTCATGATGACTAGGCAAAGAGCAGATGAGAGGTCAAAACAGATTACCCTAACCCATGGAGGTAAAAAATGATGAAATGAGATGTCCCCAACCCAACATGAATGTAGACAAGTGTCATGTTCAAGAGTGACATACTGCCAAAACAACTAAAGACTGGTTCCATTTTCCCCCACCTTTTCTAGTGAGTACCCCAATTATTTTTAAAAAAAATCTTGAATGGGATATCATATGCTTGCAATATGATTTTTTCGTTCGGAAAAATCAAACCTAGTACATTTTACGAGCCCTAGGAAGGAGGAACTCGAGCAACATCATGGTGAGGATTTCTTATGTCATCATGGTTTAAAGAGTCTGACAAAGGGAGAACTCGACATCTTTTCATGTTTAGAGAGTTTGAAAAGAAGCGAAAAAGAAAACTCCAGCATGTCCCTTTTCATAAATAACCCCTCATATATGAAAAGGTATAAAACAATATATGAAAGAACCTCTTAGTCGCGATAGGCTAAGGCATTCCTTTTTCATAAATAATCTATCCCAGCCCAAAAAAGGGGTAAACATATACTGGGTAGATATCGTTTCACAACCATTTAACGAGTTCAAAAATACAAGAGTCTCGGCAATATTTTTATTTTTAGAGAGTCAGAAAAGAGATGAAAGATGACTCCAGTAGTGACTTTTTCATGTTTTTACCGAGTCCGAAAAAGTATTAAATACAATTCATTACTTCATCGCTATCTCATTAAAGACTTGTCGCTACACAATAAACAAACGTAAAACCCATTTCTCGAAATAACATAATGTAATAATCGAAAAACATGTCTTAAAACCTAATTAGGGTTCTGAAAAGTTATAAAATTCCAAAAATGGTAAAAAAAAAATTACTTTTCACTTTTACCTCTTGTGGAGCAATAGTTACCCATTTTATACTATGATTTTGCGGCAACGATAGTGGGAAATCTAGTAGAGCAATCTCGAATCCATCAGTTCCCGGTAAGATCTAACATCCTTCCCCACATTTTAAGTCTTCTTTCATTACCTGCAACCTTTAGTTTTGATTTTTGAGGGGGAAATTGTGAAAACTAGGGCACAGACTCGTGCCAATCGTCCAATTTTCTGAACTAAGGCACGCCCATTGGCGTGACTATTTCTAAAATAGTCGGGCCAACTGCGCAACTCTTTTTAAGCTCAAAATTCAATATTAAAAGCCCAAATTCCACAAATATTATCTTTTAATTTGGCTTATAATGTCCATATGAACATGTTTGCAGGTGTAAAGTTGCAAATGGTGATTGAGTGGAAGGAAAGGGAACATGGTGAAGAAGATGAGCTTGCCACAGATAATGAGAGATGTATGGAAGTTGTCAGAGACCGTGGACTGAAAAATTTCTTCATGACATCGTGCCTTAGAGCTCAACCAAAGCTGCTGCAATACTTGATCAGTATCTGGTATGATTATCAGGAAAAATTCATCCTTCATGATCAGGAACTCAAAATTGATGTTTCAGACGTTTACTTCATAACAGGACTATCACGGAGGGGGGAAACACCAGTCCTAACTGGCACCCGGCCCACCATGGAAAAAATGACCATGGTGATCGACAGGGTATGTCGAGGGGCACGAAAAGGATCAGGAAGCAGGAAAGTGGATATCCAAACTATCCCGGACTTGGCACTAAAATTAGTGCTACACACCATAACGTGAGCTATGGGATCACAAGCACCACACAAAGCAGAAACAACACAACTCCTTCTTGCAGTAGATTTTCTAACACCGACCCTCTACAACTGGGCAGAGGCAGTTACGATCAATATGAAATGTCAACTAATGAAATGAAAGAAGGGAAAAATAAAGTAGTTCGGATATGGATCCATCCTGGTATCGTTCTTCCTAGAGTGAATACCAATTTTCTAATGATAGGAAGTGATAGTCCCAACACCACTAGCACAGCAGCCCAGATGGCTCATTGGGTAGCATTGATGCCAAGGTCAGGGGCGACCAACAGATGTCTTGGAGACCAGAGTTCTTTGATTGGCTCCACTGACAACTGATTGTTGTGGAGGACTGGCCCTACTCTGGCACAAATTTCACCAGTGATCTGGACCTCCCACTCTCAGAAGGAGAGGATTGGGATGAAGCACTTGGTAAGACTCATTTTTTTATTTTTATGAGTATTATGATTTTTTTGTGATGTATGTTCTGACATTAAATCCATGTGCTATGCAGATGTTGGACCAAAAATACCTGTAAGCATGTCTCCAATAGCGAGGTGAGTCCCTCGCGACTTTGATATTGCCCCTCATGGTGACAGAGGCGAGGTGGAGGAAATCATGCACAACCTAGAGGGGATCTTTCGTGGAGTTTCGGACTATGCGCGATTCGACGATGTCCCTCCTGCATACCAGAGATACTCTGTAGGGGTGTCAAAACAAGTTCACCACTTGCTGAGGTGGCTCATATGGGAAGTGACATGCTATCATGTTCATCATGCCGATTATATGCCTAGGCTTTATTTCTGCTTATTTTGAGAGACATGATGTCTCAGGATGTAACAAAAACACACATATTTTTTGAAGCTTATAGTGCACACTGATGCAAACCTTTGATATATATATATATATATAGACATCTATCTCCCTATTTGATATGATTCTTTCATGTGATGATGATTTTATAGATTCTGCAAATGTCTATCTAATACAATGTTAGCCATTGTATCAGTTAATGCATTCATTTGTTTAGGAATATGTTGATATGTGATATAATCAAAATGTCTTTCCAGCAAATGAACACGTAAATAAAATATTAAAATGTGAGGGTTTCTAGTTGAATAATGCCCATTAAGTTGAAGAACAAAAAATTGTGAGTCTAGTTTTACATCGAATGCACTAATGCCGAGGGTAATTGCCTCAATTAACAATTAAATAATAGGACTATACTCCACAACATTGTTTGTAGTTTGTCTTATATAAATACCTTGTAGATCTATCAACTCACCAATAGGATCATAAATCACGAAGGTTGCTGAAGGCAAGTTTAGGGTACTACGGGAAGCATCATCCATGAAACCGACATAAGGGGTAATATAAATCTACACGATAAGCAACGACCCAATAAGCAGGAAGACGCTCGAAAAACTCACCAAGCCAAAAAATATACAAAAATGAAAAGAACATCTATGTACACAAAACATGCATGAATGACTCATGCATAATATTTTTTGAGATACAACCCATTTCTGGGTTGATCTAAAGGATGACCTTCATAATCAATGAGCTCATAGGCTCCATTCGTCAATTTTTTTTTAACAATGTAGGGCCCATGCCACATGGGTTGAAATTTTCCTACCCCTAGCTTATCATGAGCTTGGTTGTACAGGAGGATGAAGTCTCCTTCTACAAAGGCGTGAGGGGAATCTGACTGGTCAAAATGAGCTTTGACCCACTTTTTCTGTGCCTCAATGACCAAAGAAGCTAAGTGGCGAGTTTCATCCAACCTTTCTAAGTAGAGAAGATGCTCTTCCTTAGGTGAAGTGTTGGGCAGTAATTCAACATCCAATTTGAGTGAAGGTATTTTACACTCAATCAAAAAGGTAGCTTCCAAACCATAAACAAGCTAGAATGGAGTGAATCCAGACACATCCTTGACTGAGGTTTGCTATGCCTAGAGAGACGAAAATAACATGAGATTTCAGTTGTATTTTTGCATCCCAATCATACGTTGAAGCATGGTGACAAGAAGTTTGTTCATAGCTTCGACCTGGCCATTGGCTTGAGGATATTACAGTGTTGATTTTTTGTGACGCAAGCCAAACCTAGAAGTCAACTCTGCCACCATAGAATGCCGAAAATGGGAACTATGATCGGTAACGATGATTTGAGGGACACAAAACCTAGAAATGATGTGATTGAATATGAATTGAGTCGTTGTCTTAACGTCAACGACAAGTATAGGCATTGCTTCAGCCCATTTGGTGAAGTAGTCAATGGCTACGATAATATAAGCATGTCGCCTCGCTGAGTGAGGGTTATACGTCATAAAATTGATGCCCCACTTGGCAAAGGGACCAACAGTAATGATAGGGTGGAGATGTGTAGGTGGCGTGTGCATATTGCGCTAATAGATCTATTAATCATGACATTTACGGACATCGACAATGTAGTCCTTGAATATAGAGGGCTAAAAATACCTAGCACGAAGATTCTTCTATGCAGTGGCATAACCAAGCATGTGACCGCCATAGGTGCCACTGTGAAAATCATTCAGAACATTCTTAGCCTCCTTGAGGGTCAAACATGGGCGGATAATGGGAAAAATAGTGAGCAGAGGTCATTATTGACACTATGGAGCTGTACAAGAGGATTCTAAACAATCAAGCAAGTCAGAAAAGGTAGACAAGCAAGAAAAAGACCGAAGTCGACTCGACAAGGGAAAAATGACAAAATCACATTGTTCCCCAGCGGAGTCGCCAATTTCTTATGCAGGTAAATCCTATCTGCGGACAGAGACGATCCCTCTAGCCCTAGAGTGGGTTTAGTAACAAAGGGAAAAGCTAAAGTGTAGGTTCCTAATTACTGAATGAAAAAGAACAAGGTATATTGACCTACCTGGAGTCCAACGTCATTTCCGTGGCCGACATGGTGGCCTCTTGATCTCTATATTGAAAGGACACGATCCTTCTGCAACGATGCTTGGATACCCGCACGAAGATCAGCAAACAAGAGTAGCATATGAAACAATGATCTCATTCATAATTACTAACCAGTCAAGGAGGGTTAAGCATATTGCATCAAATAAAACACATTTACGCAAGATGGGAACCAGACAATAGTCATGTATATGTATTAATAGAAGAAAGAGTTACAACCGGAGCCTTGATGTCACAGCCTCCTTTAGTGGGGTTCTGTCAAAGCATGTCTCGATGAATCTTCGGGGAATTCAAATGATATTGAGACACAAGTCTAAGCTCTCTCAATGAGGGTCTCTTCTGTTCTATCTTTTCTAACAACATGTACATGAATCACTTCAGCGTTTCAGCTCTAATATGTTTAGTTCATTGAGAACATCAGTAGAAGATGGCTATATTTATAGGGGGAGAGGAGGAGGTTGGGATCCCTACAATAGTGGAAGGGAGGCCTTACTCCTTGAGAGGTTTCCCCAAAAGGTGGAAACAAGAGGCCAAAGGATGGAGGCCATGGTTATTTAGTCGAACCAATCCAAATGACTCACCCACGAAGTTTGTTATGATGGAAACTTTGCCTCTATTTTTTAAAAAACATTCCATAAAAAGGTTGGCACGGGTAGCTCACTAGGACAGAGCGCCAATGGGCATGGGGCCCAGTTTTAATTTTCCAATCAGCGTGAGGGCATAATGGTCTACTAGAACCAAGGCAAAAACAAGTGTTTCTGATGGTCTGTTCAAGAAATTTTCAACAAAAGGAATTTTTTCCTCATGGCATGGGATGTAGTGACGGTCTTTGCAAGGCATGACACTTTATTTTGGTCATATAAATGAGCCTCCAAAGTGCAAGATGGGAATTGCAGGGACAATGACAGAATGTTGTGTAACACTCCTCATAAATAATATCATGTCCATAAGGAAACTCAAATATCAACTCCAAAAATACCAACAATTTCTTGCATTTGGCAGATAGGAATTTGAGATCAAATTATTGTAGAATGAAAATCCATCGATTGTATTTTCCCCCAATCACTTACCTACTGAGAAAAAAATGAAATGGATTGACAGCTACCAAAACATAAGTTTTTCAAAGGAGAATGTAATGCCTAAGTCACTAGACATCATGGAACACTGCCAAAGCTAACTACTCAATTGGAGAATAATGTAATTCAGGACCTACCAAGCCTCAACTTAGATAATAAATAACATGCTCACAAAGAGAATCATCCTCTTGAAATAGAACCATACCTATAGTAGATTCTGTCATGGAAAGCTACAAAAGGAAGTGTCTGCTATAATTGGGCAGACTCAATTAAGGAGCAGAGTCAAATGCATTTTTCAAAGCATTGAATGAGTGTTGAGAAAATTGATCCCATAGGAATGAAATTCACTTCTTCAAAAATATCATAAACCCTTTTGTAACCTCATCATAGTTAACGATGAATCTCTTCAAGAAATTGAATTTTCCTTGAAGACTTTTAAGTTGATGAATAGAAGAAGAGGGAGGCAACTGAAGTATGGCCTCAATCTTGAACAGATCTACCTAAATCCCTTTAGTAGACACTCTGAATCCCAAAAACTGACCAGATGTGACAAAAAAAATGCACTTATTCAGATTCAACTGGATTTTGTAATGATGACATATTTCAAAAATTTGTCGAAGATGAGAAGGATGATCAATTCTCTTTCTAGAACAAGCACCTAAATCATACAAATAAGCTTCAATGATATTCTTGATATCGTGTAAATTATAATACATGGTCCACTGGAAAGTAGCTCCAACATTTTTAAGACCAAAAGGCATCTTGTTGTATCCAAACGTACCGAGGGGAAAATAAAAGCAATCTTGTGCTGATCTTTAGGATGGATGGTAATCTGATTATATCACGAGAAACCATGCATGAAGGATAAAATATCATTCCCCACACATTCATCAATAATATGATCAATAAATGGTGTGGGGTAATTATCTTTTGGACATGCCTTATTCAGATCTCTGAATTCAATGCAGACACAGATCATTCCTCATTTCTTTTCCACAGGAACTGGATTCAAAACCTATTCAGTCAAAGGAATGGAGTAAATGAAACCTGCATTAAGAATATTCTAAACCTCGGTCTTGATAGCTGCAACTTTTCTAGGGTTGAACGAACGAAGCTTCTGTCGTATAGGCTTAGCATTCTCGTAATTCTTGATCTCATGTTGGACAATAGATGGATAAATTCCAGGCATTTCCTCATATGACCAAGAGAAAACATCATGAAACTCTTTAAAGAGATTGGTATAAATCTGAATCTCTTCAAGGGAACATTCAACTCCGATGAAAAAATTCTCTATAACATTGGGATTCCTGGAAATGTTCACCAAGATCATCTCAAAAATGACAGCCATGTTCCCTTCAACAATAATTTGTGCTGGAGCCAAAGGGTTAAGGACCGGGTGAAGAGGACTAGTAGACATAGGGCTAGACAATCTTGACTCAACCTGTCACATATGAGGTAGAAAATATGACCAATGATGCAAATCATCCCATGATATGTCAATAATAGTCATTGCCTCAAGGATAGCCTCCTTAGATGGAAGAACAATATCGGGGCAGTCCTGAGCAAAAGATGAGGTTACGTGTCCAAGCTAGAGCCACATCTCCATCCAAATCATTTGGTGAAATAGAAATTGGATGGGAATCTGTAGAGTCAAAAATAGACTAATAAGCAATATCTACTTCATATATAGGGAATTATTTTCCGCCCACTTGGCTTTGTTCTAATGTGGTGGTAGGAGAAGGTAAGGTCCAAGTCTAAGAAAAATAATGAGTTCCGAAGAAATCTCTTCAAGTAGGAACCCTAGAAGATGAAATAACATTGACATGAATAGAAGGAGGTAGAAGATCAAAGATACCCATCAGTGATGTATACATTCTGACCCATAGATTCTCCATAGGTTGGTTGGCATCATTCACCAAAGGAACGGTAGAGTTAGAATATGCATTAGGATCTATTAGAGAATAGTCCATCTGATCAACAGTGACAATCCTCCATTCAGGGGGAAACTCAAGACGTGAAATAATGATGAAGTTATGGCATCCATCTCATAAATCCAATTCCGCCCCAATAGAAGGTTGCACTCCAAATTGGGATCAACTATCTCGACTTAAATATTGACAACTTTACCCCCAACACAGATGGAAAAAGCCGGAACAATGCCATGTGGCCTATGAGAATGACCATCAAATGTAGTGAGGAGAGTAGGTGAAGGAATGGCTTGAGGAGATCCAATGGCTTTCCAATATGAGATAGAGATGACAGATATGGAAGCACCCTCATCAACTACCATTCAAAAAATGTTGATTTTCCGATACATATATTTTATCTGAAAAGCCATGTGACGAGGAGGTATCTTATTAAGATTTGACATATTGAATGTGATCATAAGAGCTTTCTTTGGATATATTTCTCCAATCTCAGTGAAAAACACACTCCTTTGTGTTGGGCACAACTTGAGTACCTCCGAAGCAGACATAACACAAGGACTTTGAGCTAGATCTTCTACAATGGAGTAGTTTTGGGCTGCCTTTAGGGTTTATTGTCAAACATTTAGCAGAACCTTTTGGTATGTGAGGTATATGCTTGACTGCAGGCCTCTCAATATCGAGTGGCTCAGAAGTATCAGGAGTGGCCTTAGCCTTCGAAGACTCGGATTCACCATAATCACGTGATATCATGGAAACATCAATGTGAGCACTCATGATATATACATTCGAATAATTTTCCCCTTCTTGATTTCCCCCTGTGGGAGCTTCAGTATTTACATTCGCGCTA
The DNA here is from genome assembly GCA_034641835.2 of Pinus albicaulis. NCBI lineage: Eukaryota > Viridiplantae > Streptophyta > Pinopsida > Pinales > Pinaceae > Pinus > Pinus albicaulis. Next base: position 529,850,228 of record CM076584.1, on the reverse strand, counting down.
GAAAGTATTTGGCACCCTTGGGGAAAAGGGTTAGTCAGGATAGCCTAGGAACTAGAGGAATATTACTGAGCTAACAAGCATTGAGCATCCTGAATCTTAAGGCATATATGAGTGAGATAGTCTCTAGTGCATAACTTGCATGGAAACTTGACGTTCTTCTTCGAATCTCTCTTACCCTCTCCAACATTATCGTTGGATTTGTTTGCATTACCTTTCCCACCATGATGTTTCTTCTTGTTATTCTACCCCTTCTTCTTCCCATCAAATTGTTGATTTCCTTTGGGGCTAGAAGATTAAACATCATTAATTGTTAAGAGCTCGGAAGGAGTAGACACCGATGGCATAGCCTCAATAGAAGGATAATATTGTAGAGACAATTGTTGCAATTGATTCAAAATTTTAGCCATACCACTATCAATCGAACCGATAAGCTCATCAACATGAGGTCTTGGATTTGGTTTGGCTAAATCTAATTTGGAATGAGGAGCATCAAGAAAGATCTTATTATGAATCCAAGACAAATATTAGCTCAGTTACAACTGTTGGGCTCTAAATATAGCTTTCTCCTCAGAAGATGCCCCAGAAAGAGATACATCCTTCGATATTTATGGCTATAGAGATTTGAGGAATCATTCATGAAGGAATTCATTGGGAATATGTGCTTTAATGGGCCCTTTAATTCTCCTCCATTCCTGAATGTGGTCAGAAATGTGTGTTTCCTAATATTTCTAAAAATTGGCTAGAAGCTCAGTCCTAGCATCATAGCAAACGGGAAACTAAAATTGGTACAAAAAAATGGTATCCAACTAGAAAAATGAAGCAAAAGTGCCCCCAGTAAGATCAATGTACCATTTAGCATTATTTCCGGTTAGAGTGCGTTGAAATAACATCAACCTAATCAAATCATTGATGAGGGAGTTCTATGAGCACCATATATGAAAAGTGGTAACATGGTCGGTTGGATCCTCACAAGTCTTCCCTTCAAATTTCAGAGTATTTGATGGAAGTTTAGAAGAGATCGAAGGCCAACCCAGGCTTTATCAAATAGGATCATTAGTCAAATTTGATAGATCTGGAAAATTTAGGGTTTCCAGGAACGATAAGCACAAAAGATCATGAGAGTTACATCCACTAATGGAAGGATTCCCAAAATTTTGAAAAGAATAACCTGGATTTACTAAGTCACCGGGTTCCCATGGATTGTACGTAGAAAAATCTAAACCATGAGATAAACCTTATGGCTGAGAAGCATTCGGAGTAGCACCCCCTCCCACCATAAGGTTACTATAAACATGGATATCCCCCCCAATCAAAGTATTAAATGAAGATGAAACCCCTTGGTAAGGGTTCCAAGTGTTATCAAATGGAGAGAAACCCTGAGAATCACCTATAAAGGAGAAAGGAACATTCCCCTTCTGACAATACATAAAATGATTCCCTGTTCTCAACCCAATGAAAGAGGGGTTCCAGCCTTGAAAAGCATTAGAGCTTTGGCCTCCTAGGAAAGGATTAAAACCTTGAACTTGAGTAGAGAAAGGCAAAGAATGCAAGGAAGGGTTTGAATGAGGGAGGTGACCACTTCTAAAGGGAAACCCTAAAAATAATCTAACCCACTAGCCATAGAAGACATGGGTGTGGAGACAACAGATGCAATAATGAGAGAAACTGAAGGAATTTTACTAGAAGACCTCCCAAATGAAAAGGGACTAGTATGGGAAGCAAAATCTTGGGTTCCCCCAATCGTAGGAATGGGATTAGAGCCAAAAATTTCAGTACTAGGAGTGATGGTTGAAATTGAAATGGTACCTCCTCCCTCAGTTCAAAGAGGAGTATAGCCACCAAAAGTACTCATAGAAGAAGTTGTGTTCCTAGTTGTGGCCATCAATAGAAAAGAAGAAGATATATGAGGGCTAGTCGGTCTGTGAGACAGAGGCCCAACGTATAATAGAAAATCCAGAAAAATAGCAGGAAGAGGAAAGGAAGGAGTAACTAGAGTTTTAGGAATTTCTTCAACCTCAACTTCTTCTGTTGGAAAAAGAACCTGAGAAAGCAGTGGATTACTCCTCTCTAAATCATTACTAGCACTAGGACTACCCTCAGAAATAATATCCCCAAGTGGAGGATAACTCTCTGATGTGTTTGCAACTACTAGTTGGAAATCACCAGTAGAATTTCTCCTATGCCTTCTTGAAGAAGGCTCGAAACTCACAGGAGAAAGCCCACAAAGCCTCCTCCATAGACGAACTGATCGATCAACCACTTTTAATAATTATGAGATTTTATGTAGACTCAAAAAAATACAAATATATGGTAATCGAGGGGCAAAGAGCACTCTGTACAAAAATGTCCCTAAGATTCAACAATCAAGAAGTTCTCAGGTATTCCCACTCTGAGTTATTAGGATTGGACACCAAAATACAAGAAAGCAAAAATAAGGACCTTTAGAGAATAGTCTATGGTAATTATGACTTAGGCCTATTAGCGAAGGTAACATAAACAGTTAATCTGACCTACTAACAAAATCCTTTTCCGATGCAAGTACCCGAGTTTTGTAAGGGCACCCTCCATAAGTAATAATGAGAGTGCTGCAACTTCTCCCTTAGGTACCATGGGTATTCCCTCCCATAGTCACCTATGTGATACCTAGTAATAGAAACTATGGACACCAGTTCGTATTGGTAGCCGGGAAGAACAGTCTTTGGTCAGGATCCACCAAATAGGAGAGGGGGTATCTATCTTCTCTTCCTTCACTTTCCCTCACGCTTGACTCTCTAGAGGAGAGCTTTCCCAGCCCACTTAACAAGGATGGATTTCACTCATTAATCAACTTTTATGTTTGAATTTCTGAGATGCTTTGGAGAGTTAAATCTCCACTCACCTATTCCAAGGCCCTATGTGATAGACTAGTTGTTGTATATTAATGACAACTCAAAAGTTTTTGTTCATTTTAAATTATGCGCTTGATTTTAAATGGTTGTTCTTTTTAAGTTAGGGGTAAATGGAGAATGGAACTTGTGATGTTTTTAACATGAAAGAGAAATCAATAGAAACCTGCTACATGCATATGAAACATTTTCTTTGATGAAAAATATTTCGACTCAGTTTCTATGAAACAACTAATAAAAGCAAGAAATTTTTCTTTTCTTTTCAAGATCATGCTCATGCACTCAAAAACTATCAAAAGACTAAATATGCTTAACAATGCAACTACACTAATGTAGAACTACCAATTCCAAATGCAGATTCTAGGACTACTTAAATAGGGAAGAAAATGAGTTTCTCAACAAGATAGGTATGATCACTTTGACACAAAAGAAAAGACAATCCAAAAATAAGAACTTCCTTGCACACAAATGCAAAAGAAAACTTGATACAATAAGAGACAATTCCACTCAAGAACTTCGCTCAAAACCAAGCTATCCAAAGCAAAATGACAAACTACAAATTTGCTCCAAAAATGATGAAAACAATAAAATGAAAACCAAAAGAAAAAGCAAGGGAAAAAACCAATGTTTTTTTAGCCTTTTAATTTTTAAGGAAGCAGCCAAATCACTTTGAGAAAATGACAAACTACCAAAGAATTCAAATCAGAAAACTGAGCAAACAAGAAACTCCAAATTCCTTAAACCAACCATGTCACTTTCATGACGGGACTCAATAAATGGAATGAAGCAACTAACTGAAGAAAATAACTTGAAACAATAGTATAAAACTCCAACAATCACAAAAACTTCAAGAAACCAAGAAGACAACTTCAAGATTTGCCAGAAAATTTGATCCCAAGAAACCAAGAAAACCAAGCAAGGCAACAATTCAAAAACCAAAATGTGGAGCAATGACAAGGCCAAGCATGAGCAAACTGACACAAACTTACTGTTCTGAAATGTTAGAACAACCAAGAACCTCAGAAAGAAGCCCCGGTGCAACAACCAAAAATAAAACTTCACCAAGAAAGGTGTTATCACTCATTAAGTTGTGAAACATTCCTTCATAGGGTCATACAGGTCACTCACCAAATGGATAAGGTCTCCTAAGCCATTTGAAGGTGGTATAGGAAATTTTTTTCATTTTTTATGCCTATCCTAAGTTTTATGATCACCTCCATTTGTTCCATTTCAGTCAAATCAGTCCCATATCATGTTATTTTTCATTCCCCATGCATTCAAACTCAAAAGGGCACATCTATCAGTTTTGCATATTTTCGTAGCATTTTACACAGAAAAACAATAGATTTCGCTACAAAACTGCCTAATCGTTTTGTAGCAAATATGTCAGAAGCTTAACTAATTTTTCTACGAGAAGGCATGTTTTTAACCTGGCTTGTCAGAGTTGTATGAGGTGTAATTTTCTAATTAAAGATGTAAAGGTATAGGTCATTCAAGGTGATTATGGTAAAATTCAAATGTACACAGCCGTGTTAGATGTCATCATTACCCTTTTCCCTTGCATGTATGATGATTGAAGCTTGATCTGTCGGTTAAAAATTTTAAACCTCACCTCAATTAGCCTTTTCTCATATTGTGGTTTATCTTTGCATGTGAGTCGATCCCTAGAGAGTTGCTTCATTGAGCCAAGCAGACTACTGTAAAATTTTAATTCTACAGGTGTCATCAGCAAGCGAAGCAGTGAAGACTATAAATCATCAATGGCTGCAAGAAAGAAGAAAAATAAGGGTGACCATTGTCATAGGTATGAGCCCATGGATATGAAATTAATCAATGAATACCCTACTACCATGGAGGTTTTCAGAAGGACTGGATGCTTGCAATTCTGTCATAGGTTGTAGGGCTTTAATTTACAGGTTTCAAAGGATTTTTCCACCAGCTTCGCAGGAACAACATCAAAGGTTGGTATTCTGAACCTTACATTAACACTAGAGAGCATATCCTCAGCTACTAGACTCCCCAGAGGTGGTGAACAGTGGTTTAAAGGTATCAAATTCACAATGCAGGATTGAAAAGATTTTATCAAGCAAGAACATAGTGAAGTTGATTTGAAAAATGTTATCCCTAGGAGTTTTATGAAGGAGAATTATGCAAAGTTGTTGATGGTCATTCAAAATTATTTTACCTACGAAGGAAGGTTTCCCATGGTTTAATCCTGCCATCTCAGACTTATTTTTCATTTTGTAGGTAAGAGGTCACTTGACCTGCCTTTATATTTATACAGAAGTCTAGGGAAAATGTCAAATAAGGTTCAAATCAAGACAGAGGGAAATGAGACATCTATTTTTCATCATGGTCTAATTAAGTTGTTAGTGTTAGAAGAATTGAGGAGTTTAGACAGAGATTGGATTTATTTCTTGTTCATGATTGGTTATGGAATTGATGTGGTCACTCCTAAGAAATCCTAAAAAACTAGAACCACTTCATCACTAGCTGTGGCAGAAGAAATTGAAGAAGAAGATAGATCATCTCTTGCAAAACTAGTGAACATGGGAACAGAACCCTTGCAAGAGATTGACACACCTCAAGTAGCACTTGCAAAACAAATGCATACAATTAGCAAACAAGGAAGCAAGAGAGTCACTAGAAGCCAGACATTGGCTAAAAAAAAATTGGAGGATATCCTTCATGCAATTGACATTGAAGAGTCACCCACTGTTCAAGCTGAAGAAATTGAAGATGGTGGAAGAAAGCTAAAGAAAGGTAAGAATGCTAAGAAACTAGATTTTGCAGGTGATGATGTTGTCTTTATATTTCAGCCAAGGAATCCAATTACCATACATCCAAAGAAGGTCATGGAAAGAAAAGAGACTAAGAAAATCAATTAATCTACCCAGCTAACAAGCATCATAGATTTGTCCACTCCAGCAAAGGAGGAATTGGTTATTAGGCAAAGAGAGGGAAAAGAGAAAATAATTGAAAAATCAGAAATAGAAACCCTGAAAGAGAAGTTGAAGGAAGAAGGTAAAGAGATATCATTTTTGAAGCAAGAGGAAGAGAAGCACAAATTTGAGAATGATCAATTTGAACAGATGAGGAAAATATGGGATGAGAAAGTCACAAGTGTCTCAAAAACTTTAGACAATGCATAAATGTTGCTGAAATGGACTCAACCACTAAGAGGAGAGTTCAAAAACATTAGAAGGATAAAATTGAACTTACAATCCAAAAACAAAGCATTAAAATATCAAGTTGAATATCTTCATGAGCAACTGGAATTGATTCAAGTGGAATTAGAAAAGAAAGGGCTGAAGATGAAAGTGGTAGGAGAACCCATCAGCCAATTGATTGTAAATGAAGAAAAAACCCCAAAAGAATAAAAAATTGAGTTGGAATATGTTTTATGAGGTTCATGACTTACAAAGAACCTAAATTTTATATTTGGAGATCAATTTTTAAAGACATTCTTGAACTCAGCAAATTCTGGTTTTTTGTACAGTTTCGTAGCATACTTCAGGCTTGAGGCCAAAAAAATGCTACCAGAATTTCTGTAGGTTCATTTTTTCCTTGGAATCTAGTTTTTTCAAGTATTATGGAGGGAAATTGATTGTTTTCAAGGTGCCTTAGCGTAGTAAAGGTATTTGAATAGAAAAGGTGGCAAGGACATAGGTGAAAAGGCAGGTTTTCATACACTACGAAACTTCCTAAAGTGCCTTGTTTCGTAGCGAGGAGATTTTTGAATATTTTTTAGTGTTCCAATAGCACATTAGCCAGTTGGAGACCTCCAACATGTCAGTGGGACATATCAATAGAGACTCATTACTCAAAAGGAGTGTCACACAACCAGCTCATCAGTCAAAACAATGTTTAAAGTGAGGGTTATTCATCCCTAAAAAGTAGGATTATGTTCCACAGATCTACGGGTGTTTTGAATATGTAAAGTGGTGGTGAATTATCCCTCAAACATGTGATATCTATTATGTAACTGTTTCACTCTTACGAGAACCAAATGTAATAAATATGAGATAGAGTCCTATTAGGAGTTTGAATTCTTAAAGGATAGTTGTCCTTTTTCTATTTCAAGTTAGGAGTTTCAGTTATGATAGGTGTCAGAGTTAGAATTCAAAGATCTAGCCAACTGGGTAGATCATCTACATTATAAATAATGTATATTTATAGACTAAAAATGGAAGAGAAAAGGGTTGGACAATATTGCACCAAATTGTTTCTTGTATGTCATATCCATTATCAGTAATATATAGTGACATTCTACTTCCAGAACTAAGATTCTCATGAGGTTTTTAATGTGTTATTTCTTTGTATCCTTATGTATTATCACTTGTAGTGGATTTTATCTCTAATTACTCATAATTCATACTATTATGCTCTGAATTCCTTTAGGGTTAAAATTACCGTGTCTTCCTGATGTTGTGTGTATGAATTATCTTTGTTAAAAACCTCTATCTGCCTCAGATTCCATGTGAAGAACCACTGTCACTAAGAATAATGATGATGAATCCATAGCCCATTGGTAGCAAGCCTTGATTTTTCAACCTGCAATCATACAAAACCAAGTCACAATTCATAGAGTTAGCCATTTAGTATTATCTTGATTAAAAATCATAAACACCCTTTAAGAGAGCCCTCTCAAACTGAAGATGTTATTCTTCAGTTAGAACTATTTTGAAAGAGTTACATTGAGTTGATTGATGAGAAGCCAATCAAGATCAATTTGGTGATAACACAAGGCAAACCTTAGGTTGGCTAGGTTTTTAAGAAAGAAAGAGAGAAATTGATACACAACATATAGAAACACTATCGAGAGACATCATAGGTTCTACAACAGTGTCCAAGAACATGAAAACATACCTTACAAGACTCCAAAAATCAAATTTTCATTTGAAACTAGCCAGATGCAGGTTGGTAATGTACAACGTGCATGCATACACATCTCTGTCTAAGAAAACTCACGTATACGAATGTTTATTTGGACCAAAATGAGTGTATATGTAACTGTGTGTACTAAAAGTTTCGTTTAAGAAAGGTAGCAAGGAAGAATAAAAAAATCCCATCCTGATCCAGAAGATCGTGACTTTTTCCTAGATGGGTAAAGAACCAATAAGACTTGGAAAGTGATCATATCAGTCAAGGAACCCAAAATCCATAGAAAACAACCTGAACTAGGAATTACATGGATGTAATCCCTAGTGTAGTCACCAATTTTGTTGCGGGTGAAACTACCCTAATTTCTGGGTTGAAGGACCTAACTAAGCATGTAATATTCAAAAATTTCCATCAGCTAATTGGAATATTAGAGTTCTTAAGTAAATAAAATCCACTTCTATAGTGTGAATGTGAGTTAATTGAGTAGTGGAGTAGTATTATGGAGTAGTGGAGCAACATAATAATGAAGGAAGAGTGGATATCATAAAGAATTAATGAGGAATATGATGGATATAGTGGAGGAATAAATGTAATATCACAGAGAAATAATGATGAAGTGATGGAGAAAGTGGTGCATTAAATGCACACATGATGGAGGAAGTGGAGAGTAATTGCAGCAGTGATGGAGATCACGGACGACAACACAGTCTTTATGGAGGCTAGTGGCGACATGTGTAGTGCAGTTATGAGGTGGGCCAAGGCTAGGGAAGGCTCACAACCATAAAAGTAAGATGATGGAAATAAAGGAAGGGGAGTCTAGATTTTTATTGTTCAATGTCATAAGATATTTCTTTGCACGCTTTAGCTGTTTAGCTAAGTCTATTGTTATATTTAGCACCGAGTGTTCCCAAGTAGGAATCCCACCCTTACCCACGTCGGACTTTGAGTGCCTACTATAGAAAGGTTTTCTTGGGTAGAATTCATCATTTGGAAATCAATGCCACTTACAATCACTCTCATATGCACTTCAAGTTACAGGAATTACGCATTCTTGAACTTGGGTTTGAGAGTTGGAATATTTTTCTCAGTACTTAGCTGAGAAACCTATTGAGGGATAAACCCTTCACACTGTGGATCCATTGCAGTCTTCTAGGAGTTTTCATTGACATATCCAACATCAATCCATCCATCTATTCTCCTATACAACAACATTTCCTTCTGCTTGGAACTTGAGATTAGGAGAAGGGACCAACCCTTTAGTTAGTGAGCTAAGTGGGTACTATTTTAGTAGATAGATCTTTATTTCAGCCCAATATTAGCATTTTTCTCTAGGGAGTGCATAATTCAGACAACAGGGGTGCAATGTGCAACCCAAAAAGGGCCGAAATTCCAAAGTCAAAATCTGGTCGAACCATTTCTGGGTTTTTTTGGGTTTGTCGAGTAGAGTTAGTACTTCAAATATCAGATCTTTTTGAGCAAGATAGAAGAGTCTCACACATATATCTTCTTAAAAGTAACAGTAGTTTCCACCACCAACAACAGTTTATATTTTCCAGTGCTAGGCTTCAGTAGTGTATTTCAACCATCTTGTGGATTGAGTGCATTCCTTTTGGAGTAATGTGTACTTAATTTTCTATTGATTATAATGATATGGCTCAGCTATTTCTGCTCATAAGTATGATGTCTCGATGCATTTCCATCATTTTTCTAGTCTACATGTTTTATTCTTATTTTACTGTAGTTGGAATTGTGCATATGTTCTATATTCCCATCTTTCCAATTTTGGGATATTATAGTGGTATCAAAGCATGATATTTACCTCATCTTGTGGGCATTTCATACATGAGAGGAATAAGAAGAAGAAGAAAAAAATAAGAAGTTTTCAATGCTGGAAGGATTCAATCTTGCCACACTTCTCTTCAGATCTATGTAGGATCTCACCATGGAGATCAAAGAAATGAGAAGGGAAAGGAAAAAGGAAACTTCAAGAGGGTTTCAGAATGGAGAAGGTCTGAGCACTCCCTATAAGCAGTATAAGCAACTGGTGGTGCATAAAGTTCCACAATGCCCTACTATGCCCACTTTCCTTGCAGAAGGAAATGAATGGCATGGAGATGGAGGATATTTGGAGCATGAAACTCTGAGTGATTATATTGTAGATTACAAATCTCAATCTTGAGCATTCAAAGAGAATCTAACTTTCCAACATTTTTTCCAAAGTAAAGAGATTTGAAGACCCCGCAAAAAAAATAGAAGAAGAGGACATATGTAGAATAGATTCTGTCTACCTAGATTCGATGGGTCATCCAAAATCATGGTAAAGGCTTGGATGGAGAATTTAGATTATTTCTTCCAGCTACACTGAGTAGCGAAATAAGAGGCTATTCTAATTGTAGCGCTACACATTTAGGGTGAAGCAAAGAACTGGTGGTTTGGCAGATTGAAACATGAAAGAGTGACTGCATATGAAGAGTTCACTCAAAGATTGGTAGCAAGGTTTGATAGAAGAAACCTAGAGAAAAATTCCATTGAGACATTCTCCAACAATAAAGAGAAAGTGTATGAGGAGAAGAAGGGAGATGGCAGTGTTGATACACTAGGAGGAGATCAACTACCACCACCAGCAGCAACATAAAGAGTACTTGCAAAGATTGGAGGATCCCTTGCATGTTGGAAATATGTTCCCAAGAATTCGAAATTGAGAGTCCAAGGAATGATTCAGGAGGAGCATGAGGAAGAGGAATCAAATACAAGTGTTGGTGCAATAGTAGAGAAGCAGCCATCACCATCGCTAGTAGTTGGAGAAGCAATTGCACGAGTTGGAGGAAATCTTGCAGCTTTGCAAGATGTTCCCAAGCATTAGTTGATCCAAGGTATGAAAACATTTCCACCCTATATTTTTTCAACACATCATCTTGAGATTTGAGGGGTCATGCCATCAGGACAATTTCATGACCAAGGGTTACAACACGTTGCTGATTTGGAGCACCAAAATATCAGTGCACATAGGACCCTTGACTGGTTCAAGGAGAAGATGTATAGCTATCCTAGTTTGACATTGTTGAGCTGCACACAACACTTTTTGTTGGAGTGTGGAGTTTATGAGGATTGGATTAACACAATCCTAATGAATATAATCTATACAATATCTTTCGAGAACCGAAATTTACTGTCGCATGAGCTATCGTATTCTATTTACGACAAAGAGATATTGGTCATTATACATGCATTGCTAAAATTCCAATAGTTTTTGTTCGGTAGTATTTTTGGGGTGAAGAGAAACCACCATAGTCTTCAACATATTTTTGAGGAGGAGCAACAACTATAGAAGAGGCAGCAATGGCAGATCAGTACAATGCAGGACAATGAGTTCAACATTTTTTATGGAGAGGGCCATGTGGCAGCAAATTCACTATCATGGATATCAACAGCACTATCACTAAGGAGAAATGGTGATTTGAGGGCCCAATTATTATTTGAGGATTCTGATGACCGCTTCACTTATGAAGCATTGGATGGGAAAAATGTAGATGATAGACACCATGTGATGGATAACATCTTCCATTATCAGGACAGAGCCTTCTTGATGAGTACATCACAACTAAAAGAGAAGTTTCTACATGTAGCATATGAAGAACCTCATAGGTTATACCAGGCCATCGAAGAGAGGATCTCATGGATAAACCTCAAGCAAGATGCACTTCAACATACCATGGAGTGAAAATATTGTCATTAGATTGTGGAGGATGGTATTTTCGACATTGATCCACTGTCGAGATATGCACATTGATTCGAAATTTTCACATAGTACATCTCTTCACCTGTGACCGGATTATCTTTCTGGGATGTCTTCATGCTTCATGGTATCCCCAAGGCCATAGATAGTGATGAGGGCAGTTATTATATGAGCATTTTTTGGCCGAATATTATTCATTGGGTGGATACCGAGCTAGTGCATGATGTGAGTCATCACACAAAGTTGGATGGATGGATGGAGATGTTGAGCAAGTGGATGGAAAGCTACTTTCAAATCTATGACACAGGGTAGCAAGAAGCATGGTTGCACTAGCTTCTCTTGGGTGAGTGTAGTTACCACCCAACATTTCGTATTGGTGTGTTCCATTCCTTGCACAAGACTGAGGTGATGAAGTAGAAGGATGCATGGCTGCGCTGGCTACTGTTGGGAGAGTATGGCGAAGACATTGAATTTTATATGTCCATTGGCATATCATTATTTCCTACCTTTCACAGTAGTGATGAGATGCAACAACTCGAGGCATGGCTGCACTAGTTACTCTTGGGAGAGTATGTTCATCGTATGACATTCCACATGTCAATGTCATTGTTTTGTACTTGGCATGATGATGTGTTGTGGCAGCAATTGGCCTTGTTGTGCCGGTTTCTCTTGAGGGAGTATGACTACCATAATTGGTATGATGATGATGTGATGTGGCAGCAAGAGGCATTTCTATGGTGGCTTCTCTTACAAGAGTATGGATACCATAGTTGGTATGATGACGATGTGGTATAACAGCAAGAGGCATTGCTGTAATGGCTTCTATTGGGGGAGTATGGTTTGACATTTCACATGTCAATCCATATGTTTCTATTTCCTAATTTTCACAATGTTGAGATGATTCTTAGAGCAAGAAACACCATCAGGGCCAAGGATTGGAGCATGGAGAGACACAACCTACTCCATGTAGCATGGGTTGGAGAGATATTTTATGAGTTGGGACTTTTCACTTGGGAAAGAAACCACTACACTTCACATATATGATGCAGAGAAAAGGCTCTTGCACAGCAAATGGTTGCCATTTAGGGACTCAATGATTAGGAGAGGCATCTTGCTACATAGCTAGAGGCCATTCTATACATTCTAGAGAGGCGAATATGGAGCTGGGCATTCATAAAATATTGGAGGAGATGGGGAAACCTTCCATATGAGGATGCCACTTGGGAGGTGTTAGTGTCAGTCTTTGCAACCTTCCTCCAGTGATCAAACATGCTCTTACAAAGTGATTTTAAGGTGTGAAGGTCAAATTTTGTCATTTCAGTGAGTCTTCAAGTAAAATTTGGTCACTAGGTATTAGGTCTAGGGTTTGCTTTTACTCTTTTCAAAGTTGTCCAAATGTCGGTTCATGTCACCATTCAGATGAGTGTACCATCATTTAGAGGGTTTTCATCATCATGTCAAGTTCCACTGGGTCATTTTACACCTTGTTCATGCTTCAGTTGTGCCTAGGTAAGGTTCATTTCCCTCTCCTAGGGTTTTGAAGGTAATTTCTCTTGGATGTTCAAATCATCAGAAAAACTTGTATGCTGATGCTCATACACCTTCCCCTATCCTTAATATACCTTATTAAACACTTCCCATCACTGATATTCCCCAAATTCCTCATTTTTGCAAAAACCCTAGTTTCTTGCTACAACTTGGCAATTTTCTAGGCTAGGCCTGTGTTTTTCCCTTTTGGACCCCTTACCCTCACTCAATCTCCGAAATTCCATTTTCCCCTGCTTCCTAACATCCATCCCTACTTCCAAAAATTTTCTCAAGAATTTATAAGCCCCTTATCCCCTTCATTTCGCTTCATTTCGACAAATCCCTTGTTCCACACATCGGGATAGATTTCACTCAAATGATGTTTCTGAGAAATAAAAGATGAATTTTGGAAAAATGAGAGATTTTTCTGTCCATAGTAGGCCAAGGAAGAAAAGCCTCCTTCACTTTTTACACAGGTGTCATGGTT